>CM054115.1:179701831-180074331 GCA_028673005.1 Tanypteryx hageni | reverse complement strand
TAGCCTTCAAGTCAACCGTAGTTTTGAACACGTTTTGACCATTTTCTCGATGATGTCTGTGTGTGTGCATGTGATAGCTTTTTGTGGGTACTTTACTCAATAACTATTAATCAGATCAACATGAAATTCTATATTTAACATTTTTATGAAAGTCAGAAGAACTGATTAGTTTTTGGTAAAAATCGGCGAAGTGGGTGTTTACTCTTGTCACATCCGTTATTTTGAAATATTTGCTTTAATATTTGATAATTGTAAAAATGTTTTGGAATAAAAGTTTTAGGAAATTTTATTTATTATAACCTTTGTTTGAAACGTTTTCCATATAATGCAATGTTTAAGAGATATATTATATTTTTAGCTGCCACCACCACGCCACCTACCGACGAGCATTGCTGATAATTGACGCTTAGTTACGTCTTAGTAACGCTCCTTTTTCTTTTCTTAATTGTTGGAGCTTTGTGACTATATCCAATATCAGAAGTTTATTTCTGTTCTTTGTAAAGTCTAAAATTTTCTCGCAGTTTCTTAAAATATTTATTATTATGTAACCTATTTGGAATTTTTAGAAATATTATAGATATGGAGAAAGTCATGTGGTGGCCACATCAGATTTTACATATATTTACATATATCAAATATTAAAGCAAATGTTTCAAAATTACGGATGTGACAAGAGTAAACACCCACTTCCGTTTGACCGATTTTTACCAAAAACTAATCAATTCTTGTGATTTTCATAAAAATGTTAAATATAAAATTTCGCGTTGACCTGATTAAAAGTTTTGAGTTAGAGCACCCACAAAAATGCTATCACATACACTCACACAGACATCATCGAGAAAATGGTCGAAACGTGTTCAGGGGACCTCAAAACGTCCATTTCCGTTGAAATCTCGAAGTCGATTCTTTTCATGAAAATAATACTTTCCCTATACTACGTACGGAGAAAGTAAAACAGAGTAGAATTCAAAGATCAATCACAGATAACCGCTTGAATGCCTTACATAACTGAGCTAACTCATGTAGCCATATAAGACGGTTTGTTAAACGAGGTGCTCTCATCAGCTGGAATGTAAGACGTCCTCGGCGGTAATGCACATCTTTCATTCTGATCCACTGCTACAGGAGTAACCAGATCATTACTGAATGCCACACCGAACGATGACGCAAATCACGCGTAAATAACAAAACGACTCGCTTCCGAGGTTCACGCACGTGACACTCTCTTTACCCAAGAGGGTAAGTGTATGCAACCTTGAGTACACCAATATGAAGGATGAGCCGCACGAGCTGGCTCCCAATGGTCAGCGGAGCGAGTCTCCGGCGGGTTGCATACGATGCAGGCGCGCCACGAAGCAATCGTCTCTAGGATACGAAACCCAATCGGAGATAAGGAGAGACGGGAGAAATAAGTATGTACACTTGGGTACTACGCGTTGGCCTCGCTAAGAGATTGCTCGTCTTGGGTATATAGGTCGGAAGGTTAAGAGGTCTCTTTCTCGCTTAGAGAAGATAGAAATTTCTTGGCCTATCGTAGCGTTTAAAGGCTGTTTGTTGCCGACTCGAAACCATTAAGATTATCTGGGATAAAGCAAAAATTGAACGCTGGCAGAGTGATCAGTTTGAACCGAAAGTTATACGAGTAAAATTTGTACAATTCAAGCAAATCCATGACTTATAAGGAAGAAAATTCAAGAAAAACCTTTGAATAAGAAACACTTCGCAAGGTAGTTACGTAAATTCAAAAGCTTACCGAGCTGACTATGAGTTTCATTGCTCAACCTAAATTACTAATGCAAATATATAATGTATATTATTATGAAATAATTTTCTGATTATTTTGGTTTTATTAAACGAAAGATCCACAATTTGACAAGAATGTCATATAGTACCGTATTTACACGACTATAGGAAGTTAATTTAAGGGAAAAAATATTTTATAAGGCATTCTGTAGTAAATAAATTAAACGAGATATTTGGAGTTATTTTTCTTTAAATCTTTAAAAAAATTTCATCGCAATGCGCAGTGCAAAGGTAAATCTGACTTAAACCATATTTAAAATTAATTTTTTTATCCGGATACGTACTAAAATGCATGGATGATGACGTCATAATCATAACACACAAAATATCCTAATTTTTACATAAGTTTTATTGTAACACTAGCAGAAACGCCGGCTACGCTCGGGAAAGTTTTCTTTTAAGTTGCAAACGATTTTTATTATTTATTAATTGTGGTAGCTCTGCTCTTAAATTCCGCTTTAAAAATCTTGATCTCATGGTATTTTGTAAAAACCATATATATAAAATTTAGCTGACATCCGTTGAGCCAATTCCTTCCAAATCCATAGTTACTGAAAGAGTTTAATTTGTAATTGTGGCACCCCTGTTTAGTTGATCCGGTCCAAATATGCTATTATGGCTTTATATATATATATATATATATATATATATATATATATATATATATATATATATATATATATATGTATGTGTGTGTGTGTGTGTGTGTGTGTGCGCGCATAATAAATATTATAATATGGTTAAAATCGATGCCGACAGTTCAACACAAACACTTATAAAAAGAAAAATTTTATTATTTTTATTTTGGCAGCCCTGCCTTGTATATCTATCCTAAAAATCGTATTTTTGTTTTTTTTATCTTGCACAACTCCTTCATACAAAATTTCGTTGAAAATATGAATCATCTCGATAACTCGAACCATATGGCATAACAAAAAAGTTCGATTAATCGATATTTCATATTGATGCAGTACATTAAAACGATAGAAAAATATCAACTTCGACTGATGGAAAATTCGATTTATCAAGGTTCGACTACAGATCTACGTACTATCGAAGATTCGAGTTCTAGATATTAGAGATTTCAGTTTTTGCATGTATATTGCAACGTTAAAGCGTCTTACGATTACAACAGATGCATACATCAACAAATCAACAGCGCGATTAACGTGGAACGTAACGCAAATCGAAACTAAAAAAAAAATTATGGACCGGGTCTGGGAGTGAAAAAATCGAAACAATCCAGACTCCCGCCGAAAAAAATGGCACTTCCTCTCCACCATCTCACGGCCTCGCCACTCCATCCAGACACCCGCCGCTCCTTTTTCTCGCGCACTCTCTTTTTCTCCCGCGTCTGCACTTCCAACTTGGAGGACTTGCGTAATTTCGATCGAGTGCGCACATAACGCCCCCCCCCCCCCCCCGCTTCTTCCCCCTCGCTCTCCCTCTCCCCCGTCCGACTCCTTAAGCGTAGTGCTAGTCTGGAGTCGTGCAAGATTCGAGCACACGCGTGACAGAGGAGATAGGAGACGGAGAGTGCGCGCGACAAGAGGTCCCGGCCCCGCAGATCAAAAAGAGATGGACTGAAAAACACGTTGGATTGCCAGTGGCGGAGTGAATGGGGTGTCTATCCTGGGCGCAAAACAGGGCCCCATAAACTCGCCCCGATTGCTGCGGTGCGCAGTCGACGAAACCTGACCGGGTCGTAGCAGGAGGCTCTAACTTGCTGGAGCGATCTCAATTAACAATTCGAAAATTTTCGATGCAAACCTATCTCTGAATTATAGAGGAAAGGCTAAAGAAAGAGCCTCTTAAAAATAAAGTAATAGGGTATCAATTACATTGGTGTGAATAATAATAGTAAATATTTCTTCTAATAATTGAGGAAAAATATTCAGCGGTTCGAGTTATAGAGGCAGAGAATATTCGAAAAACGTAAAAAAACGGAATATCGCCAAAAAAGGACAGTCCTTCCCAACTATGGGCATGTTTAGCTTCCCATCCAGTTGTGAAGGCTTTTTACGGCTTGTCATTGGTAAACACTGCATCCGAAGTTTCTGTCAACAAATTATTTCAAAGTATTTATCTTTCCAACAATCGGCACCTCTACCGGGAAAAATACGAATGACATGGATAATGCAAAATACGCGAGAACCAGTAATTCTCGAACACCTTAACGACCACGAGCAGAATATTCGGAGTATAACCTGAACGAAGACAGACGGCGAGTGAGATTAAGTGCAGGCAAAATTTTTTTAATGAAAGTGCGCTAATAAGAGACCGTGGTCGCACTCGATACATGAGGCGCCCTCCTCGCCGAGGATTTTTACTGCTCGTGAGCATACCAGGCCATTTTTCAGGCTTCCTCCTCGTCGAGGCCGGAGCGATACTTAATTCGGACGACTTTCACCGGCACTCGACTTTTCAAAACAAGTAATTTGTACGATTTAATACCTTTTCGATCAAGGAAACTATATTTGCGGAGAGCTAGAAGGAAGCATAAGAGCACAACAATGCACGTTTTATGATCGAGGAAACTTTCTTAAACGAGATTAGAACGAAAGGTAATATCATAACAACCCACGAAAAAAATATTACATTCTCGATTACAAATATGCGTACTCGACGTCATGGCAATCAACTAGAAAAACGCAAGCAATCTTTACTTAACATCACGAACTTTTACGCCCAATTACGATAGCATACATCTTGACTCGAAAGGAAGGGGAGAAGTTAAGTTGGCGCAGATTCGATTTATCAAAATTAATGTATACACACTATTGCGAGTTAAAAAAGTATTTTGCTTGTTGTTCCATATTTCCAAATTTCATTACAGGTAGCATAAGACACCCGAAAAAATAAATAAAACAAACATTTTATTCCGCGACCGAGGTTCAAACATTAAATTTCGAATGATACCGTTTCCACGCAAACAACCATTACGCCACTTACTTGCCACCAGTTGGATTAAAAACCTTTCGGATAAATTACGTATATGTCGTTAAAAATAAATAAACAACTGCCGTCCACGCCCACGTAGGGATCAG
The DNA here is from genome assembly GCA_028673005.1 of Tanypteryx hageni. Lineage (NCBI taxonomy): Eukaryota > Metazoa > Arthropoda > Insecta > Odonata > Petaluridae > Tanypteryx > Tanypteryx hageni. The sequence continues at coordinate 180,069,481 of CM054115.1, read as the reverse complement.
ACAAAGCGACCTTCGCACCGAGACACTCTCGCTATTTACCTGCCCACTTACGATAACCGACGTTAAGTAAAATGCCAAGGAGCGAATTTCTCCTTTTCTTAAAAAAACGAAAGGCCATTCGATTCCCGTGCCAAAACGTTCGCGAGATCGCGTATAATAGTGTGCTTCACCGTTGACTCGGAGCCTACCTCGAAAACAAAAGGACATCCTTCCCCGGCTCGAGAAACGTCGACATAGGAGAAGACTCCCCACGCTTAGCATGGGTGGGGTTACGATTTCATCGCAAAACTTCGAAAAAAAACAAAATCCGAGAAATTTCCATGGTCTTACGGAGGACAAACGCAAAAACGAGTTCGAATATCCTCCTTTATTTTCCGAAACGTACTACATTAACCTTCGCCAAAAAACTACCACCTTTTTGGAGGTCGTCATGATCATCTGGCAGGATCGATATAATTAAACATTAACGTCGCAGCGTAATAATCCCTCGGCGTTGCCACGTCCGTCCCAAGAGTAGAAGGATACCCATGCTGTGTGTATACATGCAACGTCGCCAAATGGGGTTGAGAGAGCGTATAAATGAAAGCGGCGACGACGACGGAGGAGGAAAAAGATTGGAGTGGGCAAACACGCGCGTGAGACTCTTGCAGACGCACTCGAGTCCACATCCGCCTCTCGCCAAGGGAAGATACAATGTCACTCCCAGAACATTAAGTGAACGCTATAAACGATAGAGTATACAAACACTATTTGCAGCAGAGTCGAGGGAGATAGAGAAGCAGGGGAGAAGTGAAAACGGCGATAACCACACAAAGACGACAAATTTTTATAAATGGGTAACAATTTTGCTTTAAACAACCAACTTTGTCAACATTTTAAACATGAAATAACTTGACTTTTCAGGACTGCTTTATTTTGGGGTAAATATTTTCCAAGTTAAGACTTTTTTTCTCCTGATGATAATATTAAAAACCTTCGAACTCGGTTTGTAAACATTAATAAAAAAATCGAAACTTTGTAGCGCTTGTTATAATTCACCGATACTGAAATGGAGTTACACGCAGTTTAGGACTTCATTTAAGGCAAAAAAATGTTAATTTCCATAAGGTGGCAAACCTTACCAAGTTTTACGAACCATACGCATCATTTTCAGTTAATATTTTTACAATGAAATCGAGTTCTACAGAATCAAGTCTTATATTTTTGGATTTAAAACAAAATGTTTGTTTTCCAGAAGGTGGCAAGCCTGATTGCGTTATACCAACTACGCAAATAATTTTCAGATTTTTTTTGTTTTGTAAAAATGCCGCGCACCCAACTATTCGACGGACATCCGGCGATAATAAACATAAAAACGGACATACGAAAAGCGATCCTTGGAACGTACGATAAAAAAAAACAAATTAATACAGGTGTGATACGACTGTGGGTATAATGGCGACATCATAAACGATGGGTTCAATAAGATTACTGGTCCGTTACTGGCTTACCTTGGTACCACATGGAGACGCAAAAGAGGGATTTAACTCGACGTGCACAAAGGTCGGAAAATAGCCATTGCGAAACGTTGGCAATAAATAACGCGATGCGAAATTTATTTCTACCGCAAAAAGTATTTTGCAATAAATAATGATCGTAAGGTTTAAAAATGTGAATAGACGCACGGTTAAGTGGATTGACCAAACCGTTGAAGCGTGCTTCATAATAATTACATCCGTCGCTACAGAAAAACAAATTGAACCGATGCCTTGAAAACCCCACAAAATGCGACGATCAATTTATGAAATATATTAAAATATAAACGTTTTCTGTACCGATTTAACACGAGCGTATTTACCCCGACGAATACGCGGAATGCATTACAACGGCACGGCCGCAACGAGGAAAAAAGCGCCATTTTCAACATTTGTAAAAAGGTAACAAAAAATGGCCTTGTTCTGCCAACGCAAATCAGATTACGTTCACGAGAACTCACGGATCTTGCTCGTGTCCTCACAATTCAACGTTATACTCCTAGTAGGGAATAAAAGTTTCGCAAAACATACCTGCGACAGTTTTTATTTCAACCTTCTCCATAAATACCACAACAGACTAATAAAAACAACACCAAATGTCTTCAGGGCCTAATTCACCTTCTATTGTAAACGAAGATAAGCGAGCCAGCACTGACGATGCCTATCTTGCAGTCGTGACACACGTTCTGCCCGACCGTTTGATAACTAGATATGATAAACTAGAACAAGATTATAAGGATAAAAACTACCACACTACCGATTAATACGCATATGATTTACCGAACTGCTTTATGGATATAGAGATTACCAGTATAACTCGTAAAACCAAACTAATAATAACCAAACATCGGGAAATTACCAACGATGACGACCACCTTGTAGCCGGAACGCGCGCGAAATTTTTCTCGTCCATTTCACGGCTATGGAAAGTTACTTGTACCGTTCATCATAAAACCCTATTATCTAGACAAGCGAAAAGCGTGGAAGAGTCAACCGGACGAACGTTTCCAACCATCCTGAAAACAATGCTTCCTTTTTTTCCTTCCACGTGCTCTCGGGAGTTAACCGCCAAAAATGTCAACCTCTCACACGATGACCAAAAAATAAAATGAAAAAATAAAAACCTCGGAGAAGCCAGCCGCAAACGACAGAGAGCGAGAGGAAGACCTCCTTTTCTTCCACCTCAACCTTAGCAGCGAAAGAGGCGACACCTTTGCAGGGTTGAAGAAGCCGTACACGAAACGAAATCGCCCGTACTACGTGGGAACCTTCAATTGAGTTCTTTTTTTTTATTCTGGGAAGTCGACTCAGGCGGTGGAAGTGGAAAGAGGCCGGGAGAAAAAAAAAGAAGAAACGACACAGGAAAGGCACCCGAGGCGCCGAGTCACCACCGTGGCCGCCGCAAAACACTGCCGCCGCCTTCCCGCTTGGATCTAACACCACAATCCCCCCTCTCCCAGCTGATCCCCGAGCACCCACGCGTAAGGTAGAGGACACCACTTCCGCCGAATATGAATCGTCACTCTTCCTTCAGCCGCTTTCCAAAACCGCATGGACGCACACCCATATCTCCTCGAGTCCTTCCTTCCTCCTCTTCACACACACCTGCCTAGCATGTCTACGGACAGGATCTTTAACGCGGTCGAACCTCGATAACTCGAATTCCCATTCATGCAAACTTCGAGTTACAGAACTTAAAAGTATGACTGCGAACAAGTACAAAATCTCCATTTAGATCAATAAAAAATTCGAATTATCGAGGTTCGACTCCACTTTATATCCCACTCCTTTAAAAAAGCATAACTTTTTTCGAGGGATAAAGATCCGACGCGGAGACCAGTAAAGAAACTTAAATTTAGATATCAATAGATATGTAGTATTGAAATAAAACGTCAGAAACTTAAGCTCCGATCTCAAGAGATATTGATATGTAGTAACGAAATAAAACGTCTAACTTTCCGAAATAACATTTATAGAATACAAACAAAAAACAGGCAGAAAATATCTTAAACCAGAAAAAGACAAGCTATGGAAAGAGCCACAAAAAGGAAGCTTAGATAGATTCATGATGGCCTATTTTTAAAAGAAAGTGCAAGTTGTTAACCGTGCTCCGGGACAAAAGAAAATAAACGGTTCCATCCATTGATATTCGCTTTAAAACATCTCGTGGACGATACAGCTGAAACAAAGCTTTAAATGAATAAAGATGGATGGAACGGTTCGCTTATCAAAGGGGAATCTCATTTCTTAATAAAGCAGAGAGATCAATACGAAATTCCAACAGATACGAGAATTTTCAAAGCTGCTGTAGATTATAGATGTAGACATTGAATCGCGCTTAGATATTGAACCGAAATTCTTCATGCTCGACCAAAAACCTCGAGTTAAAACTGCAGATATTAGAATCCGGTTCTTTGATAGGTAGCGGTAATGAAGGAACAATTACAAGAGAAATCGACGATTCCAGTTATAGGAGTTACATATATTTTGTTCATGCGTGGTATAGTTGTTTAAAACCCATACGCCTCCAATTAAAAGCAATACAAAGGAAGAAAAGGTGCATAAAATAGGAATGCACCAGAATCTTATCTTTCGCAAATGATAAGCACCAAATCGATAAGCGTGTAATTGAGCCTCTCTCATTCATCATTACGAGTCACATCATCTCTTCCAATGCACTTCAGAGAGGGAAAAAGCAAATCAACATCCTACAGCGCACCCCATAAACCACCAATAAAACATCTTAAACCAACTTGTATCAAAGTCCTAAATCCAACGCAAAGTGATACCAATGTTTATCGCGACGTTACGAAAGAATAAAAAAACGACCGTCCAAACATCGTATTTACACCCTCGTTTCAGCAGAAGGAAAAGAGAAAGGATGGAAGGAAGGAATGGGATAACGTGCACAGGTTAACTCCGAGCTAGAAAAAGCAGAGAGAAAGGAAAAATAGTTGAAGGCAGAGCCAACCAAGTAAGAAAGGAAATACACATACGTCGTCATTAGGGCGAGAATAAGACCTAGAGAGCCTTCTTCCATCTAGCTTTATTTATCTATTTATTTAGACTAGGTCATAAACAGCACTTCAGGGCCTTACAATGAGCACAGTGACAATAACAAAGCCGAACACACACGGCCATCCGCTTGGCAGGATTCGAACCTGAGACCCTTGAATTAGGAGCTAGATACGCTAACCATCCCTCTATGGACTATGCAGGCAATGAGGAGGGGTGAGAGGAACAGTGGAAGAAAGAAGAGGAGAGGGAGAAGAGGAGAGGGAGAAGAGGAGAGGGAGAAGAGGAGAGGGAGAAGAGAGAGAGAAGAGAGAGGGAGAAGAGAGAGGGAGACGAGAGGGGGAGAAGAGAGAGGGAGAAGAGAGAGGGAGACGAGAGGGGGAGAAGAGAGAGGGAGAAGAGAGAGGGAGACGAGAGGGGGAGAAGAGAGAGGGAGAAGAGAGAGGAAGAAGAGAGGAAGAGAGAGGGAGAAGAGAGTAGAGAGAGGGGGAAGAGGAGAGTAGTAGAGAGGGGAAAGAGGAGAGTAGTAGAGAGAGGAAAGAGGAGAGGGGAGAGAGGGGAAAGAGGAGAGGGGAGAGAGGGGAGGGGAGAGAGGGAAGAGGAGAGGGGGAGAAGAGGAGAGGGGGGAGGGTTGAGAGGAGAGAGGGTAGAGAGGAGAGGGTAGAGGAGAAGGTAGAGGAGGGGGTAGAGAGGAGAGAGGGGGAGAGGGGGGAGAGAGGAGATAGGGGGAGAGGGGAAGAGAGGGGGAGAGAGGAGGAGAGAGGGGGAGAGAGGAGGGAGGGGTAGAGGAGAGGAGTAGAGAGAGGAAGATAAAGAAGGAGAAAGGGAGAAGGAAAAATGGAGAAAGAGGAAGAAATAGATATGAAGAAAGGGGGAGAAAGAGAGAAGGGGGAGAAGAGAGAAGGGGGAGAAGAGAGAAGGGGGGGAGAAAGAGAGAAGAGGGAGAAGAGAGAAGGGGGAGAAGAGAGAAAGGGGGGGAGAAAGAGAGAAGGGGAGAAAGAGAGAAAGGGGGAGAAGAGAGAAGGGGGAGAAAGAAAGGGGAGAAAGGGAGAAGGGGAGAAAGAGAGAAGGGGGAGAAGAGAGAAGGAGGAGAAGAGAAGGGGGAGAAGAGAGAAGGGGGAGAAGAGAGAAGGGGGGGGAGAAAGAGAGAAGGGGAGAAAGAGAGAAGGGGAGAAAGAGAGAAATGGGGAGAAAGAGAGAAATGGGGAGAAAGAGAAATGAGGGGAAAGAGAGAAATGAGGGGAAAGAGAGAAAGGAGGGTAAGAGAGAAAGGAGGAGAAAGAGAGAAATGGAGAGAAAGAGAAATGGAAGAAAGGGAAATGGAAGAAAGATATAGAGGGAGAGAAGGGTTAAAGAAGGAGAGAAGGAAAAATAGAGAATGAGTAAGAGAAAGGAGAGAGAGAGAGAGGGAGGGGAGGGAGAGGAATGCAGAGCGAGGAATGAGAAAGGGGAGGGGGGAAGAGGAGTGGACGGAAGCTGCTTTGAGGGAGAAGAGAGGGATGGGCAATGATGACGCGGATCGAGAGAAGAAAATGGGGTGGGGCGGAAAAGGAGAAGGGGAGAGAGAGGGAGAGAGAGAGACCAGCTGTAGGGAGAGGAGAGAGGGCGGACGGTGAGGAAGGGCGGACGGTGAGGAAGGGCGGTCTCGAGGGGAGGGGCAGAGGAAGGAGAGGGAGTGAGGGAACCCGCGACCGTGAACCTTCGCTTCTATCGTGCGTTCAATCGCATCACTTGCAGAAACTGCGCACACGAGGATGGGAGAGAGAGGAACGGAACCAGACAATGCACGGAGGGGGAAAGAGAGAGAGAACTTAGGTGTTTTAAAAGGAAGCGGCGCGTGTACACGCATGCGCTCGCGATAAATTAATTAATAATTAGCAAAACTCGAAGGTGAACTCGCCCACTTTTCGAGAACAAGTTTCCCCAGACGCAACCACGCAAAAAAACGAAGTACACTCGAACGTCCAACGATACAAAAAGAAAATTCGAGTGACAGCACTTCATGAGCATGCATACGAATGCTAACCGGAAGAATAAAATGTCTCTCGGCGTAAATTTGAGTGATGAGAAATCGCTGTACCGATAAATCCACATACCAAAAATTCCACCCATCGGAAGTTTTCATTTAAATTCGAGATATCGAAAGTTTTGATTAACAAAAGTTCGAGACATCGAAATTCTCGATTTAAACGAAGTTCGAGCTAACGTAGGTTTAGATTTATCGAATATTCGAGCTATGGAGAATTTATATTTATCAAATATTCGATATGTCCAGCGCTTATATTTGAGTCACGAAAGTTTTACTCGAAGTTTCGATTCCCCGTATAAGAGAAAATTCTATCCTCTGGCAACTTCTGCAGAATTACGACGTCTCCCGCACTTCCACACTCGGAATTCCCTTAGAAAAATTACCCTCGCCGTCGGCAGCGCTTCTGGCACGCGGAAAATAATTTCTTCCAGCGAGTAGATTCATCGGTCGATCGCTTTATGAGAGCCTAAGGAAGCAAAGGCGGACGCAAATAGCCAACCAATAAGGCATCCCTGTAAGTACGTATGTATGTGCTAACGTCCTCGCTAAATAAGTATTTCCCCTAGCGAGCGGGAGAGAGAGAAAGGAAGACAGACATATTGCACGAGCGGTAAGGTGAACAATACGCGTTATCAGGTCGGCGCAATTACGGAGAAAAAGCGTGAACGGAACTTCGGTTACGCTTTTCATTCCACGTCAAGTCTTCTTCTGGATCTAATCTCACAAACGGCGAAAGAAACTTTGTAAGCCTACACACAATCACAGGCCAAAGGAAAACACGTGGCATAGTTTTCTTGCCGCGCTTTAGCCGGGGAATATAAGTGAATCCTTGGAATTGAGGGCCTGCACCCATTGCGCGTAGACAAGAGGGAATCAGGTCATTTAAAATAAAGGGCCTGTGACTCGACACTGATGAAGGCTACTTTTGCTTAAGTATGAGCTTAGTTCGACCACTTTTTTATGCTCTCTCATTTATTTGATAACAACCGCTTGATGATGGAGATAACTGCTTTTATGAACGGCTTAATTCTTAAAATTGTACGTTTGAAGATTTAATACAAAAATGTTTGGAACGTAGGAAATATCGAGAAGGAATCTGCTATACATTTCCTTTCCGTATCACGTGAATCAAAGAGATATAGGTCTCGAATGAATGAGATTATCTATGGTACGTTAGGGTGAATCGGGTCGGGATGAATCTGGTCAGTTTCATAAATAGCCTTCCCTACAGTGTTCTACCCAGATACTACCCAGTGACAATCATTGGAACTTGCAGCATTAGTTATTGTGAAGACTAGGTTATTACATGATTCGGAGCTTCATAAAACAAAGAAAATAAGCTATCTAGTTACAAAGGTGTTGAAATTACATATTATGATTGTTCACATAAATCTGAAAATTTGACGTTATAGAGCGAGAAAGACCTGTACTTGACCGGGAATCGAACCCGGGTTTCCCCACTTGCCGGATTGATGCTTTAACCAACTAAGCTATCAAGCCAACCTGATCCTCCTTTTACGAATAAGGGTATTTACGGTGAAGAAGGGCTAACTAAGGAGTAAACCTGCAACACAAACGTCCTCAGGGCCATCGCGGAAAAAACCCCTTACTTTATATCAAGAAAGTGATATATATGACTTCAAATTGCAAGTTACAAAGGTGTTGAAATTACATATTATGATCGTTCACATTATGTTAAGCATTAGAAGAAATGTAGCACGTCAGAAATTTCAATTTTGGTGTTTGAATCAGATATGCGAGAAAGATTACACATATTTGTATTGACCCTGTTCACCAGACTTCATGAGGGGAAATAGGATCATGCTATGGGTGACCTTATGTAGCTCTTACTTATAACTGAATGCGATTATAACAATTTCTATTGTATGAATATTTTGCTTAAGAGTCAGCGCGTCCCAGTATCCACAAAACATTATGAAATACTAAATAGTAAAGGGCAGTTTTAAAAGTTTCATTTTTTAGCACGATTCGCTCTGGCTTACCATATATATCCTGACAATAATATGCATTTCCATTGTGACCGTGAAAATATTAACATTTCGAAACAAATTTTAAAAAAGCAAACGTCCCGAATTTCCGAAACCCAACCTTATTCCGATTATAATGCATACGATTGATCTTCATGACGTTAGCGCCACAAACTACGTCGGGAATGTGAAAAATATCGACGTCTTGCGGATCGATCCAGCATTCTCAAAACAACACATAAACGAAAAATCTCTCTTATCAAAACGCAAAGAATTCACAGCAGAAATTTCTCTTCATCGAATGATCAAAGAACTCGAAAATTCGAAAGGAATCTCAAAAAGTCAAGGAAACCGAAAAGGGAATTTTTGTACAAGAAAATCACTTGGTAGGATAAGTAAATATGCAACGAAGACACTTTAAAGACGTTTAAACGTAGAGTTACCTCTTAATTTGGTGATATTCTTTACTTAAGTTGGATAAAAACAAACGAAGTTTAGCAATTAAACGAAGAGGAATATTGAAGAGGAGTTTTATATTTATCGGTAATTTCGTACTATTCGATTAACTTCACTCGTGACATCAATAATCCTTCAAGACAAGATTCCAATCCTGGTGAAGATGAGCACTAAAATATCCCATCCTTTTTTTAATCGATGAAAATCGCTCATCATTTGCCTAGCGTGTCCGCCCACGCATCGGCTCACTCTTGGGGACCATCCGAAATTTTTCTTTTTTCATTTAACGGCTGCATTCATATTCCGTCGGGATGGTGTGTTGAAAAGCAGTAAAAAGGAGAAGAGAGGGCGAGGTCATGATATGAAATAAGAACGGACGGAATAGAATGAGATAGGGCAAAGCTTCAACGTTCGATTTTTATAACTCCATAAGACGGAGAATTCTTCTGCGTCGAGGAAGACTATCTCGGAAAAGCAGGCGAGACGAAAACCCAACCCCAGAAGATAAGCTTCCCTTCACGTAACCTGTCATAAGAAACGTTACGTAAGAAGCAAGTTGCTCGCTCAGAAAATTACAAGAAAAACTTCTCCATTCACGCTCCGACTCTGCAAATATTAACGCTCAAATTAAGCTTGAAATCTTAAAATAATTTGCGAATTTATAACCGAGGAAGAGACAAATTACCAAAAATAATTTCCCTTTGCTACACCGAGCTTGTTTAATTGCCTCAATCAACTTTTCCGGATAAGCAATCATGAGAGGTTCAAGATCACTCAAATGTCAAGCCGTTTTATTTTCATTCTTTGGGAAAACATTTCAAAAATCATTTAGGATTATTCACTCGGCCATCGGCGAAAAACTGCGCCATCATTTTCACAAAGAACTACTTATCTTCATCGTGATGACGTCTTTTATAAAACCTAAACGCGATAAATAATAAATATATATCAAGCGATTCGAAACAACGCATCTAATAAGACTTCCTCAAACATGAATTATAACCCTAAGCGCATAAGAAGATAATTCCCGAATCGATATTTACAATCCTAACGCTGTACTTTGAATCCACGACATTTAATGCTGCGATATATAGTTAACGCTTTAGCGAGTCACGCGTCTTCTTATAGTTTATCGTCTAACCCCTCGACAACAACCCAATTTTGCAACAAGTGGGTGTTTGTCCGCTCACAACATCCGACCGATGAGGATAGAATCTTTGACCGCCAGCTTAATAAAAGGAGATTTCTAGAACGAGCCACGCAGTACAATAGATGGCAATTAAAACAACGGACACTTGACCTCATCTTTCGTCTCTCTCATCGCTCTAACCGGAGACCATAAACTCAAATCCTTTAAAAAGATAATTAAAAATAAAAAGGTCGATAACCTCGAATAAGAAGGGTATTAAAGAGACGGGTAGAATAATATCCCCCATTTATCAGACCTACTCTATAGGCTTATTTTTTGTGACGGGAGGTACGAATCCGATGAAATACGGCGGTTCGATTTGAATTCAATTCGACGCCGCTTCGGACAAAAATGCGATAAAGCAATCTCCAGAACAGGAAATTTTTTAAAATGATAAAAATCGGTTAAAAAATATGAGCGTCGTGATTGGAGACCGCTTTCGAAAATTCCGTCGGTCAGGGATATGACTTATTGTGGCGAATAACTCAGGGACGATGGTGTTTTTTATCGCACGGGGAGTTCCTTCGAAAATCCACAGCGAGAAGCTTAAAAAATTCGTCGGGATCGTTACGATAAATTTAGTCATTTTAAATCGGCTGTGGTCTGATTAATTGCACTTTTTTCATCGGATTTCGGAGGAATTTGCGCCTTTTTCTATCGACATCCGTTTGGACGAGAAAAATAGGCGAGCATCTTTCAAATACTCTCGATACTTGGAGAACAAATTTCGGTTGAAAGTAAATCATTTCTTGAAAAATAGTCATAAATTTCCTTTGACATATTCGAGCACCTTTATTTCTTAAGCGAAATATTTCACATGTAATATAATTGCTGTTTAATGAATATAAGTATTTCTCCACGAAAACGCTCCTAGAATTTATTTTACAGCAATGACTGCAAAGAATATTCGACATAACAAACTTCTAAATTATTGTTTTAAAGGATTCGCTTCAAGAAACGTTTTTCTTCGACATAGGTATTCTCTTTACGATTTTGTTTTATCAAAATATCAACGGAGATATTGGTTTTATCGAACTTATCTCAAAAGATTTTTTAACAACACTTCTCCAAGTCCCCGTTTTAACTATTCAACCATAACGTACGCCACGCGACCTTCGTATGAACAAAAAACATCGAAACCGAATAATTTTATCACTTCCCTAACCTCTCCATTCCCCTAACCAATGATGCCGAACCTTCTTACACGGGGGGCCGCACCGGAAATCTTTCGACGGGCCGTATTGGAAGTTGCCAATTCTTCAGCAGGCCGGGTTATAGTTTAAATTGGAAGTTACCTACATAATCTGATGTGACATACAAGTGAAAATCAATTCTATACAAGGTTTTTATGGATAAAATTTCATTATTAAAGGTTTTATTATAAAATTTTCCATAAAAATGTATGAAATTGTGTGTTAAATATTTAGGATTGCTTTTACTTTCTCATATACGTAGTATATGAGCAAGTATTGTTATCGTGAAAAAATTCGACTTCGAGATTTTGATAGAAATGCGTTTTAGGTGTCCCCGAGTCCATAAAAGTTGTTTTCGCCATGCCGTCTGTCTGTTTGTCGGACCGTTCGTTGTTCTAGGGCCCAAAGGCGTACATGAAATCTAATGATATTTCGTATTTGTGCAATATATCATTTTTGCAGACCATTTTTTCATAAAAATGATATTGCGCAAAAATTAATAGTTCATTCTTGGCGATTTTTAGAAAGATTTTATTTACTCAAAAACGGCCCAAGAGAATTTGATTAAAATCAATCTAATTGTAGAGCCTGATGTCACAAATAATACTACGTAAGCCATATATCTCTTAAAATCACTATATGGCGTCCAGTGACATTACAATGTACGCTAAGCTACCTTACCCAAGCCATATGACGTCACGCCGCGGTCCACTCAAAATATTTCTACAGCTTAGACGGTTCAACTGAATCGAATGATATCTCATAATTATGGGTAATATCATTCATAATAGACACTCGGAAGAGATGAACGATATTGCGCAACAATTACGGGTACCTTATTCTACGATATTTTGAAACAAAATACGATTTACTCAAGAATGGCTACAAGGATTTTGATTAAAATCCATCCAACCGTACAGTCTGATGTCACAAATAATACTAAGCCATATGTCCCAAAAAATTACTAAATATCGACCAGTGGCGTTAAAATATACGCTCAACTACGGTTAATTTTTATTTATAAGCGTCTTTCTTTTATAAACGTACACAGTCGACCCAACGTACGTAACGTACACGTACATGAGAAAGTTTCTGCAATGTATATTGCGTCGTTTATTTAAACATGGCTTCGCGTGCCGCATGCGGCCGGGGGCCGTAGGTTGGGCACCACTGCCATAATCTCTCCACATCCCAAGGGTACAGCGAGCGACACTCTCACAAAACTCTCGCAAGAAACAGACACACATGCACTCCGTGGTTTTCCCTCCATTCTAACTAAAGTCAGCAATTCGGTCCGTAGATGCATCGATAGGCGCATTTAACGAATCAACGCAAACACGCACACTTTCCCCATTAGCGGGAACACCCTTTAACCGAGACCTCTAGCGCTAAAAAATACCTCCCCTTATCGGAGACGCACAGTTGCACAAGAGGGGAACGCCGCTTATCTTCGAGCTGACTGCGCGAATACTCGGAAAATAGCGCTTAGAACTCGCGCGCGCACACATATATATTCCTCTTTCCTCCCGCCTTCTTCTCCTTCCCCAAGAGCGTCTCAAGAGGTGATGAATATTCCGCACCCACTCTCTGTAACCACGTCGCGACAGATACTTATCAATCGGAAAAAGTTGAAGATCGAGCGGCGAAGAGGAGAAAGGGTTTTTTAATAAACTTCCACTCCTCACCCGCGGCGACGACAAGATAACTCGCGAGAAAACGCAATTCTCACGAAACAATTCAACGCAAAATCACAACGAGTGAGGTAATGCTCGGTATTCCGAGAAATTAAATTGAAGTAAATCCAGCCACTTGGCGCCGAGCCAAGGAATTAGGAGAAAATAAATTTTTCGTGTCATTTCCCGATCGCTATCAGAGAGGTGCCGTAGCATTTCTCGGAGAGATGATTGACTTCCGCAGTTGAGTCTAATTTAAATAGCATAATCCGCAAGAGCACCTTTAAAATATAATAAGGTATATAACATAATTATCAACCTCTCAGAAGCGAGAGGCATCGCATGTTTTACGATTTTTATAAGACTGGAGACGAAATATCTTTTTTAAAGAATAATCATATTAATAAGTATTAATTAATATTTTAATACTAGCGACGTTGAACGGTACGACTCCTTCAGGAACGTGACTAACCCAGAAATTGTTGGCGGCCAACAGTTTCAAGATGCAATCGTCTCTGTCACGTAAACACACCGAATTCCTCTCGTATCTCTTTAGATATCCAACTTATCGTTTGTAGTCCACTCGCTAATACCTATTACGATAATTAAACCAAGGTCGGTCGGTTCTGTTCGGTCCGATCTAGAATGAGTCTACCTGAGCGTACTCCAATTTACTACGGCATGTACTACGCACTTGGCAGGGGAGAACCCAGAAACTTCCCAAGGGGGAGAGGCGATCGCCATCGCCCCTCTCGAATCCGCCTCTGCCGATAACCATATATTTTGAAAATCTCTGCCCATCATAATCTTTCTTACCCTTGCGGTACAGGCCTAAGCTACTGCGTAGAATGGAGGAATTTTGCGCGGAATGAATTAAAAAATGCACCCAGTGGAAAGTAATGGGGAGGGGGGAGATCGCCCTCCCTTGGATCCGCCACTTGCACTTGGACCACTTGGATACTATGTGCTTTCCTTCTAAATAGAATAATATCTGGAGATCACTCAGGTGTGTGTGTGTGTGATATTTGCTCCTAAGCACGGAATATACGTTTTGTTAGTTCATATAAATACGAATGTACTTTTTAGTGTAAGAATGCTTTGAATTTGAAGCCATAATCAATTGAATCACGCGATGGTTTTGATTTAGAATAAAAGGGCGAAATTTATTGAAGCTTCACGAAGCCCGAACCATACAGCTACGTAACAAGCAGTCTTTCCTCGCAATTTAAATGCAGATCACACCAATGTCCAGGTTGCAATCTTTGCTTTACAATCTACAAGTCCGTCTCTTCGGCGCCGCCAGTTCTGGAAAAATCCGAGGAGAACGGTAACCGATTCGTAAGAACACAGGCGATCTGAACGTCTTGGGTAGAAGTCGGAGATATCTCGATACGACGGCTAACTTAAGCCCTGACGTTTCATTAATTCGCAACACTATTTGAAGCGGTTTATTTTTGCACCTGTACCGACGGAGAAAAACACACGGCATGCTAAATTCATTAACTTACCACCCAACGCTCACACGAACGAATCAACCACGCAAGGACCAAGGAACTGACCTGGAAAAGAGAGAAAAATTGTAGGGATTAAAAAAAAATCTTACCGAGAACAAAATAACACATACAGTATAAAATGTACAACAAAATGCTTAACTACTTGTAAAATATACGCGTAAACAAAACTAACTGAAAACACATCACTTAAAGAGATCGTTGGAATGGCTCGAAGGAGACGGCTGCGCGACAATATTTTCACGTCGACCACCAAGTCCCCCTTTTTTGAAAAGGCCAGCGAAGAGTTGCTGCAAACAGATCCATTCAATGGGACAAGGCCGTAAAAAAAAGTGTCGCGCACCGCGACAACTGCGAGACAATGCCGCATTTGCAAACCATTTAATCCCAAGCGACGCGGAATGCGCGTTTGCCTTGGCGAATCAGAAATGCAAATATCTTCTGAAGAGGAAATTCCCAATTGAAAGGAAAGGTTATCTTAAGAATGCAATCGGAAAAAATTCATCCTGCGATCCTACTTCTACCAGTCTTCCAACAAGTTTATATGTAATAAATATTAAAAAAGAAGGCGTTATTTTTCCGTATTTTAATGATTAAAACTGAATAATAAGAAATAGCGAGTAACCTTTTTAACCACTATAGAATTCCCATTCAAAATAGATCACCAACTAAGCAAATTCCAAACCTCTCTGTAAAGCTACTCATAATCATGTAAATGCATGCAAATAGACGGAATGATATTTTAAAATCTTAATTGAGGAAAGAAGCATAGGCACAAGAATAAATTTGGCAGAATATCCGAAAAACTGATAAAAAACCGCGCATCTCATAAATCCCATTAAAACTCAATATTTAATATTTTTCTCGAGGCGTTTATTTACCGTAACAAGCCTAAAATATGTATATAAGCCATAACGCGCGCAAAAACGCTCAAAGCGTCCTAGAAATGGACAGAGAGAGAAATGCAAAGAATACTCAAATCTAGATACAAAAACACTTGCCAGGGGGAAGATTTTTCTCCGAGTTCGAATTTAAAAAAACTAACTTCCCGAAGACACAAGTCTCCTGTTTGAAAAAGTATTAAAACGAGGACAAAAGGTGACGAGGAAAAAAGATTAAATTTCCCCGAGCGGAAAGAAAAGGCGTAGGTCTGATGGAAGGGCGGAGAGAGAGAATAGGATGAAGGGAGGGAAGAGAGAAAGCATAGAGAGGAGGAAGAGACGGAGGGAGGGAGAAAGGGATAGAAAAAGGGATAGAGAAATGGATAGAGAAAGGGATGGAGAAATGGCGAAAGGGAGAGAGAGAGAGCGAGAGCATGGAGAGAGAGAGGAAGGGAGAGAGAGGGGAAGAGAGAGCTAGAGGAAGAGAGAGCAAGAGGAAGGGAGAGAGAGGGGAAGAGAGAGCGAGAGGAAGAGAGAGCGAGAGGAAGAGAGAGCAAGAGGAAGGGAGAGAGAGGGAGAGAAAGAGGGAGAGGGAGGGAGAGAGAGAGGGTGAGGGTGAGGGAGAGAGAGAGGGTGAGGGGAGAGAGGTGAGGGAGAGAGGGTGAGGGAGAGAGAGAGAGGGAGAGAGAGAGAGGGAGAGAGAGAGGGAGAGAGAGGGAGAGAGAGAGAGGGAGAGAGAGGAGAGAGAGAGGAGAGAGAGAGGGGAGAGAGAGGGAGAGAGAGAGGGAGAGAGAGAGGGAGAGAGAGAGAGAGGGAGAGAGGAAGAGATAGGAAGGGAGAGGAAGGGAGAGAGAAGAAGGGAGAGAGAAGAAGGGAGAGAGAAGAAGGGAGAGAGAGAGAGAGAGAGAGAGGAAGGGAGAGAGAGAGAGGAAGAGAGAGGAAGGGAGAGAGAGAAGGGGAGAGAGAGGGAGAGAGAGAGGGAGAGAGAGAGGGAGAGAGAGAGGAAGGGAGAGAGAGGAAGGGAGAGAGAGGGAGGGAGAGAGAGGGAGGGAGAGAGAGAGGGTGAGAGAGAGAGAGAGGAAGAGAGAGGAAGGAGAGAGAGAGGGAGAGAGAGAGAGGAAGGAGAGAGAGAGGAAGGGAGAGAGAGAGGGATAGAGAGAGAGGAAGGGAGAGAGAGAGAGGAGAGAGAGAGGAAGGGAGAGAGAGGAAGGGAGAGAGAGGAAGGGAGAGAGAGGAAGGGAGAGAGAGAGAGAGAGGGGTGAGAGAGAGAGGGTGAGAGAGAGGGTGAGAGAGAGGGTGAGAGAGAGGGTGAGAGAAAGGTTGAGAGAGGAAAAGAGAGGAGTCCAAAACGAGCAAAGGTGGCAGGACGAGGCGCGGCGAGCACGATCTGCGGCACCCACCGGCACCATCTCCTCACCCGGTAGAGAAGGGAGTCGGATCGATGGTGCCGGGGAGGGACTTCCGGAGGAGAGAGAGAGCACACCCAGAGTGCCCGGAAAAAAGGGGATGGACGTGCCCGAAGGTGTGTGTGTGTGAGAGAGAGAGATGGTGAAAGAGAGAAGGGATTCAAACACCGAGTAAGAGTATTTCATGACTACTCATCGGATTCTTAACACTTGCGGTTCAATTCTTTTTAAACGGGGAAAGGGGAGGAAAATTTTATTCGGACAGGTTATAGACCCGCGAGGGACCCCTACCTTATTTTATTTTAGCTCCAAACTCTGAATGGTGGGAATGGGCGTATGGAATAATCTCGTATTCATTCGGGAATGCACACGTACATGGTGGAGAACACTGCGGATGGGACGGTAACAGTTGGGCATATTCCCTCCCCGGATCGAGAAAGTTTTTCGACTTCTCCTCGTGACGTGTATCGGCCGAGCCGACACCGCCGGGGATGAGAGCGGCCAGAAATGTACTGCAAAAGGGGAACGTCCGGGATAATGCGATGGAATGAGAGAGAGAGGGGGGGAGGGTTGGAGATTTCGCAACCGGACAAGATTAAAATCGCGGGACGAAGGATGGCGCAGATACTGGACTTGGAAGGATTGATACCGGGATTAGACCGCGGTACGGGAAGGTTCGGGATTGGACCGCAGGACGGGATTACGCTGTGGGACTGGAATTTTCAGGATTACATCGCGGGACGGGAATTTTCGGGATGATACTACGGTACGGGAATTTTCGTGATTTTTCCCGTGGGACGAGTATTTCCGGATTTGTACTGCGGGACTGAAACTGAGGGATAGTAGAGCGTCGGTTAAGCCGCAGTACAGGTTTGTTGGACCACTCCATAGGACAGGTAGTACCTACATGCTAACGGATAAGGTTTTTTGGGGTTATTATGCGGGGCGGTTAAATAGTTTCTTTCACATAAAGGAACTTAAAGAAATATAAAACAGACAGCGAGATCACGTTAAGCCTGTATACAAACAAATAAGCAGCTGAAATTGACATTTTTAGATCAAAAGGAAAGCCGCAAGAAGTTAAGAATGGGACGCTTTCGACGCTGCTTCAATCGGGAGCAATTTTAACATGATATGGGGCGGGACAGCGGCGTGTGACATGGTTGAGTCCAATCTGCTCGGATGGGCGTGAACGCATGCATAGAAACAAACAATAAGAACCGGCTCAGAAAAATAATTGATACTATGGGGCGAGAACGAGCGGGAAGGCAATACGGGACCTACAGGGTATTGAAATCTCGAGAAAATGGATTAGACCGTTGCGGAAATAAAATAAAACGGGAACGGGACGGGAATGATTGAGAATTAAAACCTCTGGAAACGAGCGGAACCGATCAGGTATTAAAAACTAGTGAATGGGGCTGGGAACGATGGAGAATTTATACCTATAACTTCGGGAACGAAATTAAACCTTCGGGAACGGAGTGAGACAAACTTTTGGAGCGGGAGAAATTCCCTCATCCCATCACAACACAGCCACACCGCGAGAAGTGTTTTCACAGGAAGACCACCGCACCCATGGGCGGTTTTAGACCTGCTCCGTGCCGCAGAGCAGGCACACACAGCCCGACCCCTTCGCCACACCCACCCCCACTCTACACTACGCCCTCCTCGCTCCGTCCCACTCCGCGGCCAACCCGCCACCTCTTTACCCTCCTCCTATGGGCCTGCCGCAGTCGAGGGCGGGAATAATCGATGCACACTCCACGTCTGTCACTCTGCAAGGGAAGACGGGGGTGGGAATATGAGATGGGGAGAAATGAGGTAGGAGAGGAGAAAATGGAGAGAGGAATGTTAAGGGAATGGGAGGGGAGGAGGGAGGGAATTGGAGTCCCTCAGATAACAATAAACCCCGTGCTATGGAGAAGAGAAAAAGCCTCGTTCACTAACGAACATACTAATAGCACCTTCGGAAAGGTTTCATTTCTGCCCGACATATTGGAGGGATTCGGGAAGAATTGCTATCGAAGACTAATGGCTACTGCGGGGATGAAATTCCGAACAATCTCGTGAAAAAAAAAGAAAAAATCTTTTGATAGCGAAAGCAAACTAATAGGAAAACTGTTCCCAGCAACGTAGAGGACGAATAAATATGATAAATGGGCGTAAAGTTTGCATTCCTATAACAAACAACTCGATCACAATAATTAAAAAGACAACTTAGAACCCTTAACGAGCATATGAAATACCAAATTATATCGCCATTTGTGTAAGTCCTGACCAGCAAAGAAATTTTATTACTTTAAAGATTTGATTTGAACAGAAGCAATCAAAATACGATAAATTTATTTTTCGGAAAAAACCAACACCGTTCATGCATTATAAAACATCCTAATTCAAAAACTACGAATAATTTCAGAAGTGGATAAGAAAAAGCTAAACAGTAAACTAGATCGTGCATCATCTCTCGATTCCTAGTAATGCAAAAATTATACATTACGTTCACTTCAGCATTGATTTTATCACCGACCTGGTAGCAAGAAAATCACGACCGTCTCTCCTTTAAAAAAATAGAGGCAAAAGACCGCCTCACAAAATCACCGATCGACTGGGATAGAGAGAGAGAGAGAGAGAGAGAATTCGGTGATGGACCCTTGCTAAAAGCTCTTGCTTTTACCCTTTTTCTCCTACTAAGGCCGGAAAAGCGAGAATATTCATAAGGACGGACGAAAGCGCGGCTATCACGCGAGGGAAAAAGGGCGTAAGGAGAGAGTATGAGGAGAGAGGGAGAGAGTATGAGGAGAGAGGGAGAGAGTATGAGGAGAGAGGGAGGGAAGAGGCTTTGGGATCTGAACGAAACCTTAAGACTGCGATGCTCGACCCGTGACGTCGTTTGGTCCGTAGCCAACAGCACACGCGAAGAACGGAGGGAGAGAGAAGGAAAGGGAGAGAGAAGGAAAGGGAGAGAGAAGGAAAGGGAGAGAGAAGGAAAGGGAGAGAGAAAGATGGAGGGAGAAAAAGAAAACTTGAACCTCCTTACTTCGCTCCCTCCAGTATCCCACTTCCCTCCCCCCTCCAATTCTATCCCACGCACGGCTTATGCTCAAAAGAGCGCATCCGAATAGCGTGGCGCCATGCAAATGGAATTAAACCGAGAGGCCACGGCTGGCGCGAAGGCGCGCACATCGCTATCTCATTCACCCATTTATTTTTCGGACGGTGAAGAAAAAAAAGGCGAGTGTTGACGGTTAATTCCGCGCGACCTTACGAAAATAGAACCTGTAAATACTTGAGGACTACGAAAAGAGAGGCGAAACCGTAGCAAACATAGGTGTTGATGTAAGCTAGAGAAAATTGTTAGGAACATTTTGTTTCATTGTACCGCCTACCACACACCACTTCGGTGAACTACAGGGTAACATGTAGATGCTAAATACCAAAGTCACGCGTTAAATTATCGGAAAATAGTCGGAGAAAACGCTTAACAAATAAATATACTAAAAAACTTCTATATTTCATAAATAACTCTCATAACATCTATGTTACCACCCAACCTACTACTTTTGCGTCAACACACTGAATAAGTTATCTATCGCAGAACAACAGCAAAAATCTCACGTGTTTACCATCGTAGGAAATACGAATATTTACGCTCCAACTCCATCATTATTCGCGATATCAATTCGCTAGACGGACCAAACTTTCTAAATCTCCCTATCCAAAGGTTTCATCACTGGAGAAACCTATCTGCGCGCCTCAAAATTCATTCAAATCACTATCTCTTCGCGCTTCCGCTCCCTCCCTTTCGTAAACAGTTTCCTGAGCAGCGACACACACATATCTAGACCCTTAAAATAAGCGAGTCGCATGCCGGAGTGGATTTGAAACGCACCCTGGTGTAGCCAGGATGAGCGTGCTCTCTCCTCTGCAAATAGGACGTAATGTCTTTCCAACATGGTCGCTTCTCCTTAGGGTTATCTTAACGAGACCTCGTGGTGAGATGCGAGTGCGTCCTCGACCTCAGCGTTACTTCATTTGCTGAGGCGATGACACCCGAGAAGAGAAACGGTTTCGACTCGAAAACATCCAGGATGGACTTAATCAGCTTTGTATAAATCAAGATTACTCTGTAAATTCCCCAAAGAAAGATAGATCCTTCGAGGAAAAATGCTTTAACCTTATAATTATTCGGATCAAATCATAAATAATATTACAATACCGAAAAGATACTTAGACATAGTTGTAAATGAGCATAACTTACTATTTATTTCATCCGAATAACGATTTATTCGACATCCAAAACTTAATGCAATAGGTCGCCCTAACCAGCTGATTCATAATTTATCGTAGATTTAACATTTTGTCACCGCGTAGAATCAAGGACGATCATTCGCCCCTCGTTTTCAAGCATTTCCGTTGCTTTTTTCCGATTCTCAAAGGCACCCTTTGCTTGGCACGTGGAATACTTAAAAAGCAATGGCATGTGGCAGCCGAAACGTTAGAATATCCACTTTCAGCTGCTGCTTTTCCTATTAACTTTATCTATCAAAATAATCACTTCTTATAGAATTAGTCAAGAGAAAAGAATATTCCACAATATTTTAAATTAAACCAACTATCATCTAATGCTTCTTAGTTATTAGAAATACTTGATGAAATGCTTATTAGTCCTCAGCTACTTAATGATATTACTTAATCCGATATAAAATTCTCGAGCTGATATTATGACTATAATCAAATTGATCTATTATTCTCCAATAGCCATAAAAAGGTTGAAAAAGTTGAGGCGCATTAAATGAAACAATCAAAGGAAGCAAAAACAAGTTCATTACGCGAAGATAAGAAGCAAGAAACTTAACACCTCGTAACGATTCCTCTGGGAAAGCATACTCTTACAAAAATCGGCATCAGCACTTCTTTAACAGAATAAGGAAAAATGACGGGTCGATATAGACTGAAACCAACGTCCCCGGAGGATTTGAAGATGACCATACGCGGTCCAATCGAACCGATTGATTTTTTTATTTTCGGTATTTCTCCGACTCAGCGACTTCGATCTTCTTCCTTCGTGACGCGAGTCGTTTTGACACGTGACCAATAAAGATCGTGAGAAGATATGAACACCGAGAATGAATTCATTAGCTCTTCGGGCATTCCCGGTAAGCGGATTATGTATAAAAATTTGATTAAGTTTTCAATGAAAGCAAATTCCAAAATAGAGAAAACTTCGACATTTTGAATCCCTGGACCTCAATTTACGAAACAAAATTTGACAAAACGCGGATTTTGCATTTAGCCAATTAATGCGCCAATATATTTTTACATGGGAATTAACCACCTAACAATAAAAAATAACCATCAACTAGATTCGTTCTCGAGCTTACTCCAACAACTTAAAAGCGTTTAAAATATTTCCATGGAAATTTCCTAAACCATAAATGCCACTTTCTGGGTTCGACGGTTCCGCGAAATAACAACCTCGGACGGAAACAGATTGTTAACCCCAGCTTACGAAATCAATCATTGCCGTAAAGGTCGTCGTAGAAGGCATGGATGAAAAAAATCCCATTACAAAACAAACGACAAACAAAATACCGAGTCAATAAACCACTGGACCACGACACGAAGAGAAAATTGCCGTAATAAGACGGAGAAACCTTATAAAGCGCTCGAATCCTCCGATACCGAAGACGGCTTTAAGAACGTTTTAGGTGGATGAACCGAGAGACCACATCACACGCACACATGCCAGACGCACCATACTGGCTCCCTCTTTTCGTACGCGATTAAGATAACGCCTTGAACACTAAACGGACAAACAAGGATGCCCACTCAATACTTTTCGCGGCAGATGCTAAAAAAACCGACGCCAACGTTTCCAAGGTGTCAATACTTAAAACCTAGCACCTGGTCTCCAAGAACGTTTTCGTTTTCCTGGAACCAAAAATCTCGCTCGTGATAAGGGAACTTGAACCAACATAAATCCAACCTTAAGAAAACATTCTTTCGTGTTGTTTCACTTTCGATATACTTGCATCTTTCAAAAGGCGATAAATATCTCGCCAGGGTAACAATAAATAAATAACAATAGGCACCATTAGTTCTGGTAACATAAAATTATGTATAATTTTCTCCAAACTTAATAAGTACAAAGAAATTTATCCGTACAAAATTTCCCTTTACGGTCGGCGAGAAAAACACGAATAACACCGCACATCGGCAATTATCTGCCCAACCCGCCAGGTACTCCAAACCCGACAAAACAACCCACGAAACTAAAAATAAAGAAATAAAAAGAAGAGAAAAGGAGGAAAACAATTAGTTTTTCGACTTCCTAGGATTAAGATTGGTCCCGATCCAACCTGACCATCCTTCCCCTGCATCAAAGCTGACATTCAATCGACCCTAAACGAGGAATAATCTAATATAACACAAAATCGGTCCCCCTCCTCGCGCGATCGCGGCTAGCTCACGGGATCTTGAAACAAGTCGAAAAAATGCACCTCATTCCCGATCGGAGGCGGCGGGGGTGGGGCGAGTCGGGTGAAGAAAAAGGTTCGAAGGAGTCAGGTAGGTAACCTCTGGACGATGGATTGGACTGGCCCCTTCCCATCAGCCATCCTCCCTCCTCCTTCGCTCCCCCTCAACTCTCACTATAAGGCCAAAGCAGAAGAAGACTTTGAAGGCCGACACAGGCTGCTGTCTGGGGGACGAGCGAAGGTCAGCCCTCTCCTGCCTCTTTTTCCTTCTTATACCTGAGAGAGGACCTAACTCGCCTTACCTCCCTCCCGGCCAACGTACCTGCTTGCCAGGTGGTGAAAGTTACCCGTTCGCTGACGGCAGGGATACAGCCTCGAATAGAGGATACGGCAGAAAAGAAATTCTGTAGAAGACGACTTCCTCTAAACGCGAGCAAATCTCACGCGTTGAAATATATTTTCCCGGTCATGTGCGCGACGAGACGGTCCGATTTTATCCTCCCACGCGTTTCTTTTTACCCCACTCGTCCTTCGTGAAACTATTCCGAAATTTTAGCGACAATCCTTTCTTGCAACACCAGCTTTGAAGATGGGGAGGAACCTATAGCCGAAAAACAACTTTTAGCATCCCTACGTCCTAACTATGATTTTAACGCATTCTGGTTCTTGTGTTTTTACGGGATACAAATATCTGACCACAGTAACTGGAACAAAACCACCTGCGAATAACAGGTAACGTTTAACGTCCTACTTTATTAAATAACTTAGCATTTATTGACGATTTAATGCTTTTAACCAAACCACGGTATGTATAAATCAAACCAATACGCAATGATAAATATATAAATGCAAACCAAAATTCTTTTATTCCTAGTTGAGGGAATAATGAATTACCTAACACTATGGATGCGAGTAGTTTATAAGGGCTCCTACCAGCTAGGGAGTTATCAATTCTGAAGTTCGAAACGTATCGTTACACAGCTGCAAAACTTCTACGGCGAAGTTAATGGCCTTGAAAAAAACTCCGTAACAATGGCTTTGTTTTTAATATCGCAGAGCTCCCTGGATGAGTTATTATTCATCGACGCTTTTCCCAAGATAATAAAACTTCCTGAAAATAGCCAGAAGAATGCACGAATTCTTCCTTCCTGCAGGTATTTCCCCGAATATTTCTTAAAACGTTAAACGCTTCTATAAGCAACGGAAGTACGGACGCCATCGCTTAAAAAAACAAATAATCCAAACCTCTTACCTTATATAGGTGAGACATAAACGCTAATCCGGGATTAACGATTAAAAAGGTCCGTTCGAAACCGGATAGGCATATAAAAAACACTTCCTTTCCAACCTACATCATCTAACACTCCATAAGTGGAGACAAATGTGATTTTTATTCATAACAATACGACCACCTTAATGGGATATTTTGTTTAGCGTGTATAACTTATAACGAGCCCTTATCCGCCGGGGTAATCTATTTGAATAATAGCTTATCATCACGTCAACTCCATAAGCTAGGATGGCCATTCACGTGCTAACAAATGACTCGCCGCCTGGACGTGTTACGCTGGACCACCTGTAAAGAGACGCCATCTCTTTCTCTCTCAAGAGAGAAAGAATATCTTATCGCATAATGAGAAACTGATATTCTTTCCCGAGAGAGGAATTACATTTTAAGTACGTACTCTTTCCTTCTCAATCTACTTCTTCAAACGGCGCGATCTTTAATTACCATATCTTTCTCTGTCTATCGTTACGCTGCGTGGCTGATAAGGCGATACGATTCCTTTCCTTCGTGAGGTACTATGGTCGAGGAAACAACCGAAAAATCGATTCTATGTTCCAGAAAACCAATTTACTACTCCGTGCGATTTCCATATTTTTATACGCTGGTAATCTCTACGTTCATTCTTTCTAAAATGACCGAACGGCCATTAAATAAATCTATGACATGAAAGTCGACATTCTATTGCATCCATGAATTCAACTCGAGACGATTTTTTGCTTAGAAAAAGTATATAATTTCAATGTTGAAAATGCTATCTACGAGTGAAAACTACGTATACATCACATTATTACTTAACTGCTAGCAATAATGCGTGATGATTCCAACCGTTGTTTCATCATTCTATATTACGGCAGCCATGAAAAACTTGGATGATGTACTACAAGCGAGTTCACTTGGAACTTACTACAGTAAAATTCCGATTTACCGAACGCTTCCAGACCTAAACTATTTCGATGTATATTCCTGTTGATCGATATGCCTATACACACGTACTATAATATGTACTCGCAAATAAAAACATGCATAGGTATATGAGGTTAGTAATGTAAACAGTAAAGGAAGAGTAAGAAACAGTTAATGGCCTTAAATAACAGTGTAATACCAATTAAAACCTTAATAGGAAATAGAAAATAAAACGTAATACAGTTTTTTTAATACAAGTTTTTAAATTTCCTGTTAATCAATATTCGGTTAATAGAGGGTTTATTATGAGAATATTAACCCTTGCACCGCGTAAAGCAAGTTCTCCACGGCTTACCATACCCAATATTAGGCTGTGGAATCAAGGATGGAGAAGTTTGTCGCCTCGCACGGTAAACATTTTCTGACAGCTGTGAGTGAAAGGATTAAATGGCTGATATTCGGGAGAATACGCGTCATCTAATCCAAATTTAGAAAACGAAAATCATCGACAGCTGAACTTCAGCTCTGATGTAAAATACGAATTCGGCCAGCCGTCTCGCATTAATTACCTAAACGAACGCGATAAAATAAATTACCATTATCTCCTACAGCAAATTATCAAGAGCACATCGTGTGGTTTCTAGCGTCAGCGCGATAAGATAAACAAGGGAAGCGTATACGTGCTTCCGCGAATAAAGCCGTACTTGAAAAACAATCGCCTTTTTGAAAGGTAAGCAATTCGTTCTGGTTTGTATTTCATGTACGAAATCATTTACGAATCCGTACTAACAGATTGGAAAAATGTTTAATACGGGTTTTCAGGGCGAATTTGAAGAAAGCAAAGTCAGGAAGTATCGGCGGTAATATACTTAAGAAAGTAATGAACAGAAATCAAAGAAACCGAGCCATTTATCATAAACAAGCACAAATTAACACTTCCCACAGTTGCAGCTGACTCAGATGTACATACACGGGAAATTCAATTATTTACCGATACCTCAACTAAACGACATAGTTCATCTCCTATAACCATACAATATACAGTTTCCTCAATAATTTGGAGGATACGAGAGTCGCCTGAATCAATAATATCGTTTAATGGGCCACCAACCAGATATAAAGAGGTCGGATTCCTCCTTCGTAAAATTTCCCAAATAATCTCGAAGATCGACATCGATGTCGATCGGACCGTTGAGACTTGCCTGCCGCTCTAAAAAAAATCCATACAGACCGAAACGAAACCTCGTAACAAAAGACAATCATGACGCACGCATAAGCTATAAAAGTATACGACCAAGCGGATCACTGATACGACTGAATTATAACCATCCATCGGCCGCAAAAACCTTTTTCCGCATTAAGTGCGGAAGCTTACGAATGAGACTAGGTAAAAAAGATCGGCTAGGGAGCTCGCGGAGAAAAAGAAAAACTCGATACATACTCCAAAATTCCGGAGTCCTACACTTACTTCCGTAAATAGCGAAAACACTCCGCGGGACGCCACAATACCGTAATCGCCGGTTAAAGAGGACGCCTTTTAATGAGGACTAGAGAGGGAGAGTGGATGGAGTCGCTCTGGTGAAACTAGCGGCGGCGGGTATTGGGAGGAGAGGCCAATGAAAGGTGGATAGGAAGGGGAAAGAAAAGAGATATGAACGGAGATAGGAGGTGGCGAGAGAGGAGATAGGAGGTGGGAAGAAGAGGTAGGAGGTGGGAAGAAGAGGTAGCAGCCGGAGGTGTAGAAGAGGTCGAGGGTAGGAGGGAGAAAAGAGATATAGGGTAGGAGGGGAAAATAGGTAGAGGGTAGGAGGGAGAAAAGAGGTAGAGGGTAGGAGGGGGAAAATAGGTAGAGGGTAGGGGGGGAAAGAGGTAGAGGGTAGGGGGGGGAAAGAGGTAGAGGGTAGGGGGGGGGAAAGAGGTAGAGGGTAGGGGGGGGGGAAGAGGTAGAGGGTAGGGGGGGGAAAAGAGGTAGAGGGTAGGGGGGGAAAAGAGGTAGAGGGTAGGGGGGGAAAAGAGGTAGAGGGTAGGAGGGGGGAAAGAGGTAGAGGGTAGGAGGGGGGAAAGAGGTAGAGGGTAGGAGGGGAAAAAGAGGTAGAGGGTAGGAGGGGAAAAAGAGGTAGAGGGTAGGAGGGGGAAAAGAGGTAGAGGGTAGGAGGGGGAAAAGAGGTAGAGGGTAGGAGGGGGAAAAGAGGTAGAGGGTAGGAGGGGGAAAAGAGGTAGAGGGTAGGAGGGGGGAAAGAGGTAGAGAGTAGGAGGGGGGAAAGAGGTAGAGGGTAGGAGGGGGGAAAGAGGTAGAGGGTAGGAGGGGGGAAAGAGGTAGAGGGTAAGAGGGGGGAAAGAGGTAGAGGGTAGGAGGGGGGGAAGAGGTAGAGGGTAGGAGGGGAAAAAGAGGTAGAGGGTAGGAGGGGGAAAAGAGGTAGAGGGTAGGAGGGGGAAAAGAGGTAGAGGGTAGGAGGGGGAAAAGAGGTAGAGGGTAGGAGGGGGAAAAGAGGTAGAGGGTAGGAGGGGGAAAAGAGGTAGAGGGTAGGAGGGGGAAAAGAGGTAGAGGGGGAAAAGAGGTAGAGGGTAGGAGGGGGAAAAGAGGTAGAGGGTAGGAGGGGGAAAAGAGGTAGAGGGGGAAAAGAGGTAGAGGGTAGGAGGGGGAAAAGAGGTAGAGGGTAGGAGGGGGAAAAGAGGTAGAGGGTAGGAGGGGGAAAAGAGGTAGAGAGGAGGGGGAAAAAGGTATAAGGAGGGGTAGAAGGGGTTATATCAGAGGAAAGAGTTAGCGGAGGAGAATAAGTAAAAATGGAAAAAGAGCGAGGAGAGAGGGGTAAAAGGGACGGGGAAGTTTGAGGGCGTGAAGGAAAAAGTGGGAGGTTCAGAAGGGGGTGGGGCATTAGTGAGTGGGAGGTAGAATAATGGAGAGGGGCTGCGGTGCCGGAGAGGGAGGAAGAAGGGGGAGACATTTTCGCCTGCTTGGGGATGGGTATCCTTACCTACGAAATGAAAGAGAGTAGAAGAGGGGAAAACAAAGCTATGGGATGCGGAGGTAGGATGGGAGAGGAAGAGGCCGAAGGGGAGGGGTGGAATGCAGTGTTGCCACATCTCGTGCCGGCTCTCTATTTAGAACACTCGAGTTCGGAGGGTAGAAGAAGCAGGCAGGCAGGAGGGCGTAGCAGAGGAGGGGTCGGGCTGACAGGAGGCCCCCGAGATGTGTGCTAGGTGTGGAAGAAGGGGGGCATATACTTCATAGGAAAACGAGTGGGCGTCTAAGTAAGACCCGAGCTTTGGAACCGGAATACCGGGTGAAAGAGATAAGATGGCGCTGAGACAACCCTGCAGAGATGGGAGAGTTGGCAATGGGCGCCGGAAATGAGAAAAGAATTTTTTTCCCGCGAGTTGAAAAAATAATGGAGGATGGATATTAATAACGAAAGAGAGAGGGGGCGAGCAGTAGGGATACATCAGGAACTTATAGCGCGGATTATACCCCACCAATCGAATTACAACTTTCAAAATATCCGATTAGCCGACTTTATATTAATAGAATGTTTGTACGCTAAAAAATGCTAAGACATTATACCAACTATTCACAACTAATTACGATTATTATCGCTACGTTCTAACGAAAATGTACACCAATTTTCAAGGGCAAAAATATAATTCACGTTGCTTGTAGCTTATTAAAATTTATTGCTTTGCTACACGTTCCATCATTTTCTGGACAGGCTAAACAACCCAAAAATCGAATCATCGAATTCACGCTCTGCCGATTTATAAGCAACATGACTCCAAAAGCCATAAAAAGATAGTTTTACAATCGATGAATGCCAATGAAGACGGCTGCTTAGTATCCAAAATGCACACCTTGTTTACCCCACCGCATTAGAGACGTCTAGATTATAAATGCTAAAATTTCGGAAAAAAAGGAAGAGTCAACGGCCTGCGTGGGAGTGGAGCCTCGAGTAAAAATAACAAGTCAAGTGCCCTCGAATTACGATCAAGTTCATAACCAATGCTGGCAATAAAAAAAGGACACCGCAAAAGAAACGAAAATCCCGCGATGAGTTCCTGTTACCCGGAGAGATTAACCGCAATTAACACTTACTAAAAACTCCCATTCGACGCTTATCGCGCAACATTCGAGTAGAGTCGGAGAGAGAAAAATAAAAACTGGCAACCTTTTTCATCGAACGCTATTTAAACGGGTGATGAAACATTCCAGCGCGAAGAGAACGTGATTATTGGGTGGGTACACCACGAAAACCCAGACTCCCGCGCGCACAGACGCACGCACGCTCTTGAGAGCCGTTCTAAACGGTGGGGTAAAAAGAAAAAACGCGAAATCCGTGTGAAAAAAGGTTCCTTATTGTTAGAAAAAAGAGCACTTTTTTCTTAAGGGCGATGGCCAGCACGCGGAGAGCGAAGAATTGATTGGTATCACAGGAAAGCAACCTTGGCCTCTTATCTCTGTTCTTATACAGATGGAGGGAGGAAGGATTAGGCGGGGAGGGAGGAATAGGAGGGGAGGGAGAGTAGGAGGGGAGGGAGAGTAGGAGGGGAGGGAGAGTAGGAGGGAAGGGAGAGTAGGAGGGGAGGGAGAGGAGGGGAGGGGGAGTAGGAGGGGAGGGGGAGTAGGAGGGGAGGGGGAGTAGGAGGGGAGGGAGAGTAGGAGGGGAGGGAGAGTAGGAGGGGAGGGAGAGTAGGAGGGGAGGGAGAGTAGGAGTGGAGGGAGAGTAGGAGGGGAGGGAGAGTAGGAGGGGAGGGGGAGTAGGAGGGGAGGGGGAGTAGGAGGGGAGGGAGAGTAGGAGGGGAGGGAGAGTAGGAGGGGAAGGAGAGTACGAGGGGAAGGAGAGTACGAGGGGAAGGAGAGTACGAGGGGAGGGAGAGTACGAGGGGAGGGAGAGTACGAGGGGAGGGAGAGTACGAGGGGAGGGAGAGTAGGAGAGAAGGGAGTATGAGGGGAGGGTGAATTGAGTGCGAAGGACAGGGAAGGAATAAATACAGGAGGGTGGAATAGACACGGAAACGCCTTCGAGAGAAAAGAAAGTCCTCATCGAGGAAATCTTTTTTATTTTAAAAACTTCTGCAAAAGAAATGGCGATCGTAAAAAAAGGGATTACGAGGGATAGAGAGAGAGGGAACTCAACTTCTCCTTCCGCAGCGGCATTGCCGTATAGCAAAGCAGTTTTTTTAGAAAAAAAGGAGACTTGTCCTTGCGACACGGTCGAATTAGTCGGTTCGGAAGGAAAGTTTTTGAAACGACTTCGCTGCGAGGAGATAAAAGGACGTTTCAATTTCATTAGGGGGATAATGAAATGAGGGGAGGTAGAGGAAGGACGAGGAATAAAAAGCCGTTCCGATTCTGAATACAAAGGTTTACAGTGGAATGTGTCCGGGAGACGAGTGACGAAGAGGCGGGAGGGGAAGAAATGCCTCCGAGTTTAACAAACGACTATCGGATTATAATTATCGACCTTTCGTTATCTTTGGACGCGCCAAAGTTTGAAGCACGATCATATACGTGCTGTTCAGTCATACTACTATTGCTTGAAAGCATAAAACCCGAAAGACTATCTAGAAAGGCTATTTTAAATTTCAATATATTTCAATCTAATTTTCTATAATTACGAAGTTATTTTTCCGATTACACCTCAAATTCAAACTTGATGCTCCATTAATCGAATTTTTCGTATTCTACTAATAGCAACTTATTTATCCCGTTAGCAAACGTAACGTTTTACACCCTAAATTTAAATTATCAACAATTTATTAGTGTTTTCGAGCACAATATATTGTTAAAATGTCACGGTAGGCGAAGAAGGTAATGAAAGCGAATTCCGGGGCGGATAAATTTAAAGAGAACTCCTCGGAATTTATACAGTGACTCACATTACGTAATTACATCATATCTTCCGGATTACAACTTCTACTCGCCTCGATGCGCAGAAATAAACAGGTCGAACGCGGACATTTCTACTCGAGTCGGTGGAAAATGTCCGACACGAGTTCCATCGCAATATATAGTCCCAATCAAATTTACCGAAGAGGTTATTTATTTTATAAAGGCGCTTCTGAAACTCCCTCCAGAGCAAGAATTATCTTTTCCCCTTCGCTTCGTCATTATCTTCTCCAATTTGCGATGCGTATAGGCAGGGTTCGCGACGGGATACTGTTCGTTACCTCTCTCTGGCATGACGTTTTGGTCCCCACCTACGACGATCACGTAGGAAAAACCGAGGTAATCAGATATCGCATCAGCTGTATTATATAAATATATATATATATATATATATATATATATATATATATATATATATATATATATATATATAATCAACCTTGCATCGACCCACGCGCAGCACCCACCTAGAAACACGATAGAGCGCTTATATATGTCCACAAAAATATATCTGTGACGATATAACCCCTAAGGGTCCATTTGAAAACATTTCCAGTCGCTAGGCCGATTTTAAAAACGCGTATTATTTAAGAGACGACGATATAAAAAATGAACGCGGTGCAACCAGCTTACCAACGAGTACCATAGACCCAGTTATTCATTCCTGCCGACCTGGATAGAGGAACAAGTGTTTACTTCCAATTCCATGGTCTCCGGTTCGAATCCAGATAAATACCGTTTAAAGGCTACTAACGAATTAAATAAAACGAGAAATATTATTTTTTTAACATCCCCTCTCCGTACTTCAACCGTCCACACCTAACGACTGCAACTTTTCGAATTTTCAAGTATTTTAGGATTCATTTGATAGGTTACAGTTTCTTTTTCCTTAGTATCAACTTGATGATGACGTTGATACGTCAAAATCCGGGTATTTGTTTTAATTAATACTTATTAAGGAATTTTTAAACAATGATATTTTGTTAATTATTACTGTACGTATCGTCTCAAAGATGAACTAAAACCAGGCAAAGGGTTTGAGGATGAGTTTACAAGAAAAATAAATTCATTAAACACCCTGGATGCCGATTCACCCATAAAATGAACCATATGCACCAACAATGATAACGGCGTAAAAAATAGACTATGTTTATCACTACAATAAAAACTACAATAATAACGAACAATACATACACACTCGATACTTCCCAAGTTTCTTTAAATCGCCAAAGGAAGCTTTCCCAAATACTGGCAAGAAGCGGAGGTTTAATGAATTTTAAACGGTGAAATCTCTCGTAAAGGGAGATTTAAAATGCGATATCGTTCATCTTACTGTTAGCGGAAAAGAAAACGCGATCGCCGACCCGGCGAGGAAAAAACAACGCCGCTTGTATCCGAAAGGACCAACTGCCGGAAAACGGCTCGAAGACAATTCTCGGAACCGGCATCACACGACACGGAACGTTTTCCATAGCTTCGGAGGCAGAAACACACGCGAACGCTCTCCGTTCCGGTGAACACGTCTCATTTGGACTAAATAAACATTCGTGTTTTCGCCCCCTTCGTTAGGAAAGCGAGGGGCGAAAAAGAATTCGCCGCGCTCGTTGATTTTTCGACGAAAAATAAACCATTTTTAACGGCAAGAATCGATAGGAAAGGAAAACAACAGCCGCTCCGTTGCGAACTCATGAGATTCAAAACTCCCAAAAAATTTGTTTGACGAAAAATCACGTTAAATTCTACGGTTATATTTCTGGAGTGCCGAGTTTTGAAACGTGAGCATACGTGCAAAGAATTTCTCACGGCGAAAGTCGACTGTCTCCTTTCCACAGTCGCTATGATAAGGAACGGAATCTTATCTGATACGAAATACAGGGAGAACTCGCTTGTTTGTTTTATCGCGTGTTTAAATAATATCCACCAAGTTTCGAGTAATGTTGTACGCTGACCGGTTGCAGCGAAATGGAGGACCATGCAAATTTTGCCTCTTATGGAGTAAAACGTCAATTATCGGTTTCGAATGGGATTGGGATAATAACGGATAAACAGAGGGACGAAAATTTCATGGCAAAATTCCTTTGAAATCTATATGATAGCGCATAATTTGCTTACGCATAAAACAAGTTTCGTTTTTACCCAAATGAAGACGAAGCCTATGCAGAAAAAGTGCCCGGAACATTTGTGCATAAAAATCTCCGAATTGATGTCATCGAGGAAAATTTTAACTGAATCCGAACACGAATATTCACGGTTTTAAACTACATCGATTAATTCTTCCGTTAAATTCTTTCCTCCATATACCACATTTCCTTGTCGCTAGTCTTGGGTACGGAAAACATACGATGATTTCAATGAAAAACGGCGTTAATTCAAAGCCGCTTATCGTTTTTCGGATACGCATTTGCGACGCTAATCAGGACTCCCCTCTACTTCAGAGCACCACATCCGCCAACACATGACATCCACATCAAATCTCCTTCCGCGGACAGCAAAGGAATAGAAACTCGTTTAAAATAACAGAGAACCGCCACCGCGGCCCCACTCAAACAACAGTAAAACAAACCTAAGCCGAGAGACAAACCCTACGAAAAAAATCAATAGGGTTTTAAAGAAAAAGGAGCGAGCCAACCTCTCCATAAACAAGAGATTAACATCTAGAACGGGAGAAGGAGATTAAATCCCAAACTAGAATTTCTCAGACTCCCGTCTCCGCCCGAGACGGATACTGGATACGTTCTTTCTTCGAATAAAAGCGGAAGCTCTCTCATCATTAGAGCCCCGGCTGGAGAGAGAGTTTGAGTCGGGAGGTAGAAGGGTACGTAGATGAGGAGGGGAAGAAATGGGGTGAGGGGTTGCTAGTCAGATGACGGAGGAAAACGGGAGGGTTGGAAATCAGGAATGAGGGAGAGGTGGTTAGACTGGGAGGGAGAAATGGAAGGAGGGAGGAAGCACGGGGATGAGATGGCCCGATCGATATTCAACGCAGCTTAGCCGAAGGAGTGAGGGGAGGAAGGAGAGAAAAGGGGGAGGGGTGTGAGGGTAGATGAGAGGGTTTGATGGAGGTACGTGAAATGGAAAGGGGTTTGGGCTGGGGAGGTGGCGGGAGAGAGGAGGGCGAGGAACACCCTAAAAACATTTCGGAAGTTCGATGCGAGACCATTCGATCACCCGAGGGTGTGAACATGGCGTGACGTTTGCCTTCTAAAACGCCGTCCCCGAAAATAAATGAAAAAAATTTAGTGTCGCGAACACGAAGTTCCTGTAACGAGGTGAGTTGATTCATTCCGTTTGATGCATGCTCTTCTCTTCCCTTGCGCTCACCGCTCAAAAAAATCTCTCTCGAAGCGCCCGCAACGGATTTCCCGGAGAAAAAGAAGAAAGAAACAAAAATCCATTTGGAACTATTTATATGAGTAATTGTATTATTCTTCAAAGGATCTTTGCTTGATTCGTTTATTCCATCGGTGCGGAACAATGGTTTTAAACGAGTTAAAAAGGTTTTTACAATTACGAAAGGAGAGTGCGGCTTTCGCGAGCAGGAATAGGCAAAGCTACACGATTTTACCCATCCTTTTCGAGGGAAATTCAATTAAACCCGAAATAAATTCAAATGCAAGTTCTAGAGAACATTAAGATGAATGATAATTGTAAGACTAATTCAAATCAGCAGTATTCATTGGGCAGGCAGAGCGCTGAAAGTCACGAGGATAAAGCGATGAAGAAAACGCATACAAAAACAAAATAGCGACCATTCAAATCATCGAGAGATCGATACTTAAAGAATTCGGTCTTGAGCCAAGCTCGGGCGGGCCGAGAACACTTCGGCGCAGGTGGGCGATACGAAATCCTAAAAATAGTTATATTCGATAGCCTTCTCTTCGATAGTCAAAAGAGGCACGGTGTATCGTTTTCGGTCCCTCGACGCGGGACAAATTAAGCGCTTTCTCGCTTTCAACGCTCGGAAAAAAATATCGTCGAGATGAAAAACCGACTTTCTCGTGTTTAAGTTTCGGAATGACTGAGGTGCGTAAGCTACTTTCCCCTCGGGAGCCCTCTAGGGATACTCGGAGAAAAATTACGTGCAACGTGAATACTTGATCCCGATTAAGACTTTCGTCCACGTACGGAGTACTAGAAAAAATCAATTTACTGACGACGTTTACGAGAATGTGGATTTATCCTTTCTATCGTCATACGCACACCACAATAATAATGCTTTACTTTGAGCATACTCTTAAACAAATAAAGCTCCGTTACATAATGCAGAAGGGTGACTTGCGTGTCACGGGAATCAGTTCCTGCTGTGGTCATAGATGTGCGCGTTTATGTTTGTTATGATTAAAAAACAATTTATAAATTCCTTGAAAGACGAATTTAAGAGCTAATTAAAACTAATTACCATAAAAAAGTTTCACGTTATTTCATAATTTCTCTCTCCAAATTTAATAATATTTCAACTCCCTAATTTGTGACAGTGAAATTATAAGCCAACTACTGGTAAAACGAACATCCGGGAAAAGCAATACGTTGTTATTCGACCGTAAGATGGCGTAGTCGAGAGAAATAACATTGGACCGAAGATCATTGCCCTCTTCCTCTTAAGGCAGCCGAGTATCTCCCGGGCCATCATTATTCATCCCGGTCGCCCACTTCTTTCTTATCGCCTAACATTTCATTTTCAACAACAAAACAATTTCGCTTCTCGTTTGCGTCTCTCATTAATTTTCTCTCGCTATTTCCATTCAGCGCGTCGTCGCAAGCCTCCTCAGAAACCCAACAACTCATCAAAAAATACACCGCCGCCTATTTTCAGCTGCGAAGTACCTTAGGTAAAAAAATATATATATAACACTTGACACAAACCGAAGCCTCCAAATTTGCATAATGCGCAAACCTAAGCTTCTGCAGAAGAAAAAATCGAACCTAGTATCCCGGGAGCTACCACACAAACACCCCCCCCCCCCACACACATATATACACACACACACACCGATGGAAGAAAAAAATACAATCTCACCTAACAGTCCTCCAGTAAAAATCAATGAGGCACAAAGAAATGCTTCCCCCCTTTCTCAGAAACGAGTACTGATGAAAGACGCAACCAATCAGAAGGAAGAGATAAAAAAGGAGAGCGGAACCCAGTGAGCAGTGGGTGGCTTGAGAGTCGGAAAGCAAGAGAGGCGGAGGGACGCGTGGGTTGAGGGGGTAGGGAAGAGAGACGTACGCGTAGCGTAGATGAAGAGGCGTGGTTGGTCCAGGGGGATGAGGAAAGAGATGCGTGCTTTGCAGGGAAGCCGCTCGGAAAAAAAATTGATGGAGCGCACGCGGCTCCCAACCCCTTGACCATCTCCCTCTAAACTCTCTCCACCCTTTCTATTTCGTAACATGGGATGGACAAAACCCTTTGGAGAGGAGGGAGGGAATCTACGCCCTCCCATTCATCCCTTTGCGCAGTCTGCAGCATCGCTCCTAAGCTTGCTCTGTCCGCACACATACGGAGTTAGCTTGCTCCACAACCCCCCTCTCTGCTCCGAAACCCTTCGGC
This sequence comes from Tanypteryx hageni, assembly GCA_028673005.1. Classification (NCBI taxonomy): domain Eukaryota; kingdom Metazoa; phylum Arthropoda; class Insecta; order Odonata; family Petaluridae; genus Tanypteryx; species Tanypteryx hageni. Next base: position 180,032,530 of record CM054115.1, on the reverse strand, counting down.
CGATGCCTCTCTCTGCAGAGAGCTGTTCCCGGTCCCTCCCTCTCACGCACCCCCCTCCCCCTTTCCCCCCTACGACCACTTTGCAATGGGTAGGGGAGGGCGGTAAGGGTAAAGCCAGAGCGTGGTTGGGACTCTTTCCCTCCTCCTTCCCTTCTTCTGGCCCCCCAACCCCCGAATACGCCCTGGGACTGACAGGGTAAGGAAGCATGGTGGGTTTATGCGCCAGTCGACAGACAACACACGGCTTCCCAAGTGATATCGACCATTACCGGGCCGGGTTATAGTGTGCGAGAAATGCTGACGAAAAAACCAGGGAGTTTTCGTTAGGTTTCGACGAAAGCTGGATCCGGGAGCGGAGGAACTAATTGGCAGAAGATTTCGGAATTTCTCACCCATTCACAGTTTGAACGCAGCGCTTCAAAACACGAATACTCTAAATGCAAAAACTTCGTTAGCCGATAATTTCAACGCTTGAGATTCGCCACCTTGTATGTATACGAATGTGCATTACTAATACATATTATTCTATATATACGCAAGGTATAAAAATTTCTAAACAAAATGAATCGACGGCAAAATACCACTGAAGAAGGCAACTTTGTACCCGAAATTCGAGCATAACTACACCGTTTTATGTATGGAAATCGCCGATTAACTTTTTCCGGCCATTTTATCAGCGATCAAGTTTTCCTTGTCAGAGGGGTCATCGAGGCGCGTACATACACTTCCTTTATTCCAAGAACCGATGGAGGAAAAAACGGAAAAACGTGCCCGGAACCACTAACTCGGAGAGGAGGCAAGAGAGAGAGAGAGACGTGTAAAAACAAAAAAATATATAAACCTCTTGGTACGCTTATGCCGAACACCGGGGCGACAGATGGCGTACAAGTCGACTGCTTGTTAGAAGAGAACCCTATCTCTAATGGGTGGCTCCTAACAAAACCCGCGTACGTCCTCTAATCTACAGCACGGGGAGAGCGTGAAGGAAGGGATTGATGGCTACAAAAGTCCAAAAAAAGCTTTCATTTTTCTCCGAGGCGAAACGAAGTAAAACTCCCAGTCCGTGCAAGACGGCGACCCGTGATGAAGGGAGAGCTATGGAAGAAGAGAGGCGAGAGAGAGAAAACGAGAGAGAAAGCTCTTTCCAGAACCGTATAGGAGTCTTTGAGCGGCCAACCTCCTCCTCCCTCATTCCCCACCTCTCATTATCCGCCGCCCTTGACCTGCCCCTCTCTGTCTCTCCCTCCCTCCGGCTCCTCTCTCTCCCTCCCGCCTCCTTTTCCCTCCAAACCACAAGAAAACCCCTCTCCCCACTCTCCTTGTCCCTCCGCCTCCTCCGAACACATTCCGGCCTTTTCACATAGGTACATCCGCTACGGGAAGAGATCCTCCATGCCTACACGCCTTGTACAACACCCACGCAGTGCGGCGAGTTGAACGTGCAGAAACCACCCACCGCAGTAATCCTTTCCGTCTCTCTCTCTCTCTTCCCCACTCTCCTTTTAAGTGAAACTACTACTCCAAAACATCTCGGGAGAAAAACAACCCACGGTCGTTCGGTCTTGTACGCATTTGTGCGGGCATAAATACTTACATACGGTCGAACTTTTGAAACCTGAAACTTAATGGAAGATGAAAACATAAAACTCGTGTTTTCGTGTTTGCATAAAGGAAAATTTACGGAGGAATTATACTTGCAATTATCGACAATTGAAGCTTGAGAGATTCGCAATGGGTACACATCGATAGGTAACTGACCACCGATCCTCCATTATCCCTTTTAATGCCTAAAGATAAAGACATTCCTATTGTGCACATGAATAAACGTCAACAAAAGTGTTCACATGCATCATTGGCTTCGCATTTCAAGTGAAGTGAACTTCATCGACACCCTTACAAGATTAAATATTCTATTAAAAAAATAAAAGGTTAGTGTAAGGCACGATCCTCTGCTTACTTCGCCTCGACCGCGATCGCTAAATCGGAACGGGAACTGTTTCTGGAAACGTCACGACAGGAAAATCTAGAATACCTATGTTGTTGGTCTTTGACGTTTTTCATTGATGAAAAACTTATTAAGCAATTTTTATTGTGATCGATACATGACCTAGGAAAATCCTCGAGGAATAAAACGAGTGAGGAAATAGGGCCTAATTCAGATACAAAATGGCCGCCATCAGTGGTAATTCAGAGTTAATTGGTCAGATAATTAGTTATATACATCACCGACGATTTCATTTGTACCGCACCTGGTTTACTAGACCGTTTAAGGAGAAATGAGTCATCCAGAAAATCTTACGGAGTTAAGCTGCGTTAGCTCGTTCATTCCTTGTCGGAATGTTTTTGGCATCTGTGATCAATATTAACTCGCAAAAACAAACATCGATGACAAAATGATTAGAAAGCCACTTCCACGCGGTCGGTACACGTCGACGTTTCGCCAATATCGTCTCGTATCGAACCTAGTTCGAGATTTTGAAACCGGAGAGAACAGCTGGTGTTACTTAGTGCACTGTGAAGGGAAGTGGGACTCTCGAGAGCTCGCTTTCTAGGAGTGACTGGTACACGTGAAGGGGATTGGGGATATCACAGGGTTTAACTGTCTTGCACGCCCACGTTTGTAAAACTTCTATTTAGTCTGCTAACACGAATGTGAGTGACGGAAGGAGGGCGCTATCTCATTAAAATAACCTAGATATTCGTTGACCAAAGCTAGAGGAGGTTATCCCACAAAGAAAATAAAAAAACATTTGCCATTTCTCTCAAAAGAAGGCGTTCTAACGAAAAAAATTCATAAGTTGTCCCAAGATAGAATACTATAGAACAGGGATCCCAAAGTGTGGTCCGCGTGGCAACTGCGCACCACGACCAGTTTTATTGCATACGTATATTTTACATAAGTACCTATAACTTGGCGACTACGGCCCGCGGGCAACATCTGACCCGCCATGAGTTTGACAAATAGCGGACACAATGTAACAAAATGAAAATATAAAATTATAAAAACAATACATTTAGTGTTTACCTCTCTATTCGCATAATAGATAAATACATTCGAAACAAGTCAGGAAATATTGACCCACAATTAAACCCTTTAATTTCCTAACATCTTGAACTCTATTTTCGATTTGGTGTGGCCCACGAAGAGTGCGGAAGTGGGTTATGTGGCCCGCAATAAGTGCAAAAATAGCCTATGTGGCCATCGACCCGAAAAGTTTGGAGCTAATACGTCGTCAAATAATATGCGCTTCAAATTCTAAGAAAAAATTATTTGTTACACCCACGAAATCGGTTTTGACCGTTATCGATCTCCCGAAAAAAATAACCGCATGTTTTCGTAATTGGTAAAAAAGGAGTTGCGAAAACGAAGTGAAAAGCTACCATAATCACTCCTCAAGAAGTAATAAAGTAAAGCTGAGAGTCGAGGGCAACATTCGAAGGAAAAAAACACCCCAACCTAAAATGAACAGTGTGTACGCCCATAGGTATGTGAAAGTGACACTGTAATGCAATCCGAAAAGAAAATACATTTTAATCGCGAACTGACTCCCTGGGTCTCGACAACCTATTGGCTTACAGATTACACCAACACCCACCTGGCTGCAATTCTTAGACAAATTAGCGACGAAATGTAGTTACATTAACTATTTGTCTTATTAGTACAAAGAATAAAATGAGATCGCACAAATCTTGTAAATAAAATCAGAATTAATTTTTATAATATTAGAGAAGTATTGAAGATAATTAAAAATCACGGCACATTCTTTCGTAATCAAGATCTTGTATCTCCCGATAAGAAAATGATGAGCTGTTAACAGTTTCACCAATTCCCATTAAAACAAACGTCAAAAAAGTAGATAGCGACAAAATGATTACAGTAAAAACGGCGAGAGAATTGAAAAAAGGAACTCAATTCAGTTCCCTCTTTTGGAAGCAATAATAATTAAAGCGCCTTTTTATAGCTCGTAATTTATCGTAAGTATTCGTAAAAGGGGAAAAGATCCCATCTTTACCTATGAAAGGCTCTCAATTTTCCCAAATTTCTTTTTTAATAAAATAGCGAAGGGAATACGGTCCAGCCACGAGGGGGAGGAGGACTTTTGCGCCGTCGCCATTTAATTCAGATCAGATGCAAGTCACCGCCCAAAGGCATTGGCGGAAGTACTCGACCCCTCCCCTTTTCTCCCCACGCCACTCCGAGAAGACTGGAATTCAAGAGAATCTCTCCCTCCCAACCCGACATCCATTCGAACCCGCGCGCAGGCCCCACCTCTCCCCCTCGCAGCCTTCCCCGCTCGCAAGGATACCCTTCGCCACCCCCTCATATCCCTTTTATTCGTAACCACACCCCGCTATCCCTCCCCTCCCTCGCGTTCCCCTACCGCTATTCTTCGCATCTCGACGTCACCAGCCCTACCGCTCTCAACGCGGGACCACTTTTTCAACAGTCGTTGAACCCGGGTCGACCCGCTCCGGCAGAGTCATCACATAGCAACAGAGAAGAGATGAGGAGAGAGAATATCTCTTTCTCTCTGCCCCTCCGCGCCCTTTATCCAGCCTCCGCGAGTTCGTCCCACACCCGCCACCAAAAGGATACTTTCCCCTCCGGGCCGCCCCCCCCCCCCTCCCTCTAATCTGGCTTCACCTCGGACAGGCGCCCCCGCCGCCCGAAAGTCACCTCCGCCCCCCCCGACACCGACAATTTTTCTACCGTCCGTGCGGAAACGCGATGGCAGTTTGTTTTATTTTCCATCATGCGGGAAAGAGGAAGACGTCTTTTTGATTCGTCGCGGACGTTCACGCGAAGATTCGCTGATTTTTTTAAATTACGGCTTTTGCAAAAATGGCGCGTCCCTCCAGGCCGCGTCGAGAAATTAATGATGAAGCACGAGAATAGAAAAATGAAGTCGACTTGGAGAAGAAAACATTTGCAAGACGATTTAAAATTGGAATATCTAACTCAGAATCGTAAAACGAAATAATTCAGAAAATCGATCAATAAATATCGAATCGTATTCCTGATCAACGTTAATATCGATCTATTCAAGAAACAATCGACTAAAGAATTTAATCACGTTAATTTTTCAATCGATAACGATCGAATCGTACATCTGATCGACATATCGAACTAGATTTACCAAAGAATTCAATTATAATCCAAGTACCTATTAAATCGCAATCTTCGTATCGATAAACATCGAATATATTTCTGACCAACATCGATATAAATGTATTTCAGAAGGATTAGAAAAATAATACTTTATAACAAGTGAATATTTTAAAGTAGTAGAACTTCTCAATCCTCTTCGCCGCAGATGGAATTTTTTTACTTATCTGCGTTTGAGTCCGAGCCGAGATAAGGGCTAGGCGAGCGAGGCACCCGCCTAGGGCAAGGGACGCGACAAATGACAATTTGAACATTTAAGTGCGTTTTATATTACAAAATATATTTTATATATTTTATTTTACCTCTACATTGTACATAAACTAGTTTTCAGTGATAAAATTGTATGCTGTACACTTTCATTAGGAGGGGTGCGTAATTTTCAAACCTTGCTGGGCGCATAAATGTCATGTCCCGGCTCTGGTTTGATGTTCGCCATATCAGCCACTTTTCCACGAACCTCGCCTCGGGCGTTGCAGTAACATTATTACCTAGATCCATCACCTCATTTCATTCTGGTACACCGACCAAATGAACTCACTTATTCCCAGCTTTTTTTAACCCATCTCCGAGTCAAACTTTCCGGACCCAACCCTTTTTTTTACAGTACACAAACTCACCTCGATAAGACACCCTGCCTCTTCCTTTTACCCCTATCTCGCTGCAGACTTATTCAAATTATCAACCCTTCTTCCTTTCTCCTCTTCCTCCATCTCCTACCCTACATCACACACAAGCCACTTCATTCATGAAGCGATCTCTCCACTTTCAATGTCCACATTTCTTCCTCTCCACACCTCCCTCGTTCTTCCCCCCACTCCAATATTCCACACGCATACACTCGCTCTCCCTCCATCGTTCTCTTTACCTGTTATCTCCCCCTCATTCTCCCTCTCTATCTCCACTTCTCCTGCAGGATCGCTCCTTCCCCTCTCTGGGCCACATCCTTTACCCACCCGTCGTCCGAAGGGCCCGCCGCTCTCCACCTGCCGGCCTTGGGATCTCTAGAGAGCAGTCAGTCAGTCCGTTCACTCCAGCCTTATCCTCCCTCCCACCTCTCTCTACCACCGCATATTCAATTCAACGACGCCCCTTGCAGACAAATGAGTTCTAAATTCATTCTAGACCTCGGACGTTCCTATGGTCTGGTATCGCATACTTAGAACTATCTCTAAGCTTAAAGTCCTTCACGTCCTGCATATATCTCCACATTTCTTCTTTTTAAATAGGTGCATAAAATTCTAAGGGAAGGTCCCTTACATTGAGAGGTTGTAATTTTCCCAACGCTGCATTGTAATTGTTGTTGGTCTCGGGACTCTTAGTCACGACAGAACCCTTCAATACGAAAATAATTATGATTTTTGAAGAAGCGGGACTAAGTCCCGTAAGAGCATAATGAACTAAAATAAGTCTCTCATGAGTGTGATGATATACGGCCGTTTACGAAGTATGCATCCACTAACTGCGGCAATTATATAAGTTTTTAAGGCAAAAACCACCGCCGATGATCGAACTCACTGAAAACGAACGGTACTACGTTTTTCGCACGCGGCAAAAATGTCGTCGTTCGCTATAAAAAACGTGGGAATTGATAAAACTTGAGAGTTTTACGACCTCTTCGCGGAAGCTTTAAGCAAGCAATCTCTCGAATTACGTCGCACTTTTCTTGTTATTTCGTTCGCCCGACAGTTACAGTTACTACCGCAAGATGGCCGCAGCGTTCGATTTAAAGGTACATCCCCGGTTATCGAACTAGGAGCATTCCTTGGCACCTGGCGTGGTCAACACCTAGCTCGCACAAGACAGTCGAGACAAAAATTACGACGCAAGAACACCGCAGTCCCGATCAAAACATATCTCGCGAAAAAGATAACGACTCGCTTACGAAATAAACTCAGACGCCAAAAAATCGCATGCATCGCGCACATGACGACACGTTTACTCCCAATTATCGTCCATATTAGCCCCAAGAGGGTGGAAACCAAAAACACACCCCAAGTAGTGTCACCACTCTGCCCTCCATCAACAGCCTGTCGTGAGATTCTCCCTCCTTATTTCCCACAACCTCCCACCCTCCAACGAAACAAAAAAATACACAATCCGTTTTCCTCTTTCCTTCGCTCGTCCCAATGTGAAAGGAGGGGAGAGGAGGAGGAAGAAATCGAGGATTTCCCATCTAGAAGAGCCGACATTCCGAAAATCGTCCCTTTGCCATTTGGAAAAGAAGGAAAACAAAACAGTCGCACGTAAGAGTGATGAACCTGGAAAGGGAGGGAGAAAGGGGCGTGGCGGGGAGGCGCAGAGGGAGAAGGGGCGCTGGAGATAATGGCAGAGGACGGAAAAGGTCGCGAAAGGCAAGGAGGAGGAGAGAGAGAGAGAGAGAGAGAGAGAGGAGAGACAGAGTAGAGAAAATTGGAAGAGGAAAAAGGAAAAGATTTTTTTCTTGCAGGAAAGAAGAATAAAAGGAAATACCACCGGATCGCTTTCGCGAATGTGGCCCAATGGAGATTTCCTGTATCTTCTTAAGGTTGGCAGACTTAAAAATCGCCTTTAATCCCTTTAACATGCCCAACAACTACTAGCCTCTTCGATAACATGAAATTCTAACTACGAACTGGACATGTGAGGACTTAGAGAAAGCCAGTGACGCTAAATACCTATTTCCCTGTTCAAGTTATCAGACATCTTCGCCGTAGTCTCCGCTTCTATTTATTAGCCACTTCGAGAGAGTGAAATGGAATTTCTCTGCAAGACATCGGGAATGAACCAGCCCGAGGATCACCTCGGATAAATTCCGACGTTCTTTCGTTTCTCCTACATGGACACTCGCAGAGGAACACTTTTATGTTGGCGGACGAAAAATAACCTACTCCAAAGGTAAAGTGTGTCTTAACCACGAAAAAAACCTCACCGTAGATCGAAAACGATAAAACTTTTCATCGCTTTGAAATAAATTTTCGCAAGAGAACTGTTACGAAAACCACCCCGAAAATTTAATCGACAATGAAATACCATCCAGTCCCATAGCATTGCAAACTAATAAAAGGAGAGGTTTTGCAGCACGAAATTCTTTGATCCAGCAAAAACAACTAGCGGAACTACATATGTACCTAAAACCCCCATCACCCACCCAAGAGAAAATACTTTTCGAAAGGTTAACGACACCGTTTTACGGCGACAAAACTCTTAGCTCCTCCTTAAATTAGACGCAATGCCTACTCCAAATCTATTACGCACCGACATTTGTAGCTTTTCGACCAATCCTCTTCAGTCCAAAAATTGGCCCCGCTTACCAAGGGGGAGACGAGTGAAACACCCGAGTAAATGGATCATAAAAGTCTCCCGGAGTAAGAAAAAGAGACACGGTTAGCCGCGCGAACGAGCGTAAGAGTGGGAACCCTACACAGAAAGACGGAAGATAGCGACGAAAAATAAAAAAGTTTTCCCGGAATCATTACACACTCATCGCTTTAATAAACGCCACTGACATCGGTTCTCCCTTCAACAGGTCTTCGCTCGAAGCCCGGAGGGGGAGAAATCAGCCCGAAAAAATAAAGAAACGGAAGGTGGTTCAGGGGCAATAATCACCCTTATAGGGAATGGAAGGGAGGGAGGGAGAGAGAGAGATAGGGATGGGAGTGAGAGAGACGGATGGGAGAGAGAGACGGGGGGAGAGAGATGGGAGAGAGAGAGAGAGAGGGATGGGAGAGAGATGGGAGAGAGAGAGAGATGGGGAGAGAGAGAGAGAGAGATGGGAGAGAGAGAGAGAGATGGGAGAGAGAGAGATGGGAGAAGGAGAGAGATGGGAGAGAGAGAGAGAGATGGGAGAGAGAGAGAGATGGGAGAGAGAGAGAGAGATGGGAGAGAGAGATGAGAGACAGGGATGGGAGAGAGAGATGGGAGAGAGAGATGGGAGAGAGAGAGATGGGAGAGAGAGAGAGATGGGAGAGAGAGAGAGATGGGAGAGAGAGGAATGGGAGAGAGAGAGAGGGATGGGAGAGAGAGAGAGGGATGGGAGAGAGAGAGGGATGGGAGAGAGAGAGGGATGGGAGAGAGAGAGGGATGGGAAGGAGAGAGAGAGGGATGGGAGAGAGAGAGGGATGGGAGAGAGAGAGAGGGGGATGGGAGAGAGAGAGAGAGAGGGATGGGAGAGAGAGAGAGGGATGGGAGAGAGAGAGGGATGGGAGAGAGAGAGGGATGGGAGAGAGAGAGGGATGGGAGAGAGAGAGGGATGGGAGAGAGAGAGAGAGAGGGATGGGAGAGAGAGAGAGAGAGAGAGGGATGGGAGAGAGAGAGGGATGGGAGAGAGAGAGGGATGGGAGAGAGAGAGGGATGGGAGAGAGAGAGGGATGGGAGAGAGAGGGATGGGAGAGAGAGAAAGATGGGAGAGAGAGAGAGGGATGGGAGAGAGAGGGATGGGAGAGAGAGGGATGGGAGAGAGAGGGATGGGAGAGAGAGAGAGGGATGGGAGAGAGAGAGAGGGATGGGAGAGAGAGAGGGATGGGGGAGAGAGAGAGGGATGGGAGAGAGAGGGATGGGAGAGAGAGGGATGGGAGAGAGAGAGAGGGATGGGAGAGAGAGAGAGGGATGGGAGAGAGAGAGGGATGGGGGAGAGAGAGAGGGATGGGAGAGAGAGGGATGGGAGAGAGAGGGATGGGAGAGAGAGAAAGATGGGAGAGAGAGGGATGGGAGAGAGAGGGATGGGAGAGAGAGGGATGGGAGAGAGAGAGAGAAGGATGGGAGAGAGGAAGAGAACATTTCGTGCCTGGATGGCCAGGCCTGCCTCCCAGCTCCCCCTTGGGAGGCGTGGAGGGGCGGAGAGGAGGGGTGGGTAAAAAGGACCGGTGGGGGCGTGGGGCAGGTGGTTGGGAGGAGTGAAAGAGGAGGAAGTGGGAGGCTGCGGGAAACGAGAGAGAGGAAGTTGAGAGGGGAAGGAATAAGGAAAGATTAAACACCCCGAGAATGTCGTATGCACCTCTTACTCATTAACGTACCGTATATAGCGAGAAGCTGCTTGGGATCTAATCGCGTGTCTTGGGCGATAATGAATGACGAGGCAACATCTCGCGGCGGAGACACGTCAACGCCCTCTGTGGATTTAATACGAGGAACATTTAACGCAGGGCTTGATGAACTTTTAATCACATTAATTTGAAAGAGGTGCTTTTTTCGATGCATGTATGATTTACAAGGTGTAGGAATAGTCCGTCAAACCAAACCCAAGTGTGGAGGAAAGAGATAATATTTGAGCCGTTCTACGCATCTCACAATCAGTACCGTCATTTAGCATAGGTTAAGGGTGGGTGGAGCCTGAGAACACATGCTGAACGCAGCTCCTCCTTAACTCATGGGCCTTAAACTCGGAGCTATATACGGACAAGAAATGATTAATGCACATACTGAGCTATAATATTTTAAAATGAATGTAAAATATATAGGATTTTTCATTATAGGCAAGAGGATACATCGTAAGGAATTATTTTTCAATCGACAGACGCGCGCAAATGTCAACTAAATTTTAACCGATGGCGTAGAATTATTTACCTCCATTTCAAAGGCACTCATGGAAATTCAAAATTTCACACGAACATTTTTCTTAATACAATAATTGTCGTAAAATACGGTATAATTTTATCTAAGTTAGGAGCGCTTTACCAAACGAAAAGAAACATACGAAAAGAAGGAATAACTTTCTGCACAATAGAAACTCCATTAAGGTTTATATCCGACCGAAATACGTAATAACCTTCAAATGTCGTTTTTGATTTTCGGTCAAGCTGCGACGCGAGAGTAAAAAAAATTAACGACCGACAACGAACTTTGACTACCGAGATGTTAAGAGAATTATAACAAGAATGTAAAATGAAAAAGAACCCCGGAATCGAGGAGAGGCCCAAAGAAGTGTGGTAAAGGTGGCGAGGTTGGACTGGCCACGGTTTGGGTCGACGTCCGAAGCGGCGGCAGAGCCAGCCCCCTCTATCGGACCGAAGGAGAACCAAGCGGCCGCCGAGAGCATACGCCCCCTTTGCACCGGAGTGCCGTGCGCATGCTCCACGGGCAAAAGCGTCTAGGGAGAGCGGTAGGGGAAGGGGAGAAACAGGGATGGAGGGAGATCTCATCTCATGAAAGGAGAGAGGAAAGCGGGAAGATAGGTGAGGACATAAGCTAGGAAGAAGCGCAACTCTTCCAAACTGCTTGGAAGGTCGAGAGATTTCAGCGTTAGCTCCGCTATGACTAAAGAATGATGAGAAGGGGGAGGGGGGAGAGAGCAGCTGCCTCGCTCCCCGAGAGGTAGGGAGAGACCAAAATCTTCACTCCTTCATACCTCTTTTTCTCCCCTCTTCTCTCCCAGGAGAGTCGAGAGAGGAACCCTCTTTGTTACACGGCAGGAATTCTCTCCGCTCTCCGAACAACCTTCCAACCACCTATCTTCTATCCTGGAAAACAGGGCGACCTCACCGGCGAGGACAAAAAACGTCCTCTCTCGCTCCGACGCCGTCGGGAGCTTAAGGCGTTCCAAGTGGCAAAAGAGGACGGCCACGAGAGCGACTCGAGCCAGCGTTTCTCAACAGGCGGAACGCGTCCCACCGGTGGGACGCGAAGGTCGTCTAATAGGTGGGAGGCGAAATTTCGAAAATAATTTTTATAAAACTTTTCCTCGACAAAATTCTGCGTTATTTAAGGCCCTTAAAATTTTCCCATTAATGGTTAACATAACACCAAAATGAATTTGAGGTAAATGTTCATTTCTTGGGAAACTGGTTTTGTTTTAATCATGGTCGGACCAGGATTTTTTTGACAAAATGGTTTGTGGGACGGAAGATGCAAAAGGTTGAAAACCGCTGACTTGAACGACGCTCCGACCGAGAAGAAGAAAAAGAACCCGAGTCGGCCAAACCTCTTCTCCCTCGCCCTCCGTTTCCTTCTATACAGTCACACGATGCGGCACAGGATGTCTCCGCGCTTTTCCGTCCAGCAAGCGCCCCACTCAGCACACTTTTGCAGCGATATTATCCCTCCCTCTCTCTCCCGCCCCCTCTCTTCCTCGAAGAAGTCCCCGTTTCTCCTTCGCCGAACCGTCGCGGAAGAAAGTACGCCGCGGAGGCGTCGGCGGGACTTTCACGAGCGACGCATGCACGAGATGGGGTGGGATAGAGAGGTGGCGGAATCGCCGCTCGAAAGTCCGCCTTCGCAGATGACTGGTCATCCGTTCGATCCTCGAAACCGGTCGTCGAAAAAAAAGCTCGAATTAAATCCCTTTTTCTCAGAAAGGTGTTATTAGATTTTACGATATTCGAAGAAGCGTCTCGGATAAAAGTGCAGATGGTGAACGAACTCGCGACCGCCTAACGTTTGGCAGTCACAAACGAGAATTTCCATCTCTTATTGCGATTATCGAACACGCAATAAATCGATTGAAAGACTTTCGAGTGAACCAGAACAAAAAGCTACGATACTTTCGATAGAGGCCATTAACCCATTTCCGATTAAATATATTACCGCTACAATTACGAAATGGGGTTGGCACAAACGCACTAAATGTCGCCACTATTTTAATTTCGATTATTTCCTGCTCAAATTTTACTTGAAGTGTTGCTCCTAGACAAGAAAGTTTATAAGTAAAATATTTAACTAGAATAGAATTTTTCCAGCTAGTGAACTAAAATTTAACAAACTTGAATATTCTTCATAAAAAAGTTTCGGTGGTATTTACTTTTACAATAAAAATTTCCTAGCGGGCGTAGTTAAGGATAGATGTTCAATTTCCCTATTAGCTTGACTTCACTTACGTTTAGGGACAGGTAGATTATACATTACATATTTCATAAAAATGCGATAATTCTGATCAACGCTCGTATAAAATAGCTTTAACAGAATAGTAATTTTCTGCAAATTACATATTAACCCTCGTTCACATCAACGCCTCTATGAAAAATTTCCAGCCGCTTTTTTAATTAACAGCAAAAAACCATCCGAGGTACGTCAAAATTCGCCAGTGACATCGTAACCGAGAGACAATCGTCGCAATCTCATAAACCAAGCCACAACACGCCCCCTCACAAAACCGCACCGAAAAGAAAGCAACGAACTCCTTTTCCTCCAATTCCGCCACCCCGTATAAGACAACCGCCGCAATAAAAAGATCATAAGACCGCATATCTGAGACTACAACGGACGGCGAAAATTAAAGTATCCCAACCTCCATTCTAGATAGCGTGGCGAGGGCGAGAGAGACGGAGAGAGAGGTATACGAAGCTAGCGCACTTTCGCGTGCTCGCCCAAGCGTGCACTTTCTTTCCAGTCAACCCTGCAACGCCGCCGACATCAGCAACAGCAGCACGGCCACCACCATTCCAGTGACTCACGACAGCTTAAGCGCTGGACCAGAAGGGGAGTTTGGTGGGAAGAGCGTGGTGTTGGAGACGGGACGCGGTTGGGGGAAGAGGGAGGGAGAGGGTTCACGCATAATCGATAGTGGGTGTGCCCGCGTGAACGCATCTGGAAGGGGTGGAGCTGGATGTAGTAGGGAGAGAGAGGGAGAAGAGGGAGGAGAGAGAGAGGGCCGGTTGCGAGGGGGAGGAATAGGACGGTGACGGGTGCTTTGGGATGATGGGTAGGGGAGGGAGACGCACCCTCTCTACGCGCTTGGGTCTATCCCACGGGCTCCACGAAAATGTTTATCACGAGAGGTGAAGCGCGTGTTTAAGTAGGAAAGAGATCCCCGATGCATTATTGAAAAGAGCCGCATACCGAAGGAATATATTCCGGGGCTACGTGTTATTGCCGCATAAGTTATCCATGCTACACTTTGCTACACGAAAAACTCTGTATGTTGATTCAAAATTGAATTAGCGAGCTCGGCTTGTTTTGACTCGAGGGAATGATGTAGTCGAATGCAAGCGACCGAATTCAATCGGCTGTTTTATGGATGTAGGAGTTCCCTAAATCACTTGTAGATACCGATCGTTACCTACTGGGTTTCCGTTTTAAAGCCGACCCCATCACAATAATTTAACAGGGGCATAACAATGCTTACCAATTAGAATGCCAACAGGACGCTACAAATAAACTTCGACAAAATTAACACTTATAAAAATATTACCACAAACTTTAAGATGATTGCTATTTTCCCCGCACACTTTACCGCCAATAAGGCAGGGAACTTCAACTTCGAATTTCGTGAGGGAAGTTGCGAGCGACTCGATCCCCACAAACGTCGACCGAGCAGCTACGTGCTGTTCCTCAACTTTTCGGTAATTATCGCTTTAAAAAGCTTTATACTGAAAGAAAATACTAGCAACGCCGATAGGAAAATTAAAGCGCGACTTAAATATGTGTAATTCCATTTAAGGCTGATAAAAACGACCAAACTTCAAAATTAAATTATCTGAACGTCCTTCACTCGGCGATTACTTATCAAACACAGCCAAAACCTTATTCTCGTTATCTATCTTATCGCACAAATAAATTGACTCAAGGGCGTGGATCTTGGCTGAGAAGGGTTTAACGACCAGACCATCGTGTGGAAGACTTGGGTCGGAGAAATGAAAACCACGAGAAAATCGGTCAACGGATTGAAGCACATCTCACCAACGGCCGTAAGAAATCTTCGCACATGAAAATAACTAAGGAAATGCAGATTCCATTCGGTAGACAGCGGTTAAATCCACACGAACAAATGTATGCATTTTTAACCACGAAACACCAAACGTACAGCGTAGCGCTAGGCATGTGGCATCAAACATTATGAAAGTGGCATACGGACGTATCGTTTGCGTCACGGTTCACACCACGCCGATGGCGGGGATATAAAATTTCTCCCTCATAATGCATCGTGTCGCTTCAAAGAATTGCATCGCTTTACGCTACGGTCCTGAAAAAAATAGGATCACCGCACTACTTGATCCACAACGGACGAAGAGAACAATGAAAGCTGTTTAAACACGACGTACGTAAACACGATCCTAGCGCTATATATTTTAACATATTTAGCTTACGCAGTCACAAGAGAGACATCTAACGTAACGCTAGCTCGACGGCACACTGTTGCCGAAGTTCGCCGGAAACTTGTCAGGCATCCTCCAAGAAAATAAAAACAATCGTCGAAATACGAACGAGAGGCGAAGTACAAAGAGCGACGGAGATGATTCGACCAATTAGAAAACGTTTCGAAAGCGGCCTATCCTTTTTTCCGGGCAGAGGTAAACATTGACGAGACGCCTAACCGGGTCTAGTCCAGAGCAAGCGCTTTAAAAATTACTCGATAATCGCGAAATGCGTTTCCAGCTCTTCTCCTCCCCTCCACTCGTCATGCAGATCCCTCAAACGAACCGCTCGTGAGTTGGTCTGCCGGAGGGCAAGGAGGGCGAGAAGGATGGGTCGGTGGCGTGACTGCACCTTGGGTTCGAATTCCTAAGAGAACGATGACACTAGAATAACCACTATTGGCCGGGCGGCGTAATTGCCAATTGGGAAGAGTTAAAACTCCAATTCGTGCGAAGTTCGGCACTTGATCTTTTTTGCAGATTATCGCCTCGGATGAAAATGATTACGCGTTAAAATTTCGGAGGCTCACAAGGTAAAAATAAAACACTCTTAAATAAACGAAATAAATGAATTTAATGTCTAAATGAAATTAATTTCTGAATCGGGCGTTAAGGGAAAAATCCTCTATCGACTGAAATGAAAAATAATATTTCCTTAATTTAAATTTCCATGAGATGTAAAGTATTCATCTGAAATGACTCGGCCTAAACCTAGGAGAACTGAACCAACACCCGAGAAGATTTTCTATTTCACTTACTTGGGCTCCTAATATCGGAGTATAATCGACCATGCATCTTATAAAGCATATCCGCCATATTATCCACAAATAAAGCAATTATAATAATACGATAACAAAAATCCACGTCCATTTCGAACATTGAACTGGGCGAAAACTATTTCGAATAACGCCGAGAAGCGGTTAATGGGAAAGTAGAAAAAAAACGATGAAAACCGCCCGGTTTAATAGCAAAAAGGCAACCACCACTTTCAAATACCCAACCCGGGTCCCGAACCAGTCACAACCCAGACGTTCGGAACAATCCACCCCGTCGAAACCCCGGGGCCGGCTTTACAAGGGCGTCAAGAAAAAAATCTTAATGAGGAGTGGTTAGTTAATTCTTTCAAAGAAGCGACACTCTCAGAAACGTCGCAATATTTCAAAAAAATAGCGACTCCTTCCCGAGCGGCGGTCCCAAACACCACCCCGAAAACTCCTCTCAGACTTCACGCGCTCACCTCACTCCACTCTTGCCTCGGCAACAACGACAAACCCCCACCCCCCCTCGGTCCCCGCTAAGCCCCTAAAGGTTCATCTTTCTCTCCCCCTTCGCAACGCAGGGCTGAGAGCACCACACAGCCTCTCTCTCTCTTCCCCTCCTCCCTCTCTCAGCAGCAAGCAGATCGATGGGAAGAGAGAGAGAGAGAGAACCGTGCAGCCGAAAAGACCCAGGGTTCCAGTAGCCGAAAGGATTTTCCTCCACGGCTTCAACACGCCCTCCTCCCAATCTCCTCCTTCCACATTCTCCTCTCTCTCTCTCTCTCTACCTCTATCGTAACGACATTCAGTCACAATCCCTCTCCCGCCATTACGCTCCCTATTCCCATACTATGCCCGCCACCTATCTTTCGGAGAGAAAAACCCCACCCCTCCATTTTAAACAGGCATCCAGATCCGACCTCCCCCCTTCCCACTTTTACCCCGGATCATTCCCATTCTTTTCCTTTGTGCATCTCACTACCGTCACCTCCACGCCAACCGGCATCCTCACACAAACGTACACTGCGCGAGAACACAACGGCCCTTCCCTACCATCATGTATAATATACGGCCGAGCCTAGCTAATACTACGTGCGCGACTCCTCCATCGCTCTCGCCCTGCGAAAACCCCACCTATTTGTTTCGTTTCCCATCCTGCCTCCGCGTCGAATCGGAGGGAAAAAATCCTCCTTTTATTATCATTTCGAGGAAGCGATCACGCCGCTCCCCCTGTGGTAGCAGCACCCGGTTTAATTACGAAGCAATCCCGGAGATAGCGCGTGCAAAAGGGCGTCACAGGAGTGTAAGTGCGGGGAGGCGCATTATGGCGACTCTACACTACTTTTCCCACCCTCTCTCTCGTTCTTTCACTCGAGCTAAAAAAAGACAATGGGAGACATGCTGGACGTAACAATGGTCGAGAGACGGGTTGGGTGAATCATATATGCCACAAACGAGGAAACTCTTCTCCTCGCGATTTTTTTCTCCCTCTCGCACTCTCTCCATCCCGCTATTCCGACGCGCCACTTTTCGGCGCGATTCGCGCATGGCGCGTTCTTCTCGGAAGAAGGGGGCATTGTCGCGACGGAAGGGAGATAAAATTTAAAGAAAGAGGAGGTTACGACTGGTTCAAGGTCCGGCCGCGTATGCACCGAGCAGCGCTGCAGTGCAGTCGGTCGGCGGCGGTTTTTTTCGGGATTCTTCTTTATTTAGACTCGATAACGACCTCTTCTTTAGATTGCGCATCAAAATCTTAGCCAACGGTGTGTGAGGATAAAAGCAATTTCCGGATGCGATCGCATTATATTTATTCGCGGTGCCTTTCGAAAAGACAAGAAACTATCTACTAAAGCAGGGTTCATAAACTAAAAATCCCAAGTGGATCAAACAGAGAATTTGCAAGAACGAGTAAGAAAGACAAAGATCAACTGATGGAAATCCGAGTACATATTCCATAATAAGGTACTCAAGCGCGAACGAGAGAAAAATGTCCACTTCCCTGAAATTCGAGTTACAGACGTTCGAATTATCGAGGTTATATTGCATTATATGATTATACCGAACCAGATGTCATTTCAAACAACAACGAGCTTAAGTATATAGTTTATACTTCACCATACAAAACTAAAAGCAAACTAACTACAGCATTAAACGTTTTTATTTATTCTGTATTTACTTTCCGCACGACGAGAATCTCGTTCATATACTAAAATAGAACCGATGAAAGGGCGGAATTACATAAACTGGAAGGTTGCGTGTTTGAGATCGGAGTGCTACGACGTGTATCAGAGGTAAACGAAATTATACAAGTAATATTCTTCGAATTGTTTTCAGAAAACATTTGCCGCGTTTAAAAAAAATCGATTCGTATGCGTGTTATCGGAACGAAGCGAGATAAAATTTTTCCCACGGGGGAGACGGATGAAACTCTATCCCTGACTGTAGCATTCTTTGGACCAGGAAATGACTCCTTTTCATTTCCTGGACGAACCAGACGCGAAAAGTTCTAAAGTATGAGTGAGCTCAAGAAATGCGCCGGCTGTTGCACTGGAATACGTAAGGGTATATGTCATACGCCCCCTTCTTTTAGAACGTTTATTCTCCGTTATTTTTATGGTAAACACTTCAAATCTATGCGACTAGATAGCTGTTTGCGTCCTACATCATATAAACTAAATAAAAATTAAAAATTAACAGAAACTTGAAGAGTACTGAAAAGTCGAGCGATCAAAAATCAATTTACAGACGGTAGACGGTATTAACAACAATTGTTCAATGAAGATACTCAGTCGGAATGAAAATGACGAAAAAAAGGATGAACGACAAAGTACAATGCGGCTCCAATGTTAACCACAGACAGACGAATATCGCTAGCGCATGGTAATACGAACCAATGAGAGTAGAGCGAGCAACACGAGACAATTACGGCGATTCGAGCCACGAGGCAGCGATAGGGACCTAAGGGAGGCATTGTTGACAATAGAATTGATCCGGGCACTCGGAGCGAGTAGAGAGGAGACAGAGAGAGCGAGAAACACAGCATGCGAGCAAGCGAGGGGTGCGGCCGAAAAAGAGACTGAGCGAATGGTTGAAGCATGACATAACCAAAGCGGAGCCGACATCACCAAATTGAAGACCAAATGTCACTCAACGGCACTAAAAACCTCTCTACCTACGAGCGGATTTTCAAGTTCAATTACGCCGAACACAGTAAAAAAAAGTAGCCGGCTACAAAGAAGCAACGGAGAGGGAGGGTTGGAAATTATTTATGTTTCGCTACCTCCAGACAAATCCTATCATCTCCAAATGTACATACGAGAGAAAAAACGCAATAATTCCTAACATTCTGGTCGAAATCTGACAAAGCTCTCCACCTCTATCACCTGACCATTCCCGAGAAATTCCATTCTCCCGTTCACGACCCGACTGCCCGACGATGAAATACCATTCGAATCGTAAAGGGGAAAAAATATTTCGCCCACGCCGGCATTCGATCGAACCTTCGCAAGCTCAACCCTGCGCACTGCCATGTCCAAGCATCAGATTTTTTCTACGGACGTTTATTTCCCATTGTTTTCGCCAACTGGGAGCGACAGAGAATCGCAAACAATTGCAAAGGGCAATTTTTATGCCAATGAATACAGCTGAGTATATCATTACCGTATTCCAACATTATCGTAGCATCCGTCGGTGGTAACAGAACCAATGTCGAATCGATAATATTACTCGAATTTATGAAGGGCGAATTACGGCATATTATTAAATATTTATTTTTATTCTTTACCAGAAACACCATTGATGACGGACGTTTTTAGCCGAAATGCATATCTGGTTTTCCCAACCTTTTTATGACTGTGGAGGATGTGTGAAAGTGATTTTAGCAATAACTTAGTTACAAGCATTTATAATACCCGCATAATGCTACACAAAAAATCGCGTTAAATAATTTAACAGACGTATGGTATGGTAACCAAAACGCAAAAAAACGCCTTTCAACAAATGTAATTATTTTTACACTCCTTTCTTGACGATTATATTTATAAGCGAGACCTAGATCATATAAATTGTATTTTTCAAGCAGTCGTGATAAATTAGCTTATTCAACTTCGATCGCCTTTTTGCGAAAAAAATTTAAGAACGTAATATGATCCGGCCTACATGACCCTCACGGACGCACACGACAGATGGACAAGAAGAAAAAATAACGCCTAAAATTCCATTATTTTTTTAAATCGAAAAATGCCATACACCGCTCCAACCTCTATCTACGGATTCGAAGGTTATTTCCGTTGGTCCGTCGGTGCGTGCATACGGGCACACGCACATCAACGGCCGAATTCATAAAGCTCCGTCAGCCATCGGGACAGATGTGCCCCTCCCCTTATTCCCGCTCCTTCCTTCTCCCCTTTCCCTCTCCGCCCTATTATTCTACCTCCATCCATCCGTGAATGGGGCACGGGGATTGCGATACACGTCTCAAGATACGCATATATATATATATATATATATATATATATATATATATATATATATATATATATATATATATATATATATATATATATATTTAAATTAAAAAACAGCGCCGCATTATTTGCATAATTAGATATCTGGCGGAGTCGGCAGACACGGCAAAAAAATAATTTGCGCTTATAAAAATTATCCTGTCGTTTTTGTTTGTTGAAAAAAACTTCGAACTTCAAAGGAATTCGCAGAGCAATTGTTCCAAGACACGGCCTTTGCTTTCTGTCCGTACGAAATTTAAAAATACGACTTTAAAAAAATTATGGAAGTGGAATGATCTACAATTTGTATTTCGAAGCGAAGGATACCGAGTTCGCTCGTTACTGATAAACAAATGCCGTCTTGATACTTCTATACTTGAATTAATTTAGTTCTATGGAAATGTCACGATTGAATATATAGTTGCGCCGTCGTAGCAAAAGCAATTAAACAAAAGGGAAGGAAGTTAATGACTAGCTTTGGTGCCACTTGATTGCAGGACGTTACTAACAATGAGAGAAACGCCATTTCGCAATAATTTGAATTGAATTGTACTGTTAAAAACACATTGCCATTAATGTTTAACAGACTCATAAAAACTGTATTTGTTAGAGGGTTGGGATTAAAATCAAACCCTTGTTCCTCGGTTTATTTAAACACAATCTCGCTCGTTTTAGGGCAGTAACTGGCCTTAAAAATGTGCGCTAACTACTACATACGCGGCACCAATAAGACTCAGAATGCTTTGAAGAAACGTTTTCAACTTAACTCATCGCCGTAGGGAATGCGCCTCGGAAAGACTTCCCTCGCGGCTCTCTTCTCCTCCCACCTGCATTCTCCCCTCCCTCCTCCTCCTATCTCCCCACCTCTCCCTCCCAAAGACTTCCGCCGCCTCACCAAACGGTTTGTTGACTCCGAATATCTCTCCAGACGCATGAGACGCCCTTCGGAAAACGCATCGGAGAGAACGGTCTGGGCAAGTGCAACGGGCGAGGGAGGTGCATCGCCGCAGCCTCTTAACTTCTCTCCGAAGATGTCGCGAGGGACGCACATGGGCGAATTGCACATCACGTATTAAACAATTTGCTAAGATTCTACTTAACAGGAATTGCTCTTTTGCTTCATTCGAACAGAATGTATTGAGAAATTTGAAAAGTTTAGAATCCTCGTAATTAACAGTGGTATAATGATGAATTTATATCCTGATTGCATCATACGATAGTTATACATCCTATAATTCTGGCCCTCTTATAACACGGATTTTCTAAAACGCGTTTTGTTCTTTAATACCGATAACTCATTTTTGGAACCGGGGGAACGCAACCCCCTTTCACTAAGTAAGCCCAGGTCCACATAACACGGATTCAAATTACGCGGCACTTTTTCAGAACGCAATGCTCGTGTAGTAGGAGGGCCGGATGTAATGATATTTCCCAGGGGAAACACGATTGTGACCTTGTATTCTATCACGAGCAACTACGATAGGAGCCAAAAGTAATATCGCGAAAGATAAAACATTTGAAGGCCTATCCGAGAGTTGCTCGACAGAGATTTTCCGCAGGCGAATTCGGTCATTTTCCGCAGACGAGTTCGTTCAACGCGTTTTAGTCACGGAGACTGGAGCTCTTAAGCAAGCGACACACGCTCGAGATCTATCATTTCGAATGCTTCTTACAACCAAGCTTGAGACGACGGATTTCAAGGCTTCCATAAGAAGGTTGTTCGCGTGTCGAGGGTCGTCCCGGAGGATGGTCAGAATCCAGCAGTATGGCAGGTTTGGACGACGGAGCTGTTTACTGAATGAAACCGATTCGTCCGAGGACAGCGTCGCGTCTAAATGTGATCGGGTCGTTGTTTTCATTTATTCGTAAGACAATGTCTGCATCTCTAGGAGAAAATGGGTTCTAAATGAACCACGTTCAGATGGCAGTTAAACAACAACGTAACAACTGCATCACAAGTTTTTTATTCGTCGTAACTGGATCATAAACGGCTCTAGCGATCTTTTACAATAAGCGCAACGACGACAACTAAGAGGAACTCTCACGACCGTGCTCTCGGCAGAATTCTAACCCGCATCATAGACCTGGAAGAAAGACACGGTAACCAATCCTCTTTTAAGGCTGGCATTAAAGAGGATGTATGTGGAAACCAGTACCAGATTCTCGAAGCAGGAAAACAATGTAAAAATACGGGGGGAAAAACAGGAAATGTTTGCTACTTCCTTTATACTATGCAAAATACTTAAATAATCATTTACGTATCTCTGAATATCTTATGTACATCACTAGAGATGGCCGATTAATTCGTTCCGATTAATCGGAAAAGTCGAATCGATTCTCTTGTCACGATCAATTGTAAGAATCGATTCAAACGATTCGATTGCTACCGAGCCTTTTTTTCATTTTAAAGGTTTTATTAAAAAATCCTGTCGATTCATTGCATTGATAGCTCCTTAAATTTCCTTTAATTTATGTTGTGTGTCATCTTAATGAGCGCGCAATTTTTCGTTTTAAAACTTTTAGAAGAATCGATTCGATGCAAAGGATTCGATTAATAACCTCATGGCTGGCGGGCCAAAGG
This sequence comes from Tanypteryx hageni, assembly GCA_028673005.1. Taxonomy (NCBI): domain Eukaryota; kingdom Metazoa; phylum Arthropoda; class Insecta; order Odonata; family Petaluridae; genus Tanypteryx; species Tanypteryx hageni. The sequence goes on along the minus strand of CM054115.1, from coordinate 180,009,476 downwards.
GGAGAAGCCCGAAAAGTCAGGAATGATTAACATAAAACTGATCATTTTTGTAGAAAATATATTTTTTAGATTGAGTAAAAATTTTAAACGATTTGGCATTCATTAGTGTCAAAATATATTCGCTGAAAGGGACACTTTAAATGGGGATTTTGGAGATGAATTTTAAAATCAAGTTTGCCATTTCTTTATTTCTAGGGCTTATCCTTTCTCCCCGCCAGCCATGGAATTGGAATCGAAACACCTGATAAGAATCCAATCATTTTAATCGATTCAATGATCAAACTTCCCTACACAGCACTTCACAGAATTTTACAAGCTTTAATAACGGTTATAGAGACGGCTTATCACGCCATATTAAATAGTTTTCGGTGAAAGACGAGTAGGAAAAGCTTTAAAAATCACCAATCACTGCATAACCTCCTAAGTCGGCGGAAACTTAAAATCCTTCACATTCAAGCACCCTTTACGCGTATTCAACGCGTTCGACTTGGGAAAACCGACTGCGCATACGCGCGTTTCGAAATATCGCCGATTAAGGTTTCGCCAGACAGGCCGTATCGAAAAATGTAGGGTCGGGTTGCAGCGGAGGTCGCCTCGACATTCCCGTGCCCTCTCCCCACCCACCTATTCCCATTTCCCATAGCCTATTCTACGTACAACCATCCTCCACATAGAACCGCCGGCGGGGTGCAAGGGTCACGTTAACCAAGGGCAAAGGAATGGCGGTCCAACCAGCCGTGCCATTGAGGAAATTGAACGAGGCGACGCTTCAATCAAAATGCACGCCCGCTCGGCTCTGCAGCGACGCCATGCCGGCCGAAGTGAGTACTAAAAAAGTCGGGAGAATTGATAGGATGCGTGTTCGGCGAGTGAATGGATCCCGTTTTGAGAAACGGACGATAAATTCGAGCTTATTTACTCATTGAAACGAAATGTTCAGGCAACGCGAGGCATTGATACCCAGGCTGACCAGACGATTATAGAAAACTTATCAGATGAAAGAAAAAAACCTAAAAATTACAACAGATAAGTCAGAATAGCAAGTGCAGAGATAAACGTCCATCGAATATGATCGTTTGATTTAGAGCTAAAGGATAAATACAGAAAATTTAATATTTTGTCCTGAGGAATGAGACGGCTGAACACTTTAAAAATAGGACCTTCATTTGCTGACATAATATGAAAAAGAGCTTTTTATTTATTGAGGTTTATTTAGAATTGTAAACTTAAAATTCTGTATAAACTTAGTAATTATAAGAAAGTTATTCAATAATCAATTTAAAAAGTTTGTTCGAGTATTTTTCGCTAACCATCCTCTTGGATTATTACAGCCATAACTCCTTCCACACCAGACAAGTGAGGAGGAAAACCAGGTGCCGGTAGCCTACTCTTTACGAAGAGCAGCAAGGGGGCCTTCCGAAGGCAGAAGCGCTGACTTGCACGGTCTCCTCAAATCACACAAGTAGGGAACGGGAAGATACCAGGGACCTCCGCCGGATTCGAACCTGGGACAGCTGCGTGGAAGGCCAACGCTCTAACCACTCCGCCACCGACGAATTTAAAAAGTATATTCATCCTCTTACACATGTTAGATTTCTCATTTAATGACTAATGATATAAACATATTACATTACTAAAATGGGCCCTCCTGACGTACTCCGATTTCTTCCAAAGAGAAAGGGGGAGAGGGGAGGGGGGGAGAGAGAGAAAGGGGGAGAGAGGGGGGGAAGGGGGAGGGAAGAGGGGAGGGAAGAGGAGAGAAGGGGGAGAGAGGGGGGAGGGAGAGAGGGGGGAGGGAGAGAGGGGGAGGGAGAGAGGGGGAGGGAGAGAGGGAGGGGAGGGAGAGAGGGAGGAAAGGGAGAGAGGGGGGAGAGATAGGTCCGGGAGGATTTTTTCGGAAAGAGTAGAGGTAGGCGGGAAGAAGGTGGAGTATGAAAGCACGGCCGGGAGGGAGAGATTTGGGGGAGGACAGGGAGAGGCAATCGTAGGTGGAAAGAGGAAGGGGGAGTGGGTAAGTGGCAATTTGATTCGGCAATGTCCCAGAACGGCAGACCTTGATTCGAGTGCTTTTCGTCGGCCATACCGCTCGGAGCGTTAGGATATTATCATTATGCGACAGATAACACTATTGAAGGAACGAAAGGGAAAAATAGGAATAAATTGTCCACCGAGGCGTGGCTGGGAAGAATCTGGGAAAGATTACCGGGGTGGAGAAAGGGAGAGTGGGGAGGGGGAGAGAGAGGGGAGGGGAGATCGAGAGGGGAGGGGAGATCGAGAGGGGAGGGGGGATAGAGGGGGAAGGGGATAGAGGGGGAAGGGGATAGAGGGGGAGAGGGAGAGAGGGGATGGGGAGAGGGCCCCATGCTGAGCCGTTGCTTGATTAAGACCAACTATTATTGTGCAGGACTCCGTTAAAGGGGGAAAAAGAGAATAGGGTTTAAAGATGGCTGACATAAAATTGAGTCTACGAAGCCTGGATAGAGAAATCACCAGGACGTTGATATGCGAATACAGCAGAATACGTGACAAAACTGTACGTATCATAAAACACTCTACATTAAGCGAGCGAAATGGCACACGAGCGATAAAAAGGAAAGAGAAAAAAAACGCTCGATAAAATGATTCCCACGTTTAAAACAGTGCGATTTACATACATTCTTTGTTCCTTTCGCACCCGCGCAGATATAATTTTATTACCGCCGCTTACATTCCCTCGCATCTGGTTGAAATATCACAGCGCGCCTCCTATGAATATTTAACAAATTTTATTTAAATTATAAAATAAAAGGCAGTTGCAGCAACCGAGAGCAAAACGTACAACTTGAAGCTCGTCTTTTTAATAAATGATAATTAAAATTTCACGGAAGATATATAGCGAGGTTAATGTAATGCATTACTTAAACAATAAAAAATAGTATAATAGTCGACACTGAAGAAATTAACGCTTTCATACATAAATATCGAATTAAAAGAGGAAAAAGCAAAATCTCCATTGCGAGAATAAACAGATAAAGCGCTTTTACTGCAAAAGATTACGATTGGGATGGAAATGTGCCATCGAAGAGTGAAACCAATAGCACTTATAAATAAAAACACTCCAAAAGTCAAAACTTCCAGCTAACTATGGATAAAAACAGAACAGAATGGTCGGATGGTGTTCCTAGCAAGTCTGAACACGTTTGCAACATTCAGCAACAAGTAGGCGTCCCTATGGAGAGTCTAAAGTTTGGCTTCCAGACAAAGCCAAGCCCATTTTCTTCCCAGCGCGACCCTCGACTCTCCGGGACAAGGCTGAGAGGTAGAGGAAAATCAAAGAGTGCCGCGAAAAAGTTTGAACAAGGCTAAGGTTTGGAGAGAGATAAATTTGATTCGGAGATCAAACCGGAGGCTAATCTAAAAAAGGTATTAACCAATGAACGCCGAACCAATGACTACCTCAATGAATTCCACCGTTGCACCAAATATTTACGAATATCAACTAATGGGAGACAAATTCTGAACTTCACCGGGAATCGAACCCGAGTCTTCCTCATTCCGGATAGTTACTTTAACCAACTAAGCCAGCATATTTTTCCACTCTCAAATTAGTTGGTTGAAGCACCTACCCGGAAAGTGGGAGATCCGGGTTCGAGTCCTGTTCAAGTTCAGAATTTTTCTCTTTTTCTAAGTTGACATTTATATAAAACTTTACGAGTTATTTAGCCACATTCCATCTTGAAATATTTACGAGTCTAATATTCTAGTTATGCAATTTTATAATAATATAACGAAGTTTGATGAATCGATTAACCCCTTCGATAGTTAGGTTCGATTGTATTCGTGTCCGACACGGATAAAAAAAAACGCGAATTACGACGATTTGTCATCAATTCGCAAAAATATCGCGTCCGAAGCGACACCTTTGAATAAAAATAATCCTGCCGGGTGGTCGAACGACTGCGTCAAATATGTGGAAAAACCGGATGGAAGCAAGGAAACCGCACAACAAAGTTTTTTTATTTTATCATAAAGCGCCCAATGAGCGGCGAATCGAATATCTCGTATGATTACCAGAAGGGGCTAGAGCTTCGCGCATAACCCCAGACTCCTTAGACCGCGGTGAAAAAAAGAAAACCTATCCCCTGGCAGTAACCCACATCGCTTCCCCGTAGCGTAAACAAACGCAATTGAACTTGCGCTAAGTTGACCATTCGGACTTAATGCGAGTGAGAATCGCGGAGTCGAGAACGGGTTTTGAACGGGTCGACCACGCCCATCACCCTTCCCCCACCCCTCCTGAATAAGGGGACGTGAGACCGAATCGAACAAGTGTAGGGAATCGGAATGAGATCGACACTCTGTCATTCCGTCTCACTCTGGAGGACCCCGTCTACTAAACACGCGCAGACGAAATATATATTTCCAGACACACGAGGTTAATTTCGTAATTCGGCAATTAAAGCCGCGTCCGATGGAATTTTTCAGGTTTAAGCTCTCTACAGTTTGAATTTTCCTTGGAGAAAAGAGAGAGAGAACGACGGGCACACAGCTTGAGAATAATCATCGGTTAGGAGAGAAATTTGGTCCATTAAGTTACTCTGATATGAGCCGTGAAAATTAGGTGAAATTTCCGCCCGTGCCACGCGAAAAAAAAAACAATTATCCGAAAGATTCACAAACCAACCTTCGAGTTGGATGAGTATGGTCATCGTAGTATATGCAGAAAAACAGATGAAACTCGAATCCTAATGGAAGGCATACTGCTTGAGTCATACATACTCTTAATTCATTTTATAGAGGTTAGGAAGACAGAGGTGCGATGTTTACTTCGACAAGACACGTATTTAAATCGAGAAGAGACAAGCGAGCTCCGTACTACATACGAGAAAAAAATCATTTTCCTTAGAAAATTATTTAGAAAATGAGCGAAAAGACGGCCCAAACTTTCAAAAACTCTCGACCGCCGCAAATCGCAAGAGCTCATCAACTGACCCACATCACCAGCAAGTACCGTTTTCAAAGAACTTATCCATAATTTCCACGAGATTTTACGACATTCGCTGAATGTTTTCTTTCGTCCGCAGAGAGTGCTGAATTCATAGCCGACTTTCGTCCACTCGGACATTTCGTGCTTGTTTACTCTGGGAGCCATTCGAGCAGGAGTGGCCACTCACTTTGTTTTTTCTATTTCCCCCCTTCCACACCTGCACAAGAGAGCATAAAAGTGCCGCCGACTAGAACCTCTCTCTCTCTCTCTCCAAGAGGGTATCTCGAACTTTAACGGGAAGACATCCGAAAAGGATAAACATAGATAAACACACTAACTTCCAGTGGGGGCAGAAATATAAAACAAAACATTTCTTAGACCTTTAAGGGTTTCATCTCTAATAGTATAGTCACCCTTATCGAGTAGAATGCCATACTTCAAAGTATCATTAGGGTTGAACAAGAACTTATAAACAAAGGATCATTCCGTCGAAAAGCAAAAAACGCGATTTTTCTTAAGCTTCGCGGAATAGAATCGCACATTGCAATATCTTCGAGGGCCACGCAATGTTGAAACCGATGCCCATGAAATATACCGACACGACATAAAATGTTGTTATGCCTGCTAGAGCTTACGCATAGCAACGCTATAACATCTCGTCGGTCCTCGTTACGAAATATGGACCAATAAACACTTCCTGCCTATCGAGCCGCTTTTTTTCGAGAAAGGAACGGGTCGAAGTATTAGCTAATAGGGAAGACCTGAACCGAGACCGGAACCGCACGACCGAAGAACACCAACACAAACCCCTTCTGCACCATGGTCCTTTCTAAGATGGGCCAAGGCGCCTTCCTTGAAGAACCGAGCTCGTGAAAAAGCGACAAACAATAAAAAATAAAAACCTTCGGAGCAGATGCCAGGCACAAGGAGAGGAGGCGGCGGTGGGGTAGGGGCAGCCACATTCCCCGACACCACGTGGCGTAAGGGGAAGAAGACTCGTGAAGGGAAAAAAACGAATACTGCGCGCATAGAGATTAGAAGTATATAGAGCCCCTTAAAACCCACGCAGGACCATTTCACGACCTGAGGTCGAGCTAGCACGGACCCTAGAAGAAATATCTCCCATTCTTCGACTCCTCGGCAAAAGCCCGAAATAGGAGGGGCCCACAAAAGGAACACGGGCCCCGATTTACACAGCTGAGAGCACGAGGTATCCGGATACGGGCGCGCACACACACGACGTATCTCCCGTGACGAACCAGCTAGTATGGCCGGGAGACAAACCCGAGGGCCCCATTGTGTACCCGGAGGTGGCGAGGACGGAATGAAGAGAGGGGGAGGAGGCGGGGGGTGGTGGTAAATAAGAGGAGGCAGCTGTTGCCTACGGGAGGGCCACCTTTTTCTTTGGACTCCCGGGGAGCGAGGAGCGGCGAAGGAGAAGAGGGTGAGTGACATGAGGAAAGGCACGAGGGAGGAGAGGAAGGGAGTGGTGGAAACGGGCACCTTTACCCGTTCTCCGCACCGCCGGGATGGCGCGAGCTTCGACGTGGTCTCGCAGCTTGCCTCCTGATTGGCCAGACAGACTTCCAGACTCCCAGAGACAAGTTTCTCCGCGACGGAAGCCTGTTGCTATACCTCATACCACCGCGGCCTCCACCTTCCCCCTTCGCGCCGCCCCCACCGACCGACCCAACCCATCCACCTCCTCCACCTAACGCACCGCACATCCTCCGACCGGCCACTCCCTCTTCCCAAGTCCCTTCACCTCCTTTTCAGAGGCCTCCAGTGACCGCCTCCGCGATACGTTCCACAGAATTGCTTAGACTGAAATCGTTTCGTATCAGAGAGGTATCTACTACGTGTGCGTGATAACTGCGACCAAAAAGCAGCAAGATGTTAAATCAAATAAAATCAATCCATTATCAATGGAATACATTATCTCTTCTCTATCTCCTAAATTCGCCGTATTTCCTTCATTTAGGGCAGGGCTGCCCAACCTACGGCCCGTGGGCCGAATGTGGCCCGCGAACGATTTTTGTGTGGCCCGCCAACGATTTTTGTATGGCCCGCGAGGCTATGATGAAAAAGGAATTCGAAAAATGTAACCCACAAATTCATACATTTTTATGAAAGTTTTGCTGATAAAACATTTAATATTGAAATCTTAACCATAACAACGTTATTTAGAATTGATTTTCACTTATATGGCACCTCAGAATGTATAGGTAACTTACAATTTAAACTCTAACCTGGCCCGCCTAAGAATTAGAAACTTCCAATGCAGCCCGCCAAAGGATTCACAACCATCGATGCGGCCCGCCATGTAAAAAGGTTGGGCAACACTGATTTAGGGAGTTACAGAGGTGAGATTGTCAATTTACTTATCTACATATGTGCAAGGCTGGTAATACGCCAAGAAATACCAAATAATGAAACATGAAACTGCTCCAAAGAAAAAAATCTTTTAAACTTCTATTCTCGATAATTGATAGTAGCTCAATAACTTTGGCCAAAACTAACAAAGGTGAAATACTCCTTTAGCCAAAACAACTAGAGGGCTACAAAACACAATGCATTTCGCCCACAAGGTGGGCATCGTCAGGGGTAAAACCTGTTTCAACAGTGACTGAAAGCCAACTGCGCGAATACTTTGTGATTAACAATGAGAACATCGTTTATAGTTTATAGGAAACCCAAGAGTTTATACTGGGAGAGCTGATTTCCAACAGAGTCCACGACAATCAAAAACATGCTGGAATTATGAAACGTTGCCAGTTCGTGGGGATTAAAAATTTACGGAAATCTAACGTGTGATGTTTTGAGGAACACGTGGAGCTCAGCACATTTAGGAAGTGAATTCTTCCCAACGTAAAAACGAAACTGACATGAGATATTCACCTAAAATACAATGTCAAACCGTAGTAAAATTACTTACTGCACAGCCTCGTTTAGGAAATTTTTAAAAAATTCAACATTCCTTTTAACACATCCCTTAAAAGTATACTGAAAGCTCTGTTTACTGAGGAAACTAATATGTAATACAAGGGAAAAATTCGAAAAAAATCTAAACCGTCCAATTTGGCAACTTTGTCAATATGACTGGACACCTATTAATTAACACTGACAATAGCGTCAGCGAAATAATTGCGGAATCTTACTTTGAATATATTACTTCAACTTCTTACAAAATAGGGAAATCTAAAAAAACCTAAAACACTAAACTAAGTAACAATATAACTCAGAAAATCAGACGTAACGAATCGAGTAACAACAACTTACACGATAGAAATAAAAATCAACTATGTATCTTCCACAATTTTTTAATTTAATTTAAATTGTGGTAGATACACCGTTGATTTTTACTTTTAACATGAGTAAATACCACAAAGTAAAGCCTGAACACAACTTACACGTTGAAATTTCCTGTTTATCCTTCAGCAACGCTGAAGAACCTATATCTGCTGACATCGCTTATCTTGACCCAAAAAACAAATCCTTCGTGGGAACATTACATTTTACACGCAAAAAACGACACTAATATCGACTTAAATAAAATACTTATCGATTTTACATGTACTTTGATAGAGACAGGTGCAGTTTACGATTGAGAAATTGCACCTTAGCCAGAATTTCACGAAAATTCCCGCCGAGTACATAAAACACGTGGTTAAAATTTGGAGTCGCCAGTTCTTCCGACCGGCTGAAAAAGGAAGTGACAAATATATTTCAATACAAGCAGGGAATCGCATAAACCACTTAAAGTAGCCGAAAAGACTTCCGTGTCAGCCGCGAGGCCCGCTCATTGACAAAAAGATCCGTGGAAGAACATACCCACCTCTTGAACATACACTCCGAATGCTCCACTTCGGAACCGAAACATGGCGTAAATTTCAACGCACGTGTAAGCTCGTTGGTCGAGAAGAAAGCGATAGAGAGAAACTAGCGAGGCCCCCGGAAGAAATGGCATTGACACCACGTGGGGTCTCCTTCCCTCAGAAAAGCCCAGCCTGCGCGGGAGGCCTTGAGAGAGGAGAGCGGGGGCGGGGGCAGGAAGGGGAACACTCCGCCCCACCCCAATCTTAGCTCGTGGGACGACACCACTTCGATGAAAAAACCGAGAGAGACCGAGCGGAGATAAAGACTGCCGGAAAAACATCTGCTTGATATACACATGGCGATCAAACGATCTATCAACGGGTCACACGAGGCGCAAAAAAAACTTATATTATTTCGATGGGCGAACTTACGAGCACGTGCTAGTTTTTCCCCGCGACGCAGTGCGAATAACTACACTTTACAAGGGTGCTTTCCTGCAGTCAATCTTACCGAGGAAAAACATTTGAAGTTGACAAAAAAACACGGTAGCATTTAAATACCATTTCGGTCGTTTAAAGTTTTTTTCTAAAGATCGATCCTTCCCTTTACTGACACCCTTTGACGCAAAAGTTTGAATTAACGATGGTTAAGGTAATAAAAAAGCGAAAAATAGACGCGTAAGAGCAAAAATTAATTTCGGTAGCCGGCTGGTAATAAAAAAAACCACGCGAAATTGTCGCAGTCGTTTCATTTCCGCATATTTTTAAGCGGATTCCTAAAGTCCTTGGCTTGGAGCAACGAACATCATCACGTGAAGGCTTTGGAGGCTAATGCCACATATAGCTCTTGGCTCTAGCGTGGAAACCACAGTTTGAATTATAGAAATGTCTCTCTCCGCCGCTCCAGATCGGGGCGGATTGCGAGGCCAGGATTCCCAACCCTCTCTCCCGAGGCTTGGCACGGTGCAGCAATGGGCGGGACGGAAAGACGAGAGGGGGGGAGGAAAAGGGGCGTGGCACCGAGTCTTGGGACCCAGCGTTCTGCGAAATGCTCTAAGCTCAGGTGAAGACGCCGCAAAAATACATTCTTCTCTATAATAGATCAGTCCACTGACCCAGCGGGGAGAGAACGCATCCCTTGCGACAAACGAGGGTGTAAAACACTCGAGCCAGAAATAAACTTTTAATGAGCGTATCAAAAGCTATCCTAAACATGAGATAGTTCACGGGCAAATATTTTCTATTTTTCACTTACATTTTCAAAATGAAAATGAATTGAACAATAATAACAGTATGCCAAGTTAAATTGGCCAGGAAACTTTTATTCGGAACAAATACAAAGCGTACAAACAACAGCAGAAACCGAGAAGCAAACAGGAAATAAAACTCCGTGAAAACCGTATTTACAAACGATAAATCAACGAGCAGAAAACGAATTTCATCGCTCCAAACTACAATTTACCTAAGCAAATGCGCTCATTCCATCCGATGCATCCGTTCGAAAAAAAATCAAGGAAACGTCTCGATAGATAACGCTCCGCGCAACGCAATTTCGAGGCTAATCAGACCACGCCAATCCCAATCCCGGCCATCGGCAAACGGAAATAAAAGACGACGCTTTATTTGAAATCGAAACAAGAGAGAGAAGGAAATAGGGTTCCCAAAGAGCAGGTGAAGCATCGGCTATCAATTGTCAGGATAACGAGAGAAAGAGAAGTGGAGAGATGATGGAGGCTGAGGAGTGGAGGGGGGATGGAGTGAGAGGGTCGTAGTGGAAGCGGAGAGGGTAGAAAGACGAGTCTAAAAGAGGGGCGTGGTCGTTAGCGCTTGGGGGCGGGAGAGGAGGGAGTGACACTGGAGGAGGGAAGGGGTAAGAGAAAGGGGGGAGGGGAGGGGAAAGAGATAGGGGCGGATGGGAGGGGGAAGAGAGAGAGAGGGGGAAGAGAGAGGGGAGGGGGAAGAGAGAGGGGAGGGGGAGAGGGGAGGGGGGAGAGAGAGGGGAGGGGGAAGAGATAGGGGAGAGGAGAGAGAGGGGGGAAGAGATAGGGGGAGGAGAGAGAGAGAGAGTAGGAGAGCGAGAGAGGGGAGAGAGAGAGAGAGAGGAGGAGAGATAGGGGAGGAGAGAGAGAGAGAGAGGGGAGGAGAGAGAGAGGGGGGAGGAGAGAGAGAGAGAGGGGAGGAGAGAGAGAGAGGGGAGGAGAGAGAGGGGAGGAGAGAGAGAGGGGAGGAGAGAGATAGAGAGGGGAGGAGAGAGAGAGAGAGAGAGAGGGGAGGAGAGAGAGAGAGGGGGGAGGAGAGAGAGAGAGGGGAGGAGAGAGAGAGGGGAGAGAGAGAGAGGGGAGGAGAGAGAGAGAGAGAGGGGAGGAGAGAGAGAGAGAGAGGGTGCAGGAGAGTGGGGGGAAGGAGAGTGGGGGGAAGGAGAGTGGGGGAAGGGGAGGAGAGAGAGAGAGAGGGGGGGGAGGAGAGAGAGAGAGGGTGCAGGAGAGTGGGGGGAAGGAGAGTGGGGGAAGGAGAGTGGGGGAAGGGGAGAGGGGCGGACCGAGTAGTCCGGGGTGCTCAAGATTACCGGATATCTGTGGCTAGAGAATAGTTTAGGGAAGAAAATGGGCCTAGAAATTGTTAGAAGACTTCTCAGCACTCTCCAACGATTGATTAATTAACTTATAGGCCCGTGACGTACATTCCCTCGCATCGGGATACTTATTCGTGTCGACCGACGCCTTGCAGAAGTCACGCCATCAACGATTTCTTCTTCAATCGCGCCCTCCACGTCAACCCTGTTATTACATAGAGCGTGGAAGATCCAAGGGTGATAATTGCCTTGAGATTTATGACGAAACGCAGAAGAGGATTGAATTCCGCAACGGCGCCAAAGGAACGGGAAAACAAGAACATAAGCTACGCGGGAGAGCACTCCTGGATTATCACGAAGAGTTTTCCAATAAAGATAAATAAAAAAAATTAACACCGCTTACTCCAAAATTATTGTAATTAAAAGACACCTTAAAACATTATCATTAGTTCGTTTCTGAAACGGAATACAACAAACTGATCCCGCTCATTGGATAACTTCATCGCCTTTAAAACAATGCTGCTGTTTACATAATCGTTCCTTAATAATCAACAAACGAATCCACGCATTATTACTGCAACAATGATGGTGGTATAAATAATTTTTGTTACGGTGTAATGAATCCTTATAGAATGATTAACACTTTTCAGTCGTTCCAAACTATTTTTTTATTAATGCCCATTCACACGTCCACGACTCAAACACCGCTTTAAGTATGCACCATCTTTGAAACCGCCCATAAAATGGGTGGAGTAGTCTACTCTTCCAAGGGTAAGAGACCTCCCTGACGAAGAGAGATTACGCAAAGCGATGATAGGAGAGCACAAGGGTCAGGCGGTGGTTCTACGCCTGCAAGACCTCCCCCCACCACCTCACGCGTATCAACGCTCGCGTTCTCCCCCCCCCCACCCCCGTCCTGCCTCTTAACCCATTCTCTCCCACTCCTCCCCTATGTGACAGCGAGGGGTTGCCTGGTCCCCATGCGGAAAATAATGGAATGGACGCTCCGTCCAACGTCTCTCCCACCCACCACTAGGCTAAAAGCGACTGCCATAAGGCGTCGTTAGGGCCCGTTGCCAGATTAGGAGCCGAGGACAGTCCCCGAGTGCGTAGCGGAATGACCCTCGAGAGAATATATCACGCGAAATTGCACGGAGATAAAAAAAGATAATCGAAGATCGTGGAGCGATTACGCTCCTCGATGGTCGCTATTTTCGCGAGGGACCCGCGATTTATCGACGGAAAACAACCACCTAGAACTGTTTTCGGTCCAGATAATCCTTTTCCAAAGGCGAGAGACGGTGTCTCTGCTCGCTGGGGCTCCGCCCACCTGCATACGGGGACACGCCTCGTTGCAGCCTCTCCGCAGACACGAGGAAAAAAATAACCGCCCAGCAACTATGCGCATATTTAATCGTCTCTTAATTCATTTCGAATCGTTTCCGGTTCGCGCAGAATAAGAAACTGCTCCGAAACCGACCAATTACCATTCACCTTTAACGGCCACGTCGTTAACGGAGGTAAAACCGAGGCGTTGCCACTATCGCGTGGCGTGAGAATTAAAGGAGCGAGGCAAACGCCCACTCCTTCCGTACGGATCGGAAGAGAAAAACTTGCAAGACACTCGAAATTTTCGGGAAATCCGCGAATCCGATAACGTAACCGCCCTCCAACACTTCAGTATGCGCTCCTCGAAACATAACTAGGAAAGAAAATCGTTCCGTGCAGAAACGGCCTCGATTGCGAGATAAAAACGAGCGCAACAAAAGTCATCGAAGAACCGTAATGCTATTATAAGGCGAGGCCATCAGATACCCCGCAGGGAATGGGCGTGTGCGCGCCGGAAGGACAACTCACCTGTATGCGTCCTGAGGTGCGCCTTGAGATGGGAACTTTTGCCGTAGACTTTGTCGCAACCCGCGTACACGCACTTGTGGCTCTTCCTGATTAGCGACGATCTAGAAGAATGCTGCGAAGACGACGTGGACGATGACTTCCTACCGCTTCCCGTCGACTGCGGGGAAGGAACTTCCGACCCGCACGTGGCCATGGCGTCCTCCGGCTCCGACGTCTCGTCATCTCCGGGCACGTTGGGCACCGGCTCCTGCTTTATGCGGGTCAAGTCTGTGAGGATCCGGGCCACCATGTACAGGGAAGAATCTCCGACGGGCGTGGACGCATCGGTGTGGTCTGCTTCGAACATGGGCGGAGGCGGCGGCGGTTGGCGAGGCGAAGGGGGTTGATCTTCTATGTCCTGTCCCGTCCCGGGGGTTGATAGGTAACCCAGGTGACCGTGGAATCCGTGGTAGAAAGGTAGGGGGCGGGGGGACAAGTCGAGGGGTGAACCGATCCATTTGCGATCATTTGCGTGGGACATAGCAAGGAGGCACTGGGCGGCGAAATTGATGTCTTGATCCATTGTGATTGGTCGTCGCGTTATTGTTTTCGTCTTCAAAGTTGCTAAAAGTAGGGAGATCCAATGTTGATCACGAAAAGGGTCTTTCGAGGGCTTATTTCGGCGACAATTTAAACTATTATTGTATGCTTCCTTTCACTCAATCGGTTCAAACTATTTTGTATAAAACCTCACACGTTGAAGGTAATGCAGTTCTTTTCTTTTAAAAAACCTTCCAGGATACTCCTGCCTCTTTAGAAGAGACGGAGGGCAGTTTGCGTCCGGGCACCTCTGTCAGTCGTCTCTCCACCTCACAAACTCCAAAGCGACCGCTGGACGTACCTCTACGGACAGAGGCCGTTGTGCAACTACCCATGTGCTTGCCCACGAAGAAGCGGAAACCGGTGTTTTCGCTACGTCATCTTCGTCGACGAATCCGATTGGTCCGTCTGCTAAGCGCGCCACTTGCCGTGAATTTATTATTCGCTGGTGCACCCATCTAGTGGGGTTTAGCGGAACTCTTTCTCCATCGCATACTTCTCACGGGTATCATTTTTGAAAGCAAATCGGGTACCGTCAACAAATAGCATGCAATGCATTAAGAAAATTAACTCGAAAATTTGTTAAATGTTTATTATTTTTATTATATAATTGACGCTGATCATACTTAAAAGCATTACTACACATAGAACTCATATTGGATGTTTGTAAATTACATTAATATATTCATCAATGGAGAAAACACGAATCAACGAAAGCATAAATTATATCTTTAGTTTAGTTTAAATTTCATTTGCAAATTTAAAAATAATATTTCAGTAACAATGGTGTTATTGACTCGGCTTGAAATTACATTCAGTTATGAGCCCCATGATAAAGAATCCTGTTCATTTGTCTACCGGCTAATTCAATCGTAGACACTAAAATAGTTTATTTTATCAAATAAATATTTAATATTTAATTAAACCTTTCCAAATAGCTTCATTAAATGATCTGTACACTGACATAATTGATTAAACAAACATCGAATTCTAAACGATTTGCACAAAACGGTCCTTCCAAAATCTCATAAATTGTAAATTTTACTGGTATTGCTAGTGTCATCTATGCGCCTGATTGGTAATGAATAAGATTAACTTGATACATAAACAAAATGCAGTAGCTGCATAAAATATGGAAAGGGAAGATTGGTTTGCGCCAGAGCTCGGGCAACAGAATGTCTCTTAATTAAACGATGATGTTTTGATTCTGAGATCTCTCGACGCTTTTCCTGTCAGTCACTGTATTCACATTTCACTGCATGAAACTTTAAAAACAAAAAAAATATCTCGGAAAAGCATTGAAAACTTTATATATACATTGAAATTAATTAAATTAACTGATACCTTTTTAAATAGCTCATTGTCAGTGGAGGAAATACAAACTTTCGGCCTGTCCCCTCGAAAATTATTTTTGGGCCTTTTCATAATTCGTTCCTAGGTTCAATTATATATGTATGTTACGGTAAATGTGTGTCGTTAATTAAATTAAACATTTCCCGTAATATACACAAAGACAAATGTGTACATTTGCCTAACAACACACATTTACCGTCAAATATGTACGAATAAATTTTATTGTTATATTTTGGCTAATAAATGAAAAGATAGGGACAAATGGGCAATTCTTAAAAATTAAGAATTAATTAATTAGAACCTTTATTAATCATTGCTAACTAACTACAGATATAAAAACATAGATGCAAGTTGATATACAGGGTGTCCCAAAATGAATATATCAAAAATAAAGTTGAATAACTTTTTTAAGTATTTGAGATAACAACAACATTAAGAATTACATACCTTTCGAAGGCCTCTAAGTTTTAATACAAATATGATTATTATCACTACTTATATTATTTATTGTTGTTTTTCGTTTTGAGATTGCTGTTAATTTTGTTATCTCAATAGTAAAAACATTATTCAACTTTCTTTTGGTACATTCATTTTGGGACACCCTGTATCAACAAAGTTATTATATTAACAGAAAAATATATAGCTAATTAATATTCCTATGAATAATTATTTTTAATAGACTTTCAGACTGTATGTGAGATTGAGCTTGGGAGTGTATTTAAATTTTTTCACATTAATTTTCGGCATTAATTTATGCCATTGGTCTAAAGTGGAACGAGCAATTGGAATTATCATTTTCCAATTATCAGAATATTTGCAAGCCCAAATAATACTTGTGGTTTGGATCTGTTCCATAAATAATCCCCCCAGAAAGTACACAGAAATATTCCAATAAAAAATGGGATGTTGTTATTTTATAAGCTATGAATAAAATATGAAGAACCTTTCAAATACCTTTCACTCTTTAATTACTATTATTAGTTTCAGACCAAATTAATTATTTATACTTATTTCAGAATGGTTTGTAGTCTGTGTTTAATGCAATTCCATTAGGATTTGATGTAGTATTTAGATACAGATGAACCCGCAGGACTCCCTATTTCTATCGTCCATCCCCCGCGGTAGCAGACTGCGGTATTATAGTTCCGTTACTGCTCATTATGTAGAGCAGGGTTTTCCAAACTTTGTAAAGACGCGGAACCCTTATATGACAATATCTTTTTTCGCGGAACCCTAACCCAGAGGTGATAAACCAATTGCGAGAAAATATTAATTAATTAATTTTATTTTTTATTTGCATGTTTTTTCTTCTGTATTTTAGACACTCGCCCCTCAAGATATTTATGTTCGATCTGCAATACAAGAAATAGCAATTTCAAAAATTACATATTTTAAAATAAATATACTGATACGCTTAAAAAATTATAAAACAATTTTTAATATTCAATAATTCACTAATACAAAGCTTTTTGAATAATTTATAAAATCATTTACCTACTGTTCTCAAAAAATTATTTTAATAAGCATTGAAGCAAATTAATATTTATTACTAATTACAAATAACAAATTACTGCTAATTATTTTTGCATGGAAACTTTTTAAATGATTTTACTACTGATTATTTAGATGGAATAAAATTTAACTCACAATGTATGAAAAGTTTATTATCAATTCAACCAAGCATCTACACTTAAAATTAAACGTAAAATCTGCCTTTTCAGTTTCATTTATTAAGGAAACAATCTCAATGGGATATATAAGTAATTTTTTATACATTTTGCCTGTTGTACTTCACAGGAACTAGTAATCTCGGAAATCGATAAAAATATTAACTACTTTAATATTTTAAAGAATAATTTTATTATTTAACCAAATATTATTCAACGGCTCGGATGGGACTGCTTTTCCTTGGACAGCAATTCAATATCCGGATGAATCGAGGTTAACTGTAAATGCAAATCATCCTCCGCATCCAACCGATTCCTCCATTTTGATTTAGCTGCGGCATATAGAGAGAATGATCTCTCACAGAGATACGTAGTTGCAAATGGCATGAGAAACTTTAAAGCGCGAATGGCATTTTCAGGATATTCTTTTACAAGACTAGCCCAGAAATGTATAATTTAAATTTCTTTGAACTTAGTTTTTAGCGTGAAATCAGTTCTGACATCAATTTGCTGTTCCTTTTCTTTCAATGTTAATTCTGACGTAGATACATATGACGTAACAAAAGGGTTGCGAAGCCAACGCAATGCTTTTGCCTGAGGTGGAAAACACTCTCTAATTGTCGTACGCAGTTCAGACAAGTGTTGACATATAGAGACGAGGGAAATATTATTGGTCAAAATTAAATCATTGAGACTCGGAAAACACTCAAGGCTTCCTTTTGTCGCACACTCTCCACATATGTTGAGTTTTAAAGTACGTGCGTCCATTTTACTATGAACTTGGAAAATGTTCGCATTAATACCTTGTAGTGTGTTCATTTCATTTAGGTAAGTAAAAATATCTGCCAAATACACCATCTTTTCCATCCAAACTCGGTCATTTAATTTTTATGCCACTTCAAATGGATTTTCGGATAAAAATGCTTTATCTCATCTCTTAATTTATAAAATCGAGCCAACACTTTTCCACGCGATAGCCACCTCACTTCTGTATGGGGAGGTGATGCTATATATACACTTCCCATTTCTTCACACAACAAAGTAAATATCCGAGAATTAAGTAGCCTTGCTTTTGTAAAATTTGCTATTCTGACAACCTCATTCAATATATCCTTCAGTTTATGCGGCATGAGTTTCACTGCAAGTTCATGACGATGAAGACAAAAATGGTTGTGCATTACATGGGGAGCTACATTTTTTATACATGCTTCACGTTCTTTCATAGAAGAATCGACCATTTTAAATATTTATTTTCCTCTGGTGTTGGCAAATAAACATATCTTCTTCAATAGAAGATTCATGTGCCTACGTAGCGCACAAAAACAAGCAAAATCGATAACCCTGCAACATCACTGGATTCATCCATTTGAAGTGAAAAATCTGCTGCAATCAGTTTCAGTCTGTTTATTAGTTCCTTTTCACAATAGGCTGACATGTCCTTGATTCGTCTTGAGACAGTGTTGTTCAATTTTGTTGCTGTATTTTTCACCAATCATACACTCGAACAATTCTTTTGCACACGGTTTTATTACTTTTTCTGCGATAGTATGAGCTTTGCCTGCTTTTACTTTTCTATAACTGACACGATACGAACCCTCGAGTGCATTTTTATTATCTTCACAATATATTTTACGAAATCCCCATTTTTTTCTGTTGAACTTCGGTCAATTTTCTTGTAAAATACTCAACACTTTTATCTTTCAAGGACAGGTGCTTTGTCAAAAGATGTCTTTGTAATTTTGCAGTATTCAGACTGCTGTTACTCAATACAGTGAAACTTCGATTTTACATTATTGAAGTAACCGATTTGAAAAGACGTAAAATCGGGGGAAACGTAAAATCTAGAAAAATAAAATTCTTAATTCTGAAGAAAAATGTTGCACTGTTTAGTATATATGTGAACTTTTATAATATTCTCAGGTAGCAACATAATGTAAAAATGGATCATTTAAATATGATAATTTAGCAATATAATTAATAATTTATCACTTTAGGAATTCATTTAGATAAGTCAAATGAATTATAAACTCTATACAGTGAAACAACGTTTTCGTGATCTGAGTTGATTTTAAACCCACATTTCTGAAAGAAGTTCTGCATTGTAGTAGAAGATATTAAGCGCGGGGCTTCTGCTGTAAAATGTAGCGCATCTAACAGATTAAGCTTTAATTTTGAGGCATCTTGAAGTTTTCCTCCATCTACTAGTGCCACAGCCTTTCCAATAAGTAATTTTCTGTAGTTGGATTTAAAAGCATAAATTATACCCAGGTCTAGTGGCTAGAGATGACTAGTGCAATTTAGTGTTAAGAAAACAACTTTGATGTTTGCCAAATGACTTGTCTCTCATGGGTGAGCGGAACATTGTTCGACGAATAGAATAATCTTGCGGCCTTTAGCTCTCATTTGTGCATTGAGAGAAGTTAGGAAGTCTTCGAATATTTGAATAGTCATCCAAGACTTTTTATTAGCCACATACTTAGTAGGCAGCTTTTTAACATTTTTAAAACATCGAGGATTTTTAAATTTACCGATAACCAAAGGTGATAGCTTGTCACTCCCGTCAGCATTGCATACAAGAAGAACTGTAATCCTTTCTTTAGACTTTGTACCTCCGTGGCATGTTTCTCCTCGTACGGTAAGAGTTCTGTTCGGTTGCAAATTGTAAAACAATCCAGTCTCATCTGCATTGTAAATATCACAGAGCGCATAACCCTTTATCTCTTCCAATAACTTCTCTTTTTTCCACGTTTCAACTGTTGCTATATTAACACTCTTTCCCTCACCAGATATAGTTTTGTAGACTACATTATAACGCCTCTTAAATTTGTCAATCCAGCCGTTGGACGCAGTGAAATCGTCTATACCAAGCTTCGCAGCCAAATGTAATGCCTTCTCTTTCAAAAGAGGACCACTAACGGCGGTGTTACTTGCACGTACCTGCTTAAACCAAACAGAAAGGGCCCTCTCCAGCTCTTCTAGAGGCGAAAATTTCAAAGATTTTCTTTGGTTAGAAAACTTTCCACGCTGTGAATAACTCTTTTCTATACTCTCGCGATTTTGCACGATCTTGTTTAGCGTTGACACGGTGATTCCTAACCGAAAAGCTAATTGAACGCATGTTCCTATATTCACGTCAACCTCCGCTAAAATATCAATCTTTTCGCATATAGTGAATGCTCTGCCATAGAAATAGATTGATTGTAACTAATACATGGTTTAAGCATCACCAGCGGAGACTTGACACATGGAGAAGCCCAGGAGACCAGAGACGATGCCAGATAGATTACATAATAGTCAATGAAAGATTTAGAAATACCATTAAAAATGTGAAAACAGTTCCAGGGGCAGATATCGATTCCGACCACAACCTTTTGGTGGCAAATACACAATGTAGACTGAAGAGCGTTAAGCATAAGAGTTAACAAGAAATGGAACTTAGAGGAACTCTTTAAG
The DNA here is from genome assembly GCA_028673005.1 of Tanypteryx hageni. NCBI lineage: Eukaryota > Metazoa > Arthropoda > Insecta > Odonata > Petaluridae > Tanypteryx > Tanypteryx hageni. The sequence goes on along the minus strand of CM054115.1, from coordinate 179,989,214 downwards.
AACAAGGAGGCTATCATGACTGAGCTGGAGGAAAGGTTGGGGGAGAGAGCTGAAGAAAATAGGAACAATGTAGATGAGAAGTGGAGATACATCCATATCAACATAAAATGTAATGGAAAAGAAGGTAGGAAAGATAACAGGTGAAAGAAACAAAAAACCCTGGGTCACAGCAGCCATGCTGCAAAAAATGGGAGAGAGGAGAAAGTGGAAGAACATAAACACTGAAGAAGGCCAAAAAAGTACAAGGCGTTAAGTAATGCTTTAAGAAGGGAAATAGATAAAGCCAGAGAACAGTGGATAAATGAGAAATGCGAGGAGATTGTCGAGCATGAAAGAATTTGTAGAACAGACCTCATGTATAGCAAAGCAAGGGAACTATTCAAGAAAGGAATCATGAACAACAGTGGTAAAATAGTCTCGGAGCCAGACAATGTAAAGAATGTCTGGAAAGAATACATTGAGGTGCTGTATGACAAAGTAGGAAAGCCAAGAAATATTGAATTATAGGACCAAGTATTCTCGAGTCTGAAGTTAAAAGAGCAATTGATGACATGAAAAGAAGGAAGGCTGTTGGGAGTGATGATATACCAGTGGACGTTCTTAAGGTTTTGGGGTCTAAAGCAGTTAAGCAACTCACAAAATTCTTTAACCAAGTATATGATACTGGCATATGGCCTGAAGATTTTTTTGATGTTGTTAAGGTACCACTGGAGAAAAAGAACAATGCAAAATGTTGTAAGGATTACAGAACAATTAGTTTAATTTCTCATACAGCTAAAGTTCTAACCAGAATAATAACCAAAAGAATTGAAGGTAAAATTGAAAAGGAGCTGCAAGATAATCAGTTTGGTTTCAGAAGAGGAAGAGGGACTAGAGATGCTATAGGATGTATGAGGATGATGATAGAAAGAGCGCTAGAAGTCAATAAAGGTATGTATTTTTGTTTTGTAGATTGGGAGGAAGCTTTTGACGGAGTGAAATGGGATAAAATGTTGGGTATTTTAAATAAAATAGGAATAGGTTGGAAAGATAAAAGACTGCTTAAAAACCTTTACTTTGACCAAAAGATTAGAGTCAGGGTTGAAGGAGAAGAAACATAAAGTACTTCGATAGGGAGGGGAGTGAGGCAGGGGTGTCCTATTTCACCAGTGATATTTAATATTTATGCAGAAACAATAACAGAAGAAGCGTTGATGGAAGAGAAAGGATTTAAGATAGGAGTTGAAAGTATTACCACCATTAAATATGCAGATGATCGGGGATTAATAGCAGAAGGCGAGAAAGAACTTCAGAGGATGACAGACAGACTAGTGGAGGTTGGCCAACAATATGGAATGAAGATCAATGCCGAAAAAACGAAAGTCATGGTGGTTTCAAAGGAGCATAAAGAATTAAATATAATGGTAAATGGCCAAAAATTGGAACAAGTAAGTACTTACAAATATCTTGGCAGTGTTTTAGGGCAGGATGGAAGTAGTTCACAGGACATCAGAAGTAGGATTGTAATGGCAAAAGCAGCATTTAACGAGAAGAAGGAGCTTCTCACAAACAAGAAAATAAATTTAGAAACAAGGAAGAAATTTGCAAAATGTTACATATGGAGCATAGCTCTTTATGGTGCAGAGACGTGGACGGTAAGGAGAAAGGAGGAAAAATATTTATAAAGTTTTGAGATGTGGGTATGGAGGAGGGTGATGAAAGTGAAATGGACAGAGAGGAAGAGAAATGAAGAAGTATTATAAATGGTGGGAGAAGAAAGGATGCTAATAAAAACAATCAGGAAAAGAAAAGCAAATTGGATAGGGCACATATTGAGAAGACATTGTTTACAAAGGACGATCTTAGAAGGCAAGATTAGTGGAACAAGAGGAAGAGGGAGAAAAAAATAGGAATATTAGAGAATATAAAGCAAGAATATAGTACTTATAGGGGTATAAAAGAGGGTTCTAGGGAGAGAGTGAGATGGAGGTAGCGATTCAGCTAAAACCTGTCTTCGGACAGCAGCATGATGATGATGAGTTGCTAATCGGTTGTTTGCTGTTGCTACAGTTGCCAGTTTCTTCTGTGTGGCACCTCCCTTATTGTTAGTGGAAATCTCATGCTACTGGGGCCGAGCTCCAGAGGATAGTTTTTGTTGCGAAGATTGAAAGTCTCTAGTTCGATTCCAGGAATTATCCTTCCCATTTGATTTACATGGGAAATCGGAAATCCACCGTGCAGGGTAATTTTCTTTTGCACATTACTATATCTTAGAATTGTAGTATTGGAGCGGGATTTGGAGTCTTCTCTGAGGAAAGGAATGGAGATTCAAATTTTTATCGTTTTTTTCTTATCGATCTGATCAGAAGATTATTCTTTTCGTTGTAAAAAAATTCCGTCCAACGTTATAGTAGCCACGAGAGAAATTACCTAACTGCTCTAGATCAGCGGTGTGCAACAGAATTTCCATGTAGACTGCCTTTGCCGAACAGATCACCTCATTCGCTAAACGATGCAAAACACACGTAATATTAAAATAAATATTGTGCCGCGACTATAACGCTTTGATTTCGCTCAGGTTCAAGTACTCTAATCCATTTTTTTTCAAACCTTTTATCCCGCGACCCAGTGAAAGAGAACGCAACATGAAGAAATAAAATGTTCTTGAATTTTCATTAACAAGCAATAAGAAGCAATACTTACTAAGAGACCGGCACTTATCTAATACGAGCATTTCTTTCCCTATCATTTTTGATGTTTCAGTTTTGCGATGAGTACTCACATTTTATTTACGAGCCTAGCGACCCAATAATGGGTCGCGACCCGTACTTCGTAAAACACTTCTCTAATTCTACGCTGGGTACCTCGAAATGCGCTCGAGCTAGCCTTATCCCTCTATTATTCTCTTGCCTCAGTAACCTAATGCATGTTTTTCTTTCATATTCTTCTTAACGACGTGACCAATGTTTAGATCTCTCGAGCCAAATGATCCGCTATGGGCTGTTTACAGTTGGGGCAAATGGAATGAAACAAACAAACGAATCTGCTTTTCGGCAGATCTGATGACGTTGAGTCAATCTGTGTTCCACTACGAAATCTTAAAAACGTGCTTTATCGGAGGTTGACGGCACTATAGAAAATGTAACCGATGAATAGCTTCAATACCCCACATGTATGTGACCTACTCGCCATAAGCAGCGAACGAGTAGCATACCGCTACTATATATGGCAGAGAAACGTCGGATTACAGTCCACGCGATGGAAAACGAAATTACTTTGCGATTGATTACAAATGGCGAATTAGGACATTTTACCCCACCAACAGGAATTACCGTATTTACCCGAATCCAAGACGAGGGTTTTCCAAATTTCAGCTTGCAATAATCGAGGTTCTTCTTAAATTCGAGTACGAAGTGATATACAGTCATTACATCGCGGTCAATTCATCGCACATCAATTCGCCACACGACAAACTCGTCGCGCGTTAATGCATCGCACGAAAAACTCATCGCGCGTCAATTCATCGCTCGACAAATTCATCGAGAGACAAATTGGAAGGCGAGACACCATGACTGGTGTACGGCCGGAAGCGCTGAATTGACGCGCGATAACTTTGTTGTTGCGACGAAATTTTCGTGCGGCGAAGTGACGCGCGACGAACTGACCCGTATGAAGTGTGGTTACGCGTTTATTTTTTTTAAACGAATGAAACTTAACATAAAATAATTATATCAACTAAAATTTTTCATTTCAAACTTACGATACGGATTTCAATTAGACAGTATTAATTTAAAAAAATACTACATTAAAATTTTTTTTTTCTCAAACAAAAACTTGTAACAAACCTTTTCAATTAATGAACAAACTAGCATACCTATACTGCATGTGTGTTCGAAATATACACGAAATACATTCAGTGCGAAATCATGTCAATTTTTACTTTCTCATATACGTAGTATATTGAGCAAGTATTGTAATCATGAAAAATGCGACTTCGAGATTTTAATGGAAATACACGTTTTATGTGTCCCTGAGTTCATAAAAGTGGTTTTCGTCATGCCGGCTTTCTATCTGTCGGACTGTTCGCTGTTCTAGGGCACAAACGCGTACATTAAATCGAATGATATCTCGTATTTATGCAATATATCATTTTTTGCAGATTATTTTTCCATAAAAATGATATTGCACAAAAATAAAGGGTTGTTTATTCTTGGCGATTTTTAGAAAAATGTGATTTACCCAAAAATGGCTCCAGAGAATTTGATTAAAATTATTCCCATTGTAGAGCCTAATTTCACAAATAATACTACGTAAGCTATATATCGCTTAAAATCACTATATGGCGTCCAGTGGCATTACAATTTCCGCTAAGCTACCTTACCTAAGCCTTATGACGTCACGCCTCCGCCGCGATCCATTCAAAACCTTACTACAGCCTTACGGTTAAACTAAATCGAATGATATACCATATTTGCGGATAATATCATTCATAATACACACACTGAAGAGATGAACGATATTGCGCAACAATTAAGGGTACTTTATTCTAGGATATTTTGAAACAAAATTCGATTTACTCAAAAAAGCCTATAAGGATTTTGATTAAAATCCATCCAATTGTACAGTCTAATGTCACAAATAATACTAAGCCATATTTCCCAAAAATGATTAATATCGGCCAGTGGCATTAAAATATACGCTAAACTACAGTTAACTTTGATTTATAAGCGTTATTCTTTTATAAGCATGCACAGTCGACCTAACTTATATACGTATATGAGAAAGTATGTGCAATGTATATTGCGCCGTTTATTTATTGTTTTGACAGTCGTCTTAGATTTGGGGTTGTCTTGGATTCGGGTAAATACAATAATAACATATTGTCCCATCTAGGGTCGTCCCTAGAGGGGTGCGGGGCCCAGGGAGATCAGCATTTGCGGGGACTCTTAACAATTTAAAATCATCAAGGTATAATTCGCGCTCTAAAAATAATTGTAAAAAATATTGTATATTTTTAAATATGTATATTTTGTATAATTTACATATAAATATATTTATTTCTTACTGTGTTTTAAAATTAGGAATTGCTTCTGAAATTCAAGAACAAAAACAAGCCCTTCGTTAGGAAAACCAACAAGAATTTGATTATTTACGCCTGATTCACTATGATCTATGCTCATTATTCTGTCGCAACTGGCTCTGGAAAACTACATGTGTACCTGCAATTTGGATTTGACTACAAACATACAGAAATCTCAAATGAATGGCAACATACAATTCATGAGTTCAACTTAATACTAAAGTAGAATTAAAAAAATCACTGTTTATTGCTCTGCCTACTTTCAGAAATTCAACTTCCTCGATTTGATTACAGCAAACTGATATCAGATCATTGTAATCCAAATCTGAGGCTATTTCTCTCTCGATAGAGAGCATAGCCAATTCGCTCAATCTTTCTTGGGACAATGCTGTCCTAAGGTATTTTTTTATTATTATTTTGATTTTCGAAAAACTTCGCTCCGCTGATGCCACTGTGACCGGAATTGTTAAAAAAAAATCCTGTACCCTCTCTCTGTATTTGTGAAGGAACCATTTAATGACTTGAGAAACTTAAGGATTTCAAATGCACTTGTTGTTTCTTCGGGGATCAACTGTCGAAGCACACGCAGTTTTAAGAAAAGGTCTGTACTGTAGATGACGTGTGAATCTTTATCACTCAATATGTTGTCCAAATTTATACACTTTTTTCATTTCGTCTTCTGTTAATTCTCCAAATTTTTAAAACCGCGGGGCCCCTTTTGACGCGGGGACCGGGACGACCGCCCCGATTCGCCGTACCCTATTAGGGACGGCCCTGGTGCCATTCCTCAAAGCTCGTCGCTCCTCTCTAAGGAAACCGCGCCCCACCCTTATAGAACTACCGACCTAGACGCTTCCTGAATGTCATTTTAATATTTAAATTTCTTAATTACGGTTAAACTTAAATCAATTATAGGCTTTGCTTTGCGCGACCCCGTTTTAAGTGGATTCGTTATAGTGCGAGGCAGGCCCGCGCCTACCAGATTAAAAAAATAACAAAGGTGGCCGATTATTGAGGCAGCCTAACCATATATGAATTAGAAATTCCATTTTTTACAAGCTTGTGGATGTTAGCAAGATCATCTATGAATCCCCATTCAGGGTCAGGATGTGATACTATACAAGAAATCCTGAGGACGGCACACAGTTTTTATCTCTCGATCGACGGATATTTTGGCGTTATTATTTTTAAAGGAAGGTGACTTTCATTTTTTATTTATTTAGGATTTCATTGATGCAGGAAATAATTACAATGTTGTCTGAATATAATGAGGTTTTTAGTTTTCTGTACCATTTGAAAATTACCGATGAAGACAAGTTATTGGAAAAATGTAAAGATCAGCATCTGGTGTTGATGGATGGAAGCCGAAAATAAGCCGTTTTTAAATGTTAACGGCATATCTTTATTAATATTATTACACTTTAATTTTCACGTCCATGGAATCTATCCTCATTGAGATAATGGCCCCATTTTGCACGAAATTTTCAGGAACCTATCTGTCGCGTAAAGCGAGGTATTGCTGTATTGTACTTTAGGTATGTTATTTACTATAACAGCAGGTGTAGGCAGAGAAACATGTGGATTATTATTCAATTCCTTCTTTCACAGCAACTGGGAACAAAAATGAGTTTTCAGAACTAGAAAAATGTTTCAAAATTTTATTTGCAGGACAACCTCTCGTATAAAAAAAATCTAAATAAAGTTAGTGTGATAATGTACTACTATTTTTCTTAGAACAATATGAGAAGCTGAATAGTAAGAGAGACATGTATCTAACCATTTTTGACATTATTTCTAAGCTTTTCAATTTGTAACATTAGTGCCTTACATTTCCACAAATTCAGTGGTATATTCATTAGAATCAAAATGTTCTTCATGCCTTTCTCAGCCAAGAAAAACGTTTTCCTCTGTAGTGAGACACATCAATAGTCAAGGTTAAAAATAATGTTGGCCAATCACATATTTTTTATAAGAAACCCATATTCAATGAACGACCAGGTTTAGTTTCATTATAATATTCTAAAATGTTTATTGAGTAATTTTTAAGATGAAATGACAAAACCAATCATTTGAGATGATGTAATTCTTTCAAATTCTTATTATTACAAAAAAAACTATTAATGTTGAATGATAAAGTTGGGTGATTATATCTGATAAATATAAATAAAATCAATAACCTAAATGAACAACCTAGCAAAATATCATGTACTCAATCTAAGCACTTCAACAGCAGTGATATTATGTGGCCATATTAGTTTTAGAACCCATGTTATTTACAGATAAAATTATTCTGTCTTCATATTATAAACTATTAATGGATTTTATTCAAAAAGGTGCATAAGGTGTGGAATTAATCCAAACTCAGATAAATATGAAATGTACAATTTGAAAATTTAAAAAAATGTGGAATTCTGTATAAAGCAGAAAAAATGCTATTGCTGCCATAAAATATTTTGAAAATCAAATGAATGAGAGCAGAGGTCATGGAATATCTTCATAGAAAAGAAAGCACAAATCACTCTAATTGTTCATCTCCGATTCTGGGATTTTGTATTGACGTGCATGAGGTATACAAAAGAATTGGAATGATGGTAAGCAGCATTAGTACAGATTTAACATGCTCTCAGATGCTGAAATTGAGGATGCTGCAAGAGATTTAACCTTAGAAATAGATTGGAAAATAGCAGGGATGGTACTACCAAAAGGGAATTTTGAAGTAGTACTGTGTTAGTCAAAGAGGAAAGATCTATTTAGGAAAATGTCTTAAATTTCCCCTATTATCTCAGTATGATGATAGAAGTCACGAAAGGTTGCTTAAAATATTAATTATCATGCAAGAAGATGTCACCCTCATCAAATCCATTAGGATAATGAACAAGATGAAAATTTTTTCATTACAATCATGCTAATGCTCCTTCAGATCAATTTACATTAAATTCATCAATTCCATATATATATATATATATATATATATATATATATATATATATATATATATATATATATATATATATATATATATATACACCATGAATCAGTATTTAATAATAGTCATCACATTTTCATCGCTTAATGCTTTTTTTATTAGACAAAGTCATTGTAGGAGTTTTGGAGTAATTTGCAATTAGAAATTTAATGCAGAAAGAATGTCTCATAAAATTTCAATGAAATTAATTTGCTGGTTGGATAACAGGCATAATTAGTAATAATATTATCATTTATGGCAAAAACTCTTGAGAAAAAATTTATATATTTTTTATTTCACTTTGGTTTTAATTAGGAAGTACAGAAAAGGATTGAAAATCCATGTACATTACACAATTATTCTAAGTTAATTAACCAGCTCATTCAAAATTCTTGTCAAAATGAAAATTGAGTTCATTATCATAAATATTTTGAAATATGGTGTATATTTATGTATATTACAAACAAACCACTTATAATTTGCATTAATTACACAAAAATATCTTAAGAATAAGTTATGTTATGATGACAATCTACCCTACAAATCCAAAATCTGCTTGATCACAAGCAAGGGCGTACCCAGAGGGGACCCCCCCCCCCTCCCTGGTATACAGACATTTGTGGAACCTGCGATAACCATGCTACAAACTTACTATGTTGCCTCTTGCTATGCTGCCACTTGCTGTGTTGAGTTATGAGGACTAAAAACGTTATAAAAGTTTATATTATTTGAACAGGACTATTTATTTAATCAATTGCTGGAAATTGGTTTTTGGCCTCCAACCCCCCCTCCAAAGTAAATTTCTGGGTACATGCATGATCCCAAGAATTGTGGATTTTCAATGTTGCTCTATTTTAGACTGATGATAATTTCATAGTTTCTTTCTCAATTCCATGATTAATCAATAAAATGTTGTCAGTAATTTAAAAATAAGATATACAAAATAGACACAACACTCAATAAGACCTAACTCTTCCATTTAATCATTAAATGTGATAAGTAAATAAATATATAATTATAAGCTCAACAATATCATGAAAATTATCTTTAATGATAATAATGATTTAATTACTTACATTGACTTTATTACCAATTAATATTGTATTTAACAATTCAATGAAAACATTTAAATTATTCAATACAAAATTTAAGCAATCTAACCTATACTATGCATGAAATGAGAGAATTCATTAAATATAGACTTGAAAATGATCATCTTTTGATTGTTAACAGTGTCATATATAGAAATTAGTAAAGGGAGGGTTTAAAATTCATAATTCAATTTCAAAGAAGTTAATCATCAAGGACAACCATAGAGACTGAAATAATTAAAAGTGAAAGATGGAGATATGCATGGAGCTCATTACTACAGTAAATTGTTTGTTCATCTTGCTGATTTCATTGGAATGGCTAGGGTTTATGGCAGTGTTTTTCAACCTTTTTGAGTGGCGAAACACTTTTGAATGAGAAAAAATTGGCAAAACACCTATATACATATATTGGTGGAAAATCTAATTACATATGGGAATGCGCATGCATACTGTAGCAGGTTAAAAGTTGTAACCTGCTACTTTCTGCTTGGACTTACAGTGTGAGAGCAAAATTAAAATACTTTATATATTTAAATTCATTAAGAAATATAAATTTATAGAAAAATTATTTACGATGGAATATTTTATGGAACACTTAGGCAATGCCAGCGGAACACCAGTGTTCTGCTGAACACTGGTTGAAAAAAACTTGTTTATGGAGTCATCCTCTTTGCCGGCATCTCAGACATGAGAACCTACCTCTATTCTGCTCAGAAAACCTAGATGCATGCATAATTCAAGTGACAAACTTGTAATTGTAAATTTAAGATAACTAATTCTTGATTGCTGTTTTAGATAAAGGATGAAATCTTATATTGGAACAGAAACTTTATCAGAGTAAAAAAACTTTGGGTTATGGGGGAAGTTATAAAACACAAACCCTCCCCCCCCTCTGGATATGCCACTGACTGTATAATATGGAAAGAATAGAATAACTATTTAAAATTTAAAAATGACAGCAATAAAGAAAATTCACCTGAATTTCTTTTAATAAATGGCATTTTTCCTTTAAAGATAAAGTAATTGAGTGACATAAGAATAACTTTCATACTGTCGAAAATTTTCATTCCTGTCAGTATTATTCCTGAGATTCCATTGATGACTTACCTCCCATTTGTAAAGCAGAGTGGTTGGACCAACAAAATATATTGTTCTAGTAGCTGCATCACTCAAAGAAGATTTTTTCTTCCTTTGTAATGATATTTACAACATTACATCAGTTGAATGTTTGAAAAATTTTCCATCTGTCAACAAGTAACATGACAATGAAGAGTCTCAGTAAAGGGTGATTAGCCATAATAAAATAAATCTTCATGATTAATTTGTTGTAAAGGCTAGGTTAGCTGGTTATGAATAAAAAGGATATCAAAGAAAATATTCTTCATAAGCAGAATCTCTTTTTACACATGATATATGCATTATTTTCTTGTGACACAAGTGAGAGCAATTACTTCTGTGAACATTAATAACTAATGATGCATTACTATACGTTGATGAACTACACAAAATATTTTTTCTCCACCTCAATTATAAATGATATAGCATAATAGACAGATGTTGGTTTTAACTATGCTCATCAGAAAATTAGTGGTTTAAAAATTTTGCTAAACTTATTGATTTAAGCAGAACATTTCAAGTTGCTAATTATTTTTTACTAGGAAATATTTATTTCTTAATAAAAATCAACCCTGTTTGTATTATATGAATATTTCATGTTTAGATTAAAAAATATTATTCGATTTCAATCAAAATAAAATATTTAATCACATTAAATCAACAGTCTTGTGATTTACTGGCATAGTGAGGATGTATTTATAACAAATGTTATAGCGATTTTTCATACGAGTAAGGTGCAACTAAAGTAAAACAAAATACATAAAATTTGACAAGTTAGAAATGGTTGTAATTAATTAAAAATTTACGATTTAAATTCAACGATCTCGTCCAAATATGCTTTAATTATGCATTGATATGAGTCAAATTAGGTAACAAATCGAATTAATGCAACATATGCAGAGGTCAAATTGCGTGAAGGTATGATATAGACAACAATGAAAAAGAAACTGTACTTACCAGTTTTGTACATTACGGCAAAAATGGCACACACTTCGAAAATTACTCCACTGTGATTGGTGTTGCAAATTTAAATTATTTTACTCTAAAAATATTAACTACAAAAGATATCCGTTTCTTACTCGGTAAAAGGTTTTTCTTTAAAACAATAAATGCTTTAATTACTTATATATATATATATATATATATATATATATATATATATATATATAGTGAATATTAAAAAATATTAAATTCTCCAATAAAATTATTTCAAGCAGACTAAAAGACACCGCGTAAAATGCTACCAAAGCGCTACCAAGTGCCAATCGTCCTAACTTCTGCTACGCGGGTAAATCGAATTTAGCCACAATAAAAAGTAATAGAATAATCTATTCTTACTTGATTAATAACTCACAATTGCTAACAGTTATAAAATTATTAATTTTTTCAAGGTCTTTGAATAGAATTGCATTTTTATTTAACATTACCGGACTTATTTAAACTTGTTAAAGACAAGATTTTAAAAGTTTTTAAAATTTTAATTTACTTCCATTACCTGTCATTTATTTACATGCGTGTAGCAGAAAAAATTAATATTAAATCATAAAGTGTTTAACAGAGTATGAGTGCTCGCAAAATATGGGAAATATCACAAATTTCAAGATATGTTGAACCTGTCCTTTCCCACTAAATTCCGAAAAAATCAAGTCTTTTATTTTGCTGAGATTTATTTCCAAATGAAAGCTCTTCCAGTTTTATCAAAAATATTGTATGATTAAGCCGAAGTCCTGCTGCAGCAAGATAAAGCTGAAAGGTATTGTCTATCGGCCTAAAAATATTTAATCTAAACAAAAATGCTCGTTTGAAGTTCCGAATTTCCTTAATAGTGTCAAAAAGGTTTAACCAGACAGCAATGGTGGGCACTATTACTTTAAAAAATCGCTTATTTTTGTCACACCCTGTCATTATGCATGATAAACTAATAGACAAACGAATTCTTAAGTAATATTAAAACAATATTTAAATCCAACCGATATCTGCAAGCGTGGGTGAATGAACAAAATGATTGCTGACGTTTCGGAGTCCTAAAACACAACATGAGACCGTAGTTGTGTTACATACGGCATATAAGATCGGACTGAGAGGTATAAAAGAGGTAATTTGTGAAGAACACGCGGTCATCGCATCGCAATATTAGCGGAGAGTGAATTAAATTTTATTTAAAATTAAGTAATATAATGGAGAGAAAGTTTTATCATGGAGAAAAATGACAAATCGATAAAAAATTAATATACAAGTTTCAGCATACGGGCCTTTTGCCTGATTGCATCGGAAGGTTATATGGCATTTCGCCTCTGATGGCATACGAGGCGCTCTTCTCTACGGGGTGGGCCGAACTTCGGCCAGACAATGTGGAGAACCGTTCTGAAGCGTAAGCGTGTTGATAGAAAGGATTTGTAGCAAGATAGTGATTTTTTATTGTATTTTGGCCATCTCAAATGGCGAATTTCAACGAGATTTATAATTGGTGGTAAAAAATTGACTGATAAGTATGAATCGAATCAGAAAAACTCGAAATTATCGCGATGATTTGTTTAAATTTTTACAGCTGTTTCTTCTCTCTAATAAAACGGTAGTTTAGTTATACGAATGATTGTTAATTACTCGACCCCTCGTTCACCTAGTGACGTTGAGTCTTCTATTTTAAAAAACAGTGCCGTATCATGGAGGGGGTGGAACGAACCCTGACCCCCGACCCTTTTAGACCACCAAAATGAGAAATTTTTGCGATAAAAATTAATTTTGCATCCGGGCCTCCAAAGAATCTAGATCCAGTCCTGGTCAAAATCACGAAAAATTTAGAATTAAAAATGAAAAAAAATCTTTACAAAACGCGATTGTCCCCATTAAAGTGAAAAAAAAACTAAAATTTAAATGAGCAGGATTAACGGGCAGCCAGTAAACGTCTTAATGGGGAGTGGTAAAAACAGTTTTTACGCCCAAGATAGTTCGGCGAAACGAGTCGTGTCGTGGTTTAGGGAAGAACTTGCGGCACAAAGAATCTGGAAATTCTCATCTCCTTCCTAGCGTTCCTCCTAAAGCTTCCGCATCTTCCTCTGACCTTGTTCCCATTACACGGGAGCGTGCAAGAGAGGGCCGAGGCTAGGCATAGAACGATGAGTGGGAGACGGAAGAAAGTTTGGACATTGGAAGGGCTTTCAAAAGCTCCTCCTAAATTAAGATCGTGAAATTGATAGATTTCGCACTTTCCTATTCACGCCATGGATGTCCAAACCTTCCGATCCGAAAGATTTCTCCAACTATGGCGTCTTTCCTCGACGGCGAGCATCTATTTGCTCGTAGTATTCGAGAAAAAAGGCTTAGATAGGGATATTTTTATATATCTTCATTTCGGGCACTTAACAACTATGAGGCCCGAGAGATGAAACGGCACATTGGAGTTAAGACATCAAAATAGATTTTTTTGAGTTTTATAAATAACTGCCCATATTCCTCGTGTAGCGTAATTTTAGTTTATAAAGTAACTACAAAATTCATCTTCTGTCGAGTTATTTCCTTCGTTTGACAGACGAAACTCAAAATAGATAGTCATTAGAGTTGATAACACTGGAAGATCGAAGGTTAACGTAAAATTACGCACGGGGCCGAAAAGACAATCGATTAAGTACAGGGACGGTTTTATTTTTGGACTACACGGGGACATGGGCTCGATTCCGCGGGCCCTGGTTGAACGCATTCGGGCCCCTTTAGCTGGCATCAAATTGTGGGAGGGACCATCAACATGAAATTGCCCCAAAGCAAATGCAAAGGAATCAGGAGAAATTTCGTTGTGTGAAAAGCTAAAAATAGTTTTCATGCGACGCAAAAGAAACGTTTCCACCTCAATTTTTTTTATAAACTTCCACAAGTTTTGTCCGGCACATGCTTCGAGTCAGTATCCGGTGTCCCGGTTATCAGCGAATGGCAAAGCGCCCGCTGGTCTGGGACGATAAAAAAATATTCACAATGTCTTAACGAGAACCGGTCTAAGGTCGAAGCGTAAGGGACAGCTGCTTCGTATCCTACGTTATGGGAGCTCCACTCCGCTGGAAAATTGCCTGATGTTTTGCTAGAAACGCGAAACTTTGAGATGTGACTCAAGCAAAAGTGTCTAACATCTCCACGATGAATTACAACGTTCATCCGTCAAATATACATCTCTTATTTTTAGAGCGGAATATTTTCATCTGGGTTTCTCGGCCGCCTTGACTCTTAACACATACGAAGGAGATGCATACATCGTTTGTTTTGATGGAGAGTAGATTTTTTAAAACAGCTCTTTAGCGACCGTTATAGAGAATGTTTTAGAATTTTGAGGAACTGAAATAAAATATTTCAAAATAACTATAACGTTACTTTCGACCTGGATGGTAGCATATATCATTGCGAGACCATACATTTGGATTCCTCTACTCGAATCGGCGTATAATTTCGCGAGTTATTATAACTGACATTTGTAGTCAAACCCTGAGTTAGCGCCGCCGTTTGTTCATCACTGAAATTGGCGTTAATGCGGGGGGTGGCGGTAAATCGAAGTATATGCTTGCTCTATGCAACCATATGATGGAAGTTCTATCCACAACGATTCCTTGGCGGTATCGGGGGTGGCACTATATAGGGGGGGGGGGACGCTAAATCGGGGTCTGACTGTACTTAAGTACGTCTACTTAGCTTTCGGGAGATGATTATATGAATAAACGGGTAAAATTATCAAACACCACCAAACTTTATAGATAAATAATTAATATTTTAAAAGAAAATCCCAAACGTTTGTGAATAATCTCATGCAGTACGAGTTTTATTTATTTATATTTAAGACAATACAATCAAATGACTTTAAACATTTTGAAAACAAACTACCGCAAAAAAGACGAAATTTATTTAGCAACATAATACGTTTTGAGTGTACCGTTTCGTAAATATTCGGATTCGACCCCAACAGCGCTCAAGTCCTTTCCTACCCACGAACGAACAAATTTGTAACATACACTCGTTATTCTAGTCAAGTATGCTCTGAACATTTCTGCGCGGCAGCGCATAATATATTTGACATAACTCGCGGGGGAGCCGTTTATAAGACCAGTAAAAAAAGAAAAATCCAGCATTAAACAATCTAGCGCAGAATAAAGAAGACAACTGCGATATGAATCGGAAATAGGCTATCGCGTTATTTACACTTAAACAGAAATTTCGAAAAATAAATAATAACTACCGCAACGCATCTAATTCTGACGTCATTTATCTGATGAGTCGCTATTTTTAACATTATAGTAAAATTTTGCTTTGGTTGTTTTTTTCCGTGCTATGGCAGCCTTTTTTTTGTCGACCTTAACCTAATTTGAGCAGGAGGAAATCGAGATATTTCGAGCGACACATAATGGCGCATCAATTAACTAAAAAGTCTGTCTTTTGGGGATTGGAAAAAAAATTTGCTTCCCTTAATTCCAAAGCGTCCGATATGAAGTTTGAAAGTTGTTTGCGCAATCAATCACATAATCATAAAGTCAATATATCCGCGAATTTTTTCTCAAGGCCACTATCATCGCTATGGTTCAAATACTTTGGTCTATTCACCGGTTGGGAGAGCACACAGTTTTTATCTATCATAATCAGGGATAATAATATTCACGTACCTACATAAATCTCGGAAAGTTTAAAGCAGAAAAAAGATTAGCAGGAATCGAAACGTGTGGGAAAGGTCAAGCCCACCAAGAGGGTGGGGATACCGGGGCAAAATCCCCTCTGGAGGACCCGGAAGAGGGAGATGAAATTGTAAAATATTAATAAAGTAATTGATCAAGTAAAAGAAATTATAAATGATAAACAAACAATTTATAGAGATTACCATTTGTTGCCGTCTTGCCAACACCCAGTGTTTAACATAAATGCAAAATGTATGTAGTAATTTAAATTATTACAGTGACGCGTCATTTGAACTTCAATTAACCTATATCTACCTCCATCTCTCATTTATTTTGCCATTTCATTTTGATAAAACTCTTTCTTTGCCAGCTTATATTTTCTTCATATCATGTGGCCCTTTAGCCTAGAGTGACCATACGTCTCGGAAATTCCGGGATTGTCCCGGATTTTGACTTAACGTCCCGTTGTCCCGATCAAGTTCTTCGGGACACCCATTTGTCCCGAATTTTTTGTTTCTGTCTTACAAAATCTCCTCGACACAAAAATTTCATAAATGTGTTTTATCGGAATCACATTATATTGGAAAATACAAAAATTGCTTATTAAATCTTGTTACAATCGGTGGTATTCCCATTTTTCGGCATTGAAATTCAAGAGCAGACCACAGAGACGTAGAAATTGTGTGGCTTTTGGTTTATGTTTCAGGCACATAATGCACATGTAGAAAGAATGTTTCGAAAATAAAATTTGTATGATCTGACAAACAAAGCAGCCATGGCGTTAAAACAATCAGTACCATTACATTATGTGTTTAAATTAAATATGAATTTAAAATTTTTTTCCGATGATTAAAAATTTGAATGAGACAGGCAGTCGTAGTCTAAAATATTAATGAAAAATTATATAAATTTATAAAAAAGAAATAGAAGCCATATAGTGTTATTTTATCATATATGCTATTTATATAATTAACTTTATTATTCGTTCTTAAAGTAATTATTACCTTTAAATCGTGATATATTGTGTTGTAAGATTTTCTTACATATTCATTAAATTGAAATTATATGTTAATATATTGAACAAAATTGTGCTCTGCATTTGCGAAGCTAATTTACTTTTAATTTAAGTTCTGTAGAACCCTGATTGTCCATCCTAAACGGGACCGAAGGACGGTCTGATAACGGAAATGTCAGATATGCGGAATACTAATGAAATAAAAACGGCGCACAAACTTTCTCATATACGTATATAAATTTGGTCGACTGTGTACGCTTATAAAAGAATAACGCTTATAAATCAAAGTTAACCGTAGTTTCCGTATATTTTAATGCCACTGGTCGATATTTAGTAAGTTTTTGGGACATATGGCTTAGTTAGTATTATTTGTGACATCAGACTGTACGACTGGATGGATTTTAATCAAAATCCTTATAGCCATTTTTGAGTAAATCGAATTTTGTTTCATATCCTAGAATAAAGTGCCCTTAATTATTGCGCATTATCGTTCATCTCTTTACTGTGTCTATTATGAATGATATTATCCACCAATAAGATATATCAGTCGATTTAGTTTAACCGTCTAAGCTGTAGAAATATTTTGAGTGGACTGCGGCGTGACGTTATAGGGCTGAGGTAAGGTAGCTTAGCGTACATTGTAATGCCACTGGACGCCATATAGTGATTTTAAGCGATATATGGCTTACGTAGTATTATTTGTGAAATTAGGCTCTACAATTGGATTGATTTTAATCAAATTCTCTGGAGCCATTTTTGGGTAAATCACATTTTTCTAAAAATCGCCAAGAATAAACTACCCTTTATTTTTGTGCAATATCAATAGAGTTTGCAAAATATGATATATTGCACAAATACGAGATATAATTCGATTTAATGTACGCGTTTGGACCCTAGAACAGCGAACAGACCGACAGACAGACGGCATGGCGAAAACCACTTTTATGAACTCGGGGACACCTAAAACGTGTATTTCCATCAAAATATTGAAGTCGCATTTTTTCACGATTACAATACTTGCTCAATATACTATGTATAGGAGAAAGTAAAAAACAGTAACAAATATCTATAAACTCGGTTTATTACCAGTGCTGTAGTGGCAAAAAAAGCAGAGGGTATACCGTATACGGAAATAAAACTTTGAAGGAGGGTTTACCCAGTTTTTTAAAAGCGGAGGGTATACCCTATTCATTCGAAAAAATCAGAGGGTATACGGCGTATACCCTCCACTACAGCCCTGTTTATTACCAATTCCAACGAAAATACAATATGGACATCAAATACAAAACTATATCACAAACATAAATAGCATTTATAATAATTTTGCGAATAAAACGGTTCATTTTTTATTATTTTAAAGTAGTGAGTGATTGGGATTTGTTACTTGACTAAAAAACCAGTTTCGAAAAATTTTCGAGTTTATCTGTGCATTTTTTTGGATGTAATACCAAACTGACAGTGCTGCAGGAGCTATATTTTTGAAGACCCGTAGTTTTTTGGGTATTCATTCTTAAAAATTCTTACATTCGTCATGTTGGATAAAATGGAATGTTGGATAATCGAAGGTCAGATAATCGGGGGTACTACTGTAAAAATAATTAAAAAGATATGGAAATTCAGGTTGTCCTGGATTTTTCTCGATAATGTTCTGGATTTTCTTGTTCAGATCATGTTATGTCCCGGTTTTACCTCCTAAGAATCTGGTCACCCTACCCCCCTCTTCCCTGAGAGTGGATTGGGGGTGACATTCCAACCCTTCCACAGGGCCCATGTCAGCTCTTGGCAGCCCTGGGTATGGTATATTCATTGTTCCAGAAGGATGAAATAACTATTTGCCTACATAATCATCAGGGACATATCTGCATTAAGGCCAAAAGGTCATCAATTGGGGACGGCCTGATATTTTGGGAGGAGCCAAATTTTGAAATGTTAACTTTTTGATGAAAATTTTAATAACATTTATTTTAAATCTAAATTCAATGCAATGTTAATCTTTATATATATTGATTATCTAATAACTATTTTAAAGATGACTATATTATTACTTGGAACATCACGGATGAAAAATGAGGTCCAAAATGACAGAACTTATCTAAAAAGGATCCCTTGCTTGCTTTATTAAAAGGCTAAAATCACAATATCCCTTTAACATGACAATATGATTTCTTGATGTTGATGTCAAGTTAATTTTAACCATGGCATGAAGTGAGCTTGAAAGGCCACTGCCTTAGATGGCACTTTTCTAAGTGTGGCATTGTTGCACTGTTGCCAAGGACATATGCAGGGGGAGGGGCCTTCCCTCACCCCTCGGTGTACAGACATTTGTGGAATCTGCTATAACCATGCACCAAACTTGCTACATTGCCTCTTGCTATGCTGCTACTTGCTGTATTGAGTTATGAGAACTAAAAACATTATAAAAGTTTATATTATTTGAATAGGACTTTTCTTTAATCAATTGGTGGAAATTGGTTTTTGGCCTAAGACCCTCCCTCCCCTCCCCCCCTCCGAAGTAAATTTCTGGGTACGTGCGTGACTGTTGCCTCCAATTTTTACCTGAGTTTCATGATCTGGAGACACATTTTATCTTTTCATCTTATGTAGCAGATTTCTACACGATGGTCCTTAATATTATTATAAATAGAGAACAAAAAATAATTCTTTTAATCTTTGCATTTTTTTATTTCTGCCAAATTTGAGCAAACTAATCCATAGCAAATCCAAATGGAAATATTGCACAGAAAAATATTTATAGTGGACAAAGATGTTTCTTCAAGAATTTCATATTGTTAAATAACTAAAACAAATGGTAAACCAACCCTTTTAGACAGTCAAGGGTCTTGTTTTTGACACTGTCAAGAAGATCACTATAAAAAGAATGATATAAGCCCCTGCTTATCTAATTTTCACTACGCCAAAGAAATATACTGATAAAAACGTCAGTATAACCATTCATAAGAGGTCGTGTCATTGTGAAAACAACACACCCACCTAAATCATGGGAACTGTTTTTTTGAAACTAAAAATGGTCATTGCAGATACAGGAGTAAGTTACAAAGACCAGAAAATATTTTATTTTGATAGTTCAATTGTCGAGCATTAAGTTTCAAATTAAAACTATGGAACAAATTAAAATGCAATGTTATAAACAGTGTGTTCTAAGGAAATCACTGACTGCAAAACAAGATTAAACCACAACTAGCTCACAATTTTGTAACAGATTACAGAAGTCTTTCTAAAATTTCATGATTATTGCCACATTTAATTGTCCTCATACAACATTTGGAATTCACCAAAATAAAAAACAGCAATGTTATCATTATAGCTTTCAATTAAAAGAAATACTTCAAACCAAGTAAGGAGAAATACCAATTTATGCTGAGGAAAAACTATTAGTTACTACAGCCTAACTGCATAACTCACCATAGTATTTTTAATTTGTCAAGAATTAAATTTATGTTTCAGAGTCACATCCATGCCCCAAGATATGCAGTTTAGGAAACACAGCACAACTGCTAGTAAAATTAAATGTTGAAGCATGTAACAAAGAGAATTTTCATACTTTATACCAGGCACATGAAACTGGCGGCCAGTGGGCTGCATCTGGCCCTTTCTGTGCCTAAGTGCGGCCCAAATGCGCATTTTTCTCTCAACCATGGTTTGAAATTTCATATAATTACTTATTTTTGTGAAAAGGAGACAAAATGTTTTCCTTAGTTATTGAGGTGCAATAGAACGCGGTTCCTAAATTATTGTTTTTAATGACAAATCAGACATCCAATCTTCCAAATATGGCCCTCATTGAACTGCAATCCTTAATGTGACCTTTCTGCAACAGTAATTGCTCTAGTGTGGCCCTGATGTCTCATCAAGTTTGACATGCCTGCTTTATATTGTATGCTATACTTTTTACAACTAAACTTTAACTTCATATTTTTCTTCCGTAATAGCTTTAAGATACATTAAAATTTGAATTACTAGGAGCTCTTCCCCTTATGCACCTCGCATTTAGTCTTGGAAAACTTAAAGCCATCAGAAATGAGAAACACTTGTGTAATTTTTTACAGTCCAACAATTATATATAGAAAAAGGAGACTACGGTGAATAATTGAGAATTTACTATGACTCCTAACCATACAAATTCGTATGGTTAGGAGTTGTAGTAAATTCTCAGTCCAACAATTGATTTATTAAGCCTACTCATGAACTGTTTATTTATTGAACTGCTCCCAAAAACAGTACAAAGGCAAAATTCCATTTCCTCTCTCTCCCTCCACACTGCCTTCCTTTTACTGTATCTCAATCCAATTCAATGTAAGTAATTTCATGAAATCAGCAACTAAACAGGTATTTCTTGGCAATGAAAGATTTTCTTCTCAAAAAACCTAAAATTTTCATCTTCAAAATAATTTTGTGAGCAGATTCGAATTGTATTTGAAAATCGAAGGTAAAAAAATGAATTTTCGTTCTTTTGTGTGTTCATTGCTTCAAGTCCCATATACTTTATTAGCAAACCGCTTATTTTAAAATGCAAATGAAAAATGTTTTATACCCGTTTGTGTTAACCAAGTGAAGAATGTAAACATCCTGGTGTTGAAGCTATGCTTTTTTGGCAGATGACTACCCACCTAAAACTCTCTGGACATCATGCTGAGTATTCAGGCGAAATATTTGTTGAAATCGTGCTGATCATTCTTGTTTTATTCTCTTTTTTGTGTAGCATCTGCCGGAAATTTTTTAAGGGAGAGATTTTATTCAAATTTAGTGTGTGTATTATTAATCCTGTTGAAGTCGACATTTCGTTTCTGTAGATAAGAATAAACAAAACTAACATATTAAAATACTTACCTGATTGGAATAAATGAAAATTTATTCAGTGAAGTTGTGTGCAAAGTTCTGTTTTTCCTCTTCTCTGACTCGAATTATGAGGCAATTTCACGAAGTTGAACCATCCATAATTTGCTTTGTGAAATAATTCTTCATAAATGAAAAACATAATATGTGGAGTTAAATTAATCAAGAAGTCAATTTCGAAAAAACTTTTCTCCAATTTTTAGAAATTAATATCGATGAATCACTGCTGATGCAGCATCTGTTTTTCTCAACCTTGTTATATCTATTGGAGGACTTTGTTTTTCAATTTTGACAGGAGCCATAAGGTGAGCTTCATATTTTCTGGAAGAAATCAATGGCTTATTCAACACTGAAATTGTTCTCGCTATATACTCCATTTATCAAAGTCAAAATGTGACTTTGAGGGCATACAATTTAGTAACAAGGGCCACAAAACATACACCATAGCTTATATTGGATATTCAATCCTTTGGTAGGTAAAATTCGCCAATAATAAAAAAAATATATATCCCAAAGTCATATATTTAATAAAATGGCATAATTTACTCAACAATAATATCTGGAAGCACTGCAGTTCAGAAAATTCATGCATATAATTGAGATTACCATGTAACAACTGGTTTATCTTGTAGATTGTTTCACCAGTGACAATATGTGCAAAAATCAGTACCATTTAATGCATTCTCAGATTGCCTAAGTAGAAATACATTACATGAATTTAAACAACAGGTTAAAGGTAATACCATGATTACAATTTCTTATAATGAATCAAAGTTGATTTACTCACAATCATAGTTTATGCTATCCTAATTTTCTTGGGTCAACATATAAGAGTTTTCTTTTTATTAAATAAATTAATAGCAAAATAGAGCAACAAAAGATTTTACTCTAACAAATAACTATAACATAAAAAATATAGGTAACTTATAAGAGATATTGAGATCAAATTTAAGGAAACTTGACAGTCATCATAAGAATTTAAGAACTCTTTATAACAAAACACAATTTTTAGTAAAATTCAGATCAAGCCTTTTGCTGCCTCAGTTTTAAAACATCAGGTTCCTAGATTTTCCCTGTTGGTTGTGACAGCTCTGGAAATAGTTCTATAGCCAACACATCCAGCAAAGAATACGCAAGCTGAAAAATAAGCAAGAAACAATTATCTTCAATTGAAAAAAATGGCAGAAAAACAGCATATTTTTAAATTAATCATTACAAAAATACTAATAGAGTAGAATTAAACATATTTATAAAATGAGAAATCTGATGCCACATGTTCATGATTTACAAATTTAATCCATGATTATATATATCTTAGTGAATTTAGACTGAGAGAAATATTTTTTTAAATATCTGCATCTTAAATTCAAGGCAAGTTGGTGATTAAAAAGATTGTTCCATACATCCAAGGAGTTTTTAAGAATAACTTTTTAAAAACTGCAGCCTGTCTTTTATTGTGAGTTGAATGCAATCTCAATGATTATCCATGCGGTTCAAGCTTAATCATAACCAGGTATGTACAAATCTTTTAATTTGTTCATAACATCTCTTTTTTAAATCAATTTCTCATAAATTTGTCAACAAATAAATTAAGATCAACCTTATGGTAATATTAAATCTTCATTTCAGCGTCTTTGAGAATGAATGACCAATGACACCGACTTATGTATTTAATTCGTTCCAGGAAACCTAACTTGTCGAAAATTACATGTCAGAAATTACTCTTACACATATGTTCATGTACGTTTAAAAAGTTAGAAAAATCCATGCTTGCATAACAATTTAGGTGCGCTCAGATATTTATTGCAATTCATTTTTATAATTATTATGCACTTATAATTTTGTGAAAATTAAGTATTAAAAATTTCAATAAATCTTAGATATAAGTTCAGATATACCAAAAATGATTGGGATACATATTTCCCATTTAAAAGCATTGCACTCATTACCATGCTAATAAAAAATTTCATTGTTAGAAATTTTCTTGAAATTACATATTAACACAATCGCTGCCTTCCAAATATTGGTGATACTTCCCCAGGAGCCAAATTTGTAATTTTATTTTTCTTATTTAAAATCAACTTAAAATAACAAAAAATAAGTGTTTCAGTCGATATTATGAATTTACAATAAAAATAACACACCTACTAAACAAAATAACATGTAAACAACTTCCTAACTAATTCAACTTAAAAATAAAATTTTTCTATTTTTTTGCAAAACTACGTGAAAAATTCTAAAAAGTGAGAAAAAAGAATAGAAAGTAACAAATGTTCGTTTAAAAAAGTAAGATGCAAAATTTCCCAAAAAATAATAGAAATATCATAAAAAATATATAACAACATTTAAAATGTCCCTTGAAGACTACTCGCGAAATCGGGACAAAAAACGCAATAAAAAGAAAACAATGCCGCTCATTTGAGGTCTAAACTTTTACCGAGCGCCTTTCTTAGGGACGTATCCCTCACCATAAAGCCAACGGATCCAACGGTATAGTGAACTGCATACATTTGTGATGCACATGTGCATCGCCAGCCCACCGCTGTCGCTCAGCTTGATGCACATGTGCATCGTTGGCCTGCCACGCACATGCGCATCAATAGCAATGAACATGTTAATAATTTCATAAAAAGCTGGTATATATGTTCAAATAGAAATTAACAAAAGCGCAATAAATGCGGTATGTCAAACTAACACCAACACAAAAACTGACAGCAGGAATGTGCACTCTTGACAATGAATCAGCTGGCATCATATATAAATCATTTTATTATAATTATATGAACATTTATTAATATTTAGTATATTTATAATATAATATCCATCTATTTATTAAATAAATAATGTATAGTAATATTAGAACAAATTTTATATTATATAAATAGAAAACGTTACCAGCAATGAACCTATATGTAAAGTCAGAAATACATAAGTCGAGTCACCCCAAGTCGAGGACTGCCTGTATATTGAAAATTATCAATTATCACTATGGACTTAACAGATGAAAAGTTTAAAATGTAGAAACACAAACAAGTAACAAATTTAGATTGAGAAAAGGCTTCTGTTTTATAATTTCACTAATAAAAAATTAATGGTCAAATTTAAATTGCAGAATCACCTAAATAAATGTAATTTTTACAAGTTAATCTTGAGGGTTCCTAATACAGTGTCTCTGCCTGTCATGATACCAGATGACATTTTTTAAGCCACATGTCTCAGGCTCCTAACTCTGAAAACCATAACACAGTATGTGTATTATTATAACTTTAAGATATCAAATTACCGTATTAGCTTGAATATAATGCGACCCCTAAGATTCTGAAAGTTTTTCAAGGAAATACAGAAAAAAAAACAAAACAAGAAAACTGTGAAATTATTCTGTATTTCACCTTGAAATAATTTATAAACAGATTAATAATATCATACGCTGTATTTAGGGTAATCCTGCACTTATTATTAGGCTCTCACCAACGTTTCACCTCCATTACTGAAGTCTTCTTCAATCACCTGAAAACATTTATTCTCAACCTAATCAGCATACCTTGATCGTCATCCATAATAAAAATTGGATGGATACTCATAAAAGTAAGCAGAAAGAATACACCAACTTATTAATAGCTATAGTTCAATGACTACTGAGGGTTTTCTGGCTGGAGAATAGATAGGTGCAAGTTTGGTCCTTTTCCCTCATCCACTTCAAGGTATTCGGAGTGGGGAAATTTTTATGCGAATGAAAGATTTCATCGTTTGAAAGGAAGATAGAAATTTCCATCTCAAGTGTTTGGACTTGTTTTTCCTAACCTTGAAATATTTACTCATAAGACGCTATGCGAAAAAACTCCACAGTCACGTAGGGAGGTTCCCATTCATACGACTGGAGTTAGAAGTGTTTTGGGCTTCGTGCATGACTAGGGTTGCCACCTCTGCGAATTTAACCCAAAGTCTTCGGGTTTAGCACTCAATATTCATGCTTTGAATAGCACTAAGTAAACTTTTGGGTAGAAATTAAAGTTGAAAAACATTAAAATTAATTAATTTTAGCCACATTTCACGATGAGATGCATTGGATTTAATTAAAAATTAAAATGATACAAAATTAATTTTATCTAAATTTAAAAGAATGGATAGGGGCCTCATATCGTAGTTACACCACTGTGTACCTCCTATACAAACGGGTGGATATTAAAGTATTTTTGCTATTTAATAACAAATCATTAGTTCTCGAATATAACGTGAGTGCTACTTTTACAATGCCATTTCCAAAAGAAACACGTTATATTCAGGCTATAACTTAGGCCTTGAATATAACATGAGTGTTACATTTACAATGCAATTTCAGGAAAAATAACATGGCATTATAAACATGCTGATATAGTATTTGTAGGAATAAAATTAATGTTTAATTCCATATAAATATTTTTAAGAAAAGAGAAACAGTAATACAGTCAATAATCATAAAATGTTGGTACTCACTACAATATTCCTTAAATTTAACAAGATGATCCAAACAGAACTTATGATGCCTACTTTTCATTTAATCATTTATTTAATACTTATATTGGCTTAATAGTTTTAAAGTCATCATGGATATGTAGCTCTTTGTGTTCCCAAATTTCATAATTTAGCGTTATAAAATACTACAAATACATTCGAATTAAATATTAAAGGATCACGCGTATTTGTGTGGTAAAAATAATGCATGTACATATTAGAATATACCGAATCTGAGTCCAACAATAGTTGTTGCTATGGCAACACTCTAAGAAACACAATCGATAAGCAAAATTCTATGACAAAAATTAGAATCTTCATTCCTTTCCTCAGAGAATAGTACAAAACTTGCTACGATATTACAATTCTAACAAGGAGCATTATATATGGGAGCATGGCCATTTGAGAGCATTTTTCGGGAGATGATTGGGGGTGATTTAGGAAATATTTCCCAGAAATTTGACGGTCCACTTCGAATTAGTTTATAAGTTATTTTGAAAAGTACTAATGAGCGAGCCATATATACTGCTAATGAAACAGTAGTTCAGCAGAGCTGGTTATGGCGCAGTCGGCTAGTGCCTGCTCCCTGAAACTTGGCACTGGGGTTGTATGTTCAAATCTTGTTGTTGATAATTTTTTTATGTAAATTTTTTTACCCAACTAATGTTGTACACTAATTTGTGTTAATATAAATTAAAATACAACATTAGTTTGGCTAGTTAAAAACGCTGAAAAAACGTCCAAATGCTGAAAATTGCATTTTCAGCATTTTTAACTAGCCAAACTAATGTTGTATTTTAATTTGTCTTAACAGAAATTAATGTACAACATTAGTTGGATAAAAAAATTTACATAAAAAATTTACCAGCAACAGGATTTGAATGTATGACCCCAGTGTCAAGGTTCGGGGAGCATGTACTAGCCGACTGCACCATGACCGTCTCTGCAAAACCACTGTTTCGCTAGTGGTATATATGGCTCGTTCATTAGTTTTTCAAAATAACTTATAAACAAATTCAAAGTGGACCATCAAATTTTAGGGATATAATTCCTAAATCACCCTCAATCATCTCCCGAAAAATGCTCTCGAATGGCCATGCTCCCATATATAAGATATTTTAATGTGCAAGAGAAAATTACCCTGCATGATGGATTTCAGATTTCTCATGTAAATCGAATGGGAAAGATAGTTCCCAGAATCGAATCCTTGCAACAAAAGCTATCCTCGGGAGCTCGGCCCATATAGCAAGAGATTTCCACCAAGTTTCATGAAAATCAGTCTATTGGTTTAAAAGTTAATAGAGGGGATGAACAGACAGACACAACGACAAAACTGTGCCTATTCTATTCTGAAAAGTAGGCTAAAAAAATTGCTTTGGGCACACAAATGTTGGGAATCAGTTGTTTATCTGATAAGAATTTTGTCTCTGTTTTCAGCAAATATGTCACATTGCATTGCATGTATTTAAATCACATCAACAATGGCTCACTAACCTGTTTGTTAAGAGGTGGACTCTGCAACGAAGCATGTATGACAGAGAAACCAGGAACAACTCGTAAGATAAATGGACGAATCCAAAATGGAAGTGAGTGGAAATGGGACATGAGTACTGGGCCAACTTCTTTATATCTTTTACTAAGCTCTTCAGCTTTCGATCTGGTGGGCTTCACAGTTGTGGACTTAGCACTAAACACTGCACCTGTTGAGAATTTCCAACTTGATTAAAAACCACATTTAAGCACATATAACAGAATTTACCACATGGATTACAAGAAATTTTTTTTGCTAGCAATGATTGAAAATACATGCTTTTGTACATATATTTTAAACTAGATAATTACCTGAGCTTTGCTGCGGGTTTACAGTTGCGAATATCTCATGTGCATTTCACTTGCTAATATTTTCATTCAAACTCAAGGTAATCCCAAGATACGTGGCCTATATTCCCCCTTCATTGGTAGGAATAAATATAGATTCAAATTTGATACCTCCATCCTCTTCCCCCCAAGATATCAAAGTTCTGGCACCGAGGTGTACATCCTCGCACACAGACATCTTCTTTTATTATTAGTCAAGTCCCACATTTAGGTTATTGGAATTTGTACTTCTCTTGAATTTATATAATTTTATTTTGGTCCCGTTAATTTTCTTATCATTATAATGTAATTAATTTCCACAAAAAATGTATTTGAAAACTGAATTTCCAGTTATTTGCACTTTTTTCGATTGCTATTTCCAGTAGATATTTGTTTTTCTTCAATTGTATTTTATTGCTATTTCTGATAAGCAAATTTGTTTTTCCCAAATTATCCCATCGCTAGTTATGAATCAAGTCTGTAATGGATTGTGAATTCTCCTAAGTTTGTGAAGTTATGGTTTTTCCTTCTCATTAGACCTTCCTATCCAACAATACTTCACTCCTCTAGCTTAAGTAGTTGGGTTGCAATGCCACTTCAAAAATTTGAATTTTCTAAAAATTAAGCCATCTGGCGGAAAATCTATCAACTATTGTGAAAATCCAATTGGTGGAAAATTCATAGTTTGATAAGATCTATCTATTTCAACATGAATTTTCCTAATATTTCCAGTAGTTTGGTTACAATACCATTTAAAAGTTTTGAATTTTCCAAATTTGAAGCCATACAGCGGAAAATCTATAAACTACCATGAAAATTCAATCAGTGGAAACTTAATAGATTGATAAGAGGTATATAATTTTAAAAAATTTCAAATATATCTTAAAACAAAAAAGTTGAATTTGAAGTCACCTATCAGAAAATCTATGAATTACTTGGAAGATCCAATCATTGGCAAATTCATAGATTGATAATGGCTATCTAATTAAAAAATAATTTTCCAAATATTCCATTTGAAACTTTGGAGACAACTAGCAGAAAATCAATGAACTACTGAGAAAATCCAATTAATGAGAAATTAATAGACTAATAAAAGATCTAATCCAAAAAGAATCTTCCATATAATAAACAAAGAAGTTAATTATCCTCAAGCAGACAGAGAGTGATCACATAAGCATATTTTTATCTTGTAAGAAAATGTGCTAAAAAGCACTACAAACTGTGACATGAAATGTAAACCAATGTGGCCTTATTATCTCAAAACAACAAAAAATGAAAGAAATATTGAGTGGTTTGTAAATGCAGGGTCTTCTAATATTCCGATAATTGGTGTTGTGTTATGGGAGAAAGCATTACATATTGTCCTAAGGTTTGGAATGGAAGACTTCACTGCATCAAATGGTTGCACAGACACATTCACGAAAAGGCATAATTTTGTGTACAAGACCGTGTGTGGAGAGAGCGTTGATGCAGAGACAGCAGCACACCAGAAGGAATCACAGGTACATAAACTCCTCAAAGGGTAAGATCCTAAAAATGTCTTCAATGCAGATTAAACAGGATTGTTTTCCAATACATTGCTGGGGAAGACAGTGCTTCAGGGGAGAAAACTGCCGTGAATGAAAGCTGAGTAAGCTATAACTGACATAAAGCATATTTGAAGATCAGTTGTATGCTTTGGATGCAAAGATGGGCTCACAGAATTGAAAAATCCTTGTTCATTGATCGCTGCCCTACAGACCCATCTAATATGTTTTTGAGAAACATTAAATTATTGTTTTCCCCATCCATTTGTACCAGTGAGCTTCAGCCTCTGGATTTAGGAATGATTCACACTTTAATATCCAAATACTGGAGGTGCATTAGGTTGTAGACCTGATGGATGGTGGCGAAGACCTAAAGAAGCTACAGGTGAAAGTGCTGGATGCCTTGAACTATATTTTCCTAGGTAGGAGTCAAACAGTCCACTATAAAGAACTGCTTCATGAAAGCATGCTTTTCCTTGGAAAATATTGAGGCAATACCAGATGAAAATGTGGAAGAAATGGATGCCGAATTAACAGAAACAACATTCACCAACTTTGTTGATCTCGACTCAAAAGTTGTTTACATCTCAAATTCAGACAATTGATGCTTCTGTAGACCACTAGATAAAGAAAAATGAAAAAGATGATGAGGCTGAGGATCCAGCGGAGGATGATGCAATTCCGGTGCCATCCAACAGTGAAGTAATGTGAGTAATTTTAACAATGAGGAACTATCTCTCCACTGCAGATAAGGATGAGGACCTCATTACAATTTGTACTAAGTTGAAAAACAAACAGGCATAAAAAATGTAAATGGTAAAATATACAATTATTTTGTAAATTTTTTTAATAAATTGTTTGATCGTTTGTGATTGTTTTTTTACACTGCATCGTATATGAAAATCTAATGTAATATCAAAAGAATAATATGCACTCAGCAATAGTTTGTAATGTTTACACCTTACATTTTGTGTCATTCTTATTGATTACTTCAAAAACTATATTTGCGGAGCATAGTAGTGAGGATGTTATTTTTTCCGCAAACCCCATGTAGTAGTCTCGCAGACCACAGATTGGGAACCACTGGTCTAGATGTATCCTCTGAGAGCGGAATTACACAAATAGCATAATCGACTATTGGTGTAAATATATACTAATACAAATGCTAGTAAAATATCTTCCATACATTAGCTTTTGTTATAGTTAGTACAAAGCAGTAACACATCTCTATGAAATATTTTCAATTACGATGAATGAAATTTTTTTTATCCAGTTCATGCAAGTAATTCATACAACTTTGCATAGAAAAATAGGGTACACAATATTTTAACTAGCATTAAATTTGTTTTAATTTAAGCAGTAAGGTATCATTCTAAAAATAAAAATCTAGTATACATGAAATCTTTTAAACTTACCCTTCAAAAGGCGCAAAAGGAGAGCAATATGTGGAGTTGACAACCCTTTTCTCAGCAAATGATCTACGAGCCAAATGCAAAAGGATTCTAAAGAATTTTTAAGTAGGGCTCCAAGAGCTAAGCAAATTCGAACGACTAGTTCGCCAGCTCCAAAAACTCGAACAGCTGAAAATGAAGGACAAGCTATATTATAAAAACTAATTATTATCTGAAGCAGCTTTTTAATTAATTGCCATTTTATTAATCTAATTACAACAATGTAAAGAGAGGTTGACAACATTTTTTTGCCATAAAAACATTCAGCATCCACACTTATGACAAGAATTTGTATATACGTGCGCCATTTTTGCTGGCCAACTGACATACATCTTAATTGAGTATGGTTATTTAGTAAATAAAATTCAGGTATACCTTGATTTGCATTGAGGCTGCATTCCTGAAAAGTGCAAAGTAAATCAAATCGACGTAAATCGAAGGAGTTTTTCCCATAAGAATCAATGGTATGAAGAGAAATGCATGCAGGAGTTTAGGACAGTTTGGCACAACCAATTGCAGTAATCACTCTATGTTGGCAATAGAT
Source organism: Tanypteryx hageni (assembly GCA_028673005.1). Lineage (NCBI taxonomy): Eukaryota > Metazoa > Arthropoda > Insecta > Odonata > Petaluridae > Tanypteryx > Tanypteryx hageni. Next base: position 179,957,603 of record CM054115.1, on the reverse strand, counting down.
AGTCAACAAGCTGACAAGGAGAGGCTACGAACTGTAACTCACAGATTCGGTTCATCTTCTACCAGCGGAGAGTTTAGGTCAATATAAGAATACCTTTTCGAAATTTGCAGCCAATGGCTTTTAGTTTAAGAGAAATAATTAATCAAAAAGTACAAAAATTGACCCATTTCCTTAAATGCTTGTAGTTTCACTTTTCTTATCAATAGAAGATGTAGCCTAGGGTTAATGTGTAGGGCTTGTGTCCCATACTTCTGGCATTCAAGACTCCCGCTTGTCGAATTTTTTTTCTCCTGCAAAATGTCCTTCTACTTGCTGGTTTTTATATCCTAATCTTCAGGAAATAATTATTCGCTGCTAATTTTTTTTACGTAGGAGAATTATTTTTAATCAGTACACCACTATTCTTTCCATGCGAATTTTATTCACAACCGACTCCTTCAAAAATCCTGTGCATTTATTATCGTAAGTTTAATACATTTTTCCGGAAAGAAGCAGTTGATTGCAAGAATTAAAGATACATATAATACATTTTGCCTTTCCTTTTCTTTGCCTACGGAGAAGGCAGCGCATAACCTTTGCTTGAAGTAGGGGACTCGGGAGATGGAGTGGACGAGGAAGGTTAGTTCCTCACTCACCGGCGCGGCGTCGACATCTCCGTGTGGATTTCATCCACCTCTTCATCCTCCTCAAATTCCATTTCCTCCACCATTTCCACCACTCGCTCGAAGATTTCATGGCCTATTAGCGATGATCGTAATGATATCATATCACTGACGCTCTTCAAAATCATGTTGCAACTCTTCACTAATTCCACACAATAGTGCAAAGCGCCAGCTAACTCCCACTTTTCTGATCACTGCTCTCACAAAATGTTCAAGGTTAACAGTGTGGATTCCATCGCATGCATTACTATCATTCTCGAATGCCAAGACAAAACTGCATAAGAGCGGAGACAACTAGACCCTTCTGACAATATATGATCTGACCTGCATAGCCTTTTGCCGTTACAATATTTTTCTGTTTCTGAATATGTGCATCTGCCACTCATGGGAGGTCCTTTCTGAACAATCATAAAGGAGCTTATTTTTATAAAATGTCCTTCATATATTGACGGTTGGGACCCCAAATTGATTGCAGGGCAATTAGCTGCATCCCAGCTCAAGTAGACCGTGTGTCCCTCCGACTGGGTGACCAAAGTGTCATTTCTACCCTCTTCATTCACGTACTCAAAATATTTTCACGATTTTTGATCCAAGATTTTTGGATTCCAAGTTACACAATGCAGTCATTTATATGTTGCTCCTTGTGCCATCAATATTTATATGGGAAGAATAGTGGTGTACTGATTAAAAATAATTCTCCTACATAAAAAAAAAATAGCTGTGAATAATTATTTCCTGAAGATTGGGATATAAAAACCAGCAAGAAGAAGGACATTTTACAGGAGAAAAAAATTCTACAATCGGGAGTCTCGAACGCCAACAGAATGGGACACAAGCCCTACACGTTACCCCTAGGCTACAGGCTCTATTGAGAATGAGAACGAAGCTACAAACATTTAAGCAAATGGATTTATTTTTGTACTTTTTGATTAATTATGTCTCTTAAACTAAAAGCCAATGGCCGCAAATTCCGAAAAGGTATTCTTATATTGACCTAAACTCTCCGCTGGTAGAAGATGAACTGAATCTGTGAGTTACAGTCCGTAGCCTATCCTTGTGAGTCTGAGTACGGAGGGGGAAAATATGCAGGTAATGGATCTAATGGAAACAGCATTGGGTGGCCATGCAGACGAGAATTCCCTGCCCGAGTAAACAATAGTGCTGTGTCTAAGGGTCAGCTGCAATGGTATCACAGCGCTGCTTTGTTTCTAATTATTAATATGGTTACTGTGCCCATGAGTGGCCAAGGAATGATGGCACTCTGTGCGAGATAGCACTCCAGTGCTCCCTCCATAAATGTTCATTGAGATATCTTCCAAGTACATGTTAATTTATCCATCGCTCTGTAAAAATTATTGATAATGAAATAATGAAAGGAAGGCCATCAAGATTTCAGCCTGTTCTGTGATATAAATTGATATCCAATATTTATTCACTTGTGAGTAATGCATAAATGGTTGATTGGAATAGTGCCCCCAAGACTTCGTTGTCCCGGGCCGGTGCCTGACTCACTTGTACCTCGGACTGGCCCTGATCACGCTGATATTTTTATTTTCTCTAATATTAAATAATTTCCCAAAATTTTAGAAAATTATAATATGCATAATCAGATTCAGCATGAAATTCATTATGATTGAGCATCATAATTTCACTTAAATGACAAATTCACCATAATCACAACAAATTCCAGAGGTGGAAGCTAGCAGTCGGATGTCATTTCATGGTTAGCTTGGACATGAAAAAATCACTCCTGTGCCTGGGTGTTCTGAGTATTTCATGACTGCATTCACCAATTTTTTTCAATCACTAGGTTCCATTGTTACAAAACCCTTCAAAGGTAACATATTAAGCAATCACCTGGCCTGAGTTTGGAGCGACGTAATATATTAAAGAATGTTGCTTATGTAAGTGTTATATTACAGAGAGTAGATACTTAGATAACAGTATTTTAACCAGATAATAGCTTCAAGAAGGGAGAAATGAAAATTTTAAAGAACCATAAAAGTTAGAAGATCTGACTAGTTTTTGATAAAAATCGGTAGACTGGAAGTGGGTGTTTACTCTTGTCACTTATCCGTTATTTTGAGATATTTGCTTTAATATTTGATAAATGTAAAAATGTATTGGAATAAAAGTTGTAGGAAATTTTATTTTCTACAACCTTTGATACATTTTTCCATATAATGCATTGTTTAAGAGATATCTTATATTTTTAACTGCCACCACCATGCCACCTACCGAAGACTATTGTTAACAATTGACGCTTAGTTACGTCTTAGTAATGCTCCTTTTTCTTTTCTTAATTGCCAACTGGAAGTAAATATTGACAACGATCCCAGAGCAAACAACATGTAATTTGCCATATAAATATGGAGAAAGTCATGTGTTGCCCACATCAGTTTATTTTAATTTATAATGTAAAATTAGTCAAAAATTTTTAAAATTAAAAAAAGATATGGAGGTCATCATGTGATGTCGTCCACACCACGGATAGTCCCAAGATAAACTAACCCTTTTATTGCATCTAAAATATCACCAAAACATAATATTCCGAATATGGTTTCTAGGTTTCAAGGAATGTAAACATGAAAAAAGGTGTGACTTATATTCAAACAAATTCTTTTAAATTTATGGGTTATTTTAAAGTAATAGTTATGCAATTCCCTTTATAAAGGTTTATTTATAATAAAATATTTATAGTATTCTTACACAATTATTGAGTATTATTATTCTTACTATAATTGACAATAATATTTACAATAATAGTTTAAATTTACAATAAAAGTTACAATTTACAATAATAATTAAAATTTACAATTATATTTAAAATTTACATTATAACTGTTTCGAGAAATACAATTATTGATTATTATTATTTTTTATATATAGTTACTCAAAGTCAGTCAGTCCGTCTGTCCATCCCCCCTTTTATCTGTTGGACAGTTTACCATAGAGAAATACTGTAAAAGCCATTTTATTTCTGCAAACTAGGAGGGCTCGAGAAAACTATTTTCGTTTACATAAGTGTCTCAGGTTCAACTCCAGGAGAGGATTATATTTTCCCATATGTTTACACAGGAGTTTTGATTTTTCGATGTGCAAGGTTTTATTCCATAATTCATTATAATACGTAAATATGGACCAAAATTTTCTGTTTCTGCTTTATTTGACGGCTAAAACTATAAAATATCTTATTCGTACAATGAAGTTCGATGATCTGTTTTGTTCAAAAACTAAACTATAAAAAAATTATTTACATTTCGAAACGTATATAATTTGATATAGGTATTTCAACAACTAAAAAAATAAAAGAAAAATGTTTTTCCACTTTTTCAACGTAAACATATTTTGATATTACATTGAAATAACGAAGTAAATAAAAAAAATGTGTATAAAAAATAATAAGGCTTACTTGAAATTTTCTACAAAAAATCAAAAACTGGTTTTCTAATGAACGGTGCACTCGACTAGAAAACGACGCACACGTTCAAAAGCTGGCCTTTTCCCCAAAGTTGAATCCTCGCCACAGGAGACAGAGAAGCAAAGGAGAAAAAGCTTAGAGAGGGAACATCATACGATGTTGCCCGTAACTGCGCTAAGGCGGGACGACATCACATGATGTGATGATCATATGATGACATGTTAAGTGCAGAGCTTCGGAGATTTTTAAATTATTTGTTTTCGCAAAAATCTCCTCTCAGACTTCCTTATTTATTTAAAATGAAAACAGAAAATTTAGAATAAACTTTTCTAGAAGTATTTTCTCAAAATATTTTGTTGTGAATCCCATAGTTTTCGAGATATTTAGTTCTTTTGTAAATACACTGGCGTATGCTAGCACCCTTTTTGACATATATGTGCAATAGATTCTGAGATATTAATAATAATCAGAATATTTTTATAAAATTAAATTTGGAACAATGAATTTATTAATATTTTATTTAACTTATGGAGAATGTTTAACACTTAATATTTTATATAAAATTAAATAATCTGCAAAGAAATAGCGCTGTTTTTCTTTGCAATGCCACCTCTACACATTTTAAAAGGGGGTGGCCTGCACAAACTATGCCTCGTGAACGTGAGGTAAGGGAAACGAGCCAGTCTGACAGAGGAAGAATAATCGCCATGCATTTGAATGGATCAACGGACTCTGAGATAGCGATTGCAATGAATTGGGACATATGAACTGTGAGGAAGTGAATTCAACGCCACGAAGAAGAGGGTGATAACTGGACAAGGAATAGACCTCGTTCGGGTAGCCGCTGCATGACAACGGCGGAGGACGACGAAGCCATTGCACAAGATGCAGAAAACCATCCTCTGCATCATGGCTCAATTAGAAAAGAGCATGCATGAAGGCTTGACTGCAGCAGATGGACTATAAGCCGCCGCCTGCGGGAGCAAGGTATAGCAAACTTTGTGCTTGCCACCAAAACTCTTCTGCTGCAACACCACAAGGAAAAGCGCTTTGCTTTTGCCCTGCAGAATGTTGGCAACCCGCAAGCCTCCTGGGACCTAATGGCATGGTGCAACGAGAAGATCTTCAGGAGCGACCAGGAAGGGCACTTGACCCTTTGGAGGCACTGAGGCACCAGGTTAGTATAGTTTGAGTGATTTATCTTTAACGTTATTGTTTTAGCTAGTCTTTCGCTCAAACTTAGTTGTCTCTTTTGCTATAACATGCAACAGAAAATAATTTTGAGGCAGTAGAGGAACATGGCATTTATTTTCAAATTAAATATCATGCTACAATACTTTATTTTGATGTGTATGTTTGTTTTTTGAAGATATGACCCTGCCCATGTAGTCTGCGCACAGCACTCCGGGCAGATATCCCTCGCATTCTGGGGCTACATGTGTGCAGAGGGCCTTGGCTAACTAGTGCAGATTCCTGGTCGACTAAACTCGGAGCACAGTGTTCAGATCCTGGAAGGCACCCTACTCCCCTCCCTTCGTGCATGGTGGCCTGAGCAGGATTTATACAGGGTGGTACAAGACATCAGTACTGTGCACACCTCCCAGAGGACTAAGGCCTGGTTCGCTGAGTGACCTGAGCCCCAGCTCCTAGTCTGGCCACCGAGGTCCCCAGATCTCAATCCAATTGAGAATCTGTGGGGCCTTATCGTGAAAAGGTGGGAGTGGCACGAAGGGGATCACAACCAGGAGGCCCATGTCCGGGAGGAGTGGGAAAACATTAGGCATCACCTGGAGGTATGCACGACCTTGGTGGAGTCTATGCCCTACTGCCTGTAAGAGATCATTGGCACGGAGGGAGACTACACCACCTATTGAGTGGGGTCTGTCAAGAAGGATTTTGGTGGCAGGCATGAAGTTGGCTTGACTTTGATCCTGCAGTCGGTGGCTCATAATCCACCTGCTATAGTGAAGCCTTCATGCATACTCTTTTGCATTCGAGCCATGAGGCAGAGAATGGATTTCTGTAACTTGGGCAGTTGCTTCATCATCCTCCACCGTTGACATGCAGCTGCGACCCGCCTGAATTCTATTTCTTGCCCAGTTTTCACCCCCTTTCTTCGTGGCCTTGGATCCTCTCCCCACGTTCTGCATGTCACGACTCATTGAAGTGGCTTTCTTAGCATCTGTTATTCATGCAAATGCATGACGATTATTTCTCTTCTGTCAGACTCGTCGAAAAATAAATAAATTGCAGACATGTTTAGCATTATTTTTTAATATCAGCAAATGTTCCACATTTGCCAATCATGCATTCAACTGGGTGCTTTTGTCAGAGCTCCAGATATGAATAATTTCATTCGAGAAAACATTATTAATATTAAAATCACGCTCATGAAGTCAAAAGTAAAATGAACTGCAAGTTCTTCAACTGTCATAATGTCACATTTTTGAAGTCAATCATATTAGGTAATGGGTTCAATAATCTATGTGTCCAAATATTCCATTCCATTAAACATTTGTTATAATAAAATGTATATGAATCATTAGATCAACGGAAGAATAAGAAAAATAACTAAATATATCGGAAACTATAGGGTTCACGAAAAAGATTGAGACAAAAATTCTAGAAAATTTTATTTCTCCATACGTTTCCTATTTACATTTAAAGTAAATAAGGAAGTTTGAGAGAAGAAATTTGTTGAAAACAGAAAAAATTAAAAATCTCCGAAGCTCTCAGTTTAAAAGAATATATTTCAAAGAAAGGATGTAGAGAATAATGATATTTAGAACTTTTAACTTTAGATAGGGTGCATTTCCTACTTCAATTGTTTTTGGAGTAGAAGAGTTTCAGGAGCATTATGACAGGAGGGGGGAAAGAAGACAGGGAGGGGAGAGAGAAGGTCATGAACTCGGAGAGAGAGAGGGGAAGGAATAGACCTGGAACCTGCACTCATCCTCCTGAAGATAAGTGATTAATCACTACAGAAAAATTGTTCCCTAACTGAAAGATTTGGCTGTATTATTTTTTTAAATGAAAATTAAAAACCACTGCTGGAAAGAGAGAGAGAGAGAGAGCATTGATCTGGAATTCGCCATCCAAACCCTCACTAAACCCCTGAGACCACAAGATTGTCATAATATATTGGAAAAATTCAGTTTTAAGCCAGATATCGAGAAAAATAAATTTCTACTAGTATAAACCACAACTTTTGTTTAACCCATTGAAGTCAAAACCTTATCATGTCTTAAGGATTTTTCTATTATCACAAATGTAAATTTTTTTTTTTATTTATTCAGTTTCAAAAACAGCACAGAGGCCTCATTACATTGAAACATAAAACCATAACAAATAATATAAAATTAAAATAAATAACTAAAATAAGAAGTTAACAATATTACCAGCAATTGTAATGATCATAACACAGAGGGCGCCAAATATTAGAGAGAAACAGAATTACGCAGCAGGTAGTAGATTACGGAAAGAAGTGGGTGAAAAAATGTCTAGATTTGGAAGTGAAGCCAGTAAGGAATTATATTCAAACGGGAGGCGGTAAGAGAGAGAGCGTTGGGAGACGGAGAGTCGAAATTTTGGTAAATGAAATAGGCTTTGAAGGCGAGTGGAGCGCGATGGAACACGGAGCGAAAAATAGGATGTAAGTAATGGAGAGCGATAGATACCATTGATGAGTGAGTGAAGGTAATTAAGATCGGTAATAAGTCGCCTATGAGAAAGAGAGGGGATGCTTAAAGAGGGTGCTCTACCCCGCGTGCGGTGTCCAACTATGGCGTCGAAGAACTTCAGTACAGAGTCAAGCCGTTTTAGGTTTGAAGGAGAAGCAGTGGACCAAATAGGCGAGCAGTAATTTAATATGGGAGCAACACAGCCATTAAAGAAAGTCTTAAGAGCTAACGGATTGGAAATTTCACTGAATCTGTAGAGAACACCAAGTAATGACATCGCTTTTGCAGAAATCTTCTGAATATGTTGGCAAAAACTTAATTTTGCGTCGAAGATCACTCCAAGATCTTCGTGGGATTGAACTCTAGGAAAGGGTTTGCCTAGTAGACAGTATGAGGAAGGGAAAGGAGAGGATTTCAGGGTAAAGGGCAAAAGTTTGCATTTGGACAGATTTATTTCCAGTTTCCACTTGGAGCACCACTCCGTCAGCGAGTTAAGTGCAGCTTGAAGACATTGCTTGTCTACATCGGAGTCAACCCTTTTGAAAATCTTGCAGTCATCGGCATATAAAAGAATTTGGCAATCATGTGGCTCAATAACCTCGACTAAATCATCTATATAAAGACTAAATAATAGAGGTCCCAGGACACCTCTATTATTTAGTCTTTATATAGATGATTTAGCTGATTTCATGAATAGATTTTGAGTTAGATTGCCTACAACATTCCTGTCACATACACAGATGCAGACACACAAATATATCATAGAAAAAATAGTCAAAACGTGTTCAGAAGACATGAAAACGTGTATTTCAGTTGAAATCTTTAATTTGGTTTTTTCATGAAAACTATACTTTCTTTATATGATGTATAGGATCAGAAATCTCGACTGGCCTGCCTTGCACTGTATAGCTTTACAAAGAGCTTACTTTCGATGTTTGAATTCTGAATTCCAAAAATCATTTCCAATTAAGGAGAATATTGTGGCATAACTAACATTTAATAAGAGTCCCAAGAGAAAATCAAATACCTTTAATAAAAAATAATTAATTAATATCATATGCCGATACTCGAACTCCAGATCCGCCTATCTGGGAATACGAGACTTGTGCTCAGACAAGCACGGCCACATGCTGCGCAAGTGCTAGAGTGAGAAACTGTAACCATAGCGATTAAGTAAAGCATAGCTTAAAACAGTCTGCTTTACTTCAATTCTAAATGACGTTATTATTCCTGATATCCATAACAATACAGAGCTATGAAGTGGTTTATAATACCACCAGACATGCAATGCGTTCACAGCATGTGTTTGGAGCTAAGGAAATGGCAGATGATTTGCTTGACTTCAAAATTCCTCATATCGGCGATTTTGCAGGGTATCGGATTGGCAATCTCGCATAACCCTCGCATTTACTTTTGCACCCGATAGTACAATACAGGTAAATGTAATGAAAAGTTTTTAACCAAGTGAAAGTGAAATGAAGGAGACTGCAAATAATAGAACACACATCACTCAATTTGCAATCCTAGAAAAATGGTGTAAAGTGATAAAAAGGCAGTGAGAGGTTTTGACATAGCAATACACAAGGTTACATTTAGGCATGTTCTGAGTTCAACATGCAAATATTTAGTTTCACTGCATTCAGAACAACTTCTTTTATCCTTTCTTATAACCTTTGAGTCAAACTTAAACATTTTATGATTTTTAATACTAGGGGAGTGTTCCAAAAGTGTGCTTACCGTAAATACCTGCGTATAGTGCGCACCCTCGTATAATGCGCAGGGGGGTTTTCAGCCTCGTAATCTATTATTTTTCTATATACCCGCGTATAGTGCGCACAGATTTTTTTTAGCGTTACCGTTCCAGAATAAAGTAGATGCTGTAACGTGTTCTAAGGCAATGATCGAATTATTGGTATTATGTATTGGTAACACAATGAAAGTGCGAAATGAAATTTTCGAATAACGTTCCAAAATAACGTCAGCTAACTCAATCATTACATACTCTATGTTTACTTACAAGGTGATATTAGGATATACACAATAATCCAATTATATTAATTTCATAGTATGGCATATGACATTGTTTGAGGTAATAAATTGAAGGAATGACGATAATCCTTTGTCGAAGTTTTTTACATACGTTTTAGTCACGCCTGACGTGGACAGGTTTGCCCAACCTTCAGTTTTAACCTTATTAGAACACTCTGGAGCACGTAAAAACGATAACAAATACCCTTAATTAACTACAGATTCTTAAGAATAAAAAATAAACCACATATGAATGCTGAGAGAAAAGTAAGGAACGATAACTTGATTTAATTCTACAATATGCATCAACTCCCAGTGTACTCAAAGGCATCAGCTGTCATTGTTTCTAATTAAAAGTAGTACTAGTACCTCACCACCAGGCCGGGCGCCGGTGTAGTGTGACATCATGTGTAAGATGCCAATTCCGATAACAACATAGAAGAAGAATGGTCAAGTGACGAAGTATTTCTTGGCTTTTAAAATGAATAAATACTGAATTCATTCTTTTCATATCTAATTAATGAAGTTTTGTAGAATTAATTAATAAATTTTAACTATTATCTATCTTACTTTTCGTAAAAATTACCAATAAAATTATGAGGATACCCGGGCAGTAATTACTGTGCCGACATTGTGGAAATATGGGGTCAAATGAAAATAGGAAGATTATGTACTCTCGTATAACACGCATCCTAATTTTTAGCTCAAATATTTCGAAAAAAAGTGCGCATTATACGCAGGTATTTACGGTAAGTGAAATTGATGGCTGTCCAATTTGAGGTAGTTCTCTAAAATGAAAACTGTGCTAAACCCTAGACGTGTATGGCAAAACCAACAGTTCAATTGATGAGTATATAATTTATCAATAGAGATGAAAATAAACTCAAGTCTGTAAAATTTAAAAAATCAGAGGAGTACTGATTGAAGTTAGTTCCAAAACAATCAAACTCTAAATTGATATACTACTTGTCTATTATAAAAAGTTGCTTCTTACATAGGATATACAGTGTGATTCACAATAATGTATAAACACTTTGAGATGTTGTATATACAAAAGTTTAATGAGTAAACATAAACCAAAAGTAGTGGATATGTGGAAATGTGACACAAAACAAAGATTAATTTAGAAGTTCAAAATGTTCATCAATGCCATGCATACATAAACGGCATCATTTCCCAACAGTTCGACATACAGTGGCACACATGTCAATTGTAATTTTATGTGATTCTCGTTGTATCATCTCCCACATATTCTACAATGTTTGAGGTTTATAACTGTATATTTTATCTTCCAGTTATCCCCACACAAAAAAGTCCCGAGATGTGAGGTCTGGAGATCTTGGGAGCAATTCATAAGTGCTCCCTTGATGACCTGTCTACTATTCAGGAAATTCAGTATCCAGATGGGTAGGGACGTTCGTGAGGTCCGGACAATGTGTGTGTGTGTGTGTGTATTCTGGATAATCAACCTCTTGGATCATTATAGCCATAACTCCTTACTCACTAGATACTCACAAGGGAGGAGGGAAACCCGGTGCTGGCATAAGCCTACTTTTAACACTGCAGTACTCGCTACTCGCATGGGATGCTGTGGACACCACAGGCATAGGTTTTATGACAGGGTTCCTAATTTATAATTAGCATAACTTCGACAGTCATAAAATGTGAAAGAAAACTTGATACAAGTTTTAGCTATAAAGCGGTAGTACTCAGTGGTAACCATTTATTCTACAACTTAAATATATAATTTTCCTGTTTTATATAAATAAACAATATTTCTTGGATGTTAATATTCACAGCTGAGAATTGTTTATAATTAAACAATGACAATGCACCCCCTTGATGGCTTCATAATACAGGGTGATTCAAAAATATGTCATCAAACTTCAGAGATGTGTTCTACTGATTATAGGGATGAAAAAAGTTTATATGAACATATGTGCGAAAATGCTGTCTTTCTGAGCTACAACCCCTCTTTATTGTACCTTCACAGTGACATCACTAAAGGTGCTCAAAATGGCCACCTTCAGCAGTAACACATACCTCAGCATGTCTTCGCATTGACTCAAGATATCCGGGGGTGTTTCGTATGTTCTGAAAACAATCAACGATACGATTCCAGAGGAATTTTGCAGTAGAAATTGGCGCTGCATAGACAAGTGTTTTCAGGTGACCTTAATCCAATGGATTTAGATCTGGGGAACGTGCAGGCCAAGCAGTTGGCCCAGCTCTACCAATCCAATATGTATCGTTGAGAAATTTTCGAGCGATCAAGCTGAAATGTGCAGGAGCCCCATTGTGCATAAACCACATTTTTTGTCATGTTTCCAATGGTACGTCTTCAAGCAAGATGGGCAGCTCCTCTTTTAAAAAATATCTGTAAGTTTGAGCATAAAGTGTAGGTGGCAAGAAATAAGGTTCGGTTAACTTATCTCCAATTATGCCACCCCAAACATTACAGGAAAACTGTTGCTGATGGCAAGATTGGATAATAGTATTGGGATTTTCTTCTGTCCATAGATGGTTGTGGAAATTGATAATGGCATCTCTTGTAAATTTTGCTTTATCAGTGAAGAGAACCAAAGCAATAAAGTGAGGGTCAAAACACCATTGCAACAACCACTGACAGCATAACCCATGGTGAGAAACCAGTTGTTATAGCAGTCAATTATAGCTCGGAAAGGCAGCGTATTCAGACATATGTTCATATACACTTTTTTCATCCATATAGTCAGTAGAGCATGTCCCCAAAGTTTGCTGGCATATTTTTGAAACACCCTGTATATTTGAACGCTACTGCAATTATCATAATTACCAATTAAATTAACTTATACTTGAATAATTTTTTAACTATTTAGTGAATTCATTTGTTTCAATAGTCAAGCAAAATAAAAACAGCTTACCAAGATAAAGAAAGCAGTCGAATGTGCTGTTCAAGGAAAGTTGCGGGTGGGAAGTGCCAGGAGATTTGCCCACACCAGCCACAAACCCAGTCTTCTTTCTGCCCTCTATGTACAATGCCAACTCGGAATCATCATCAGCCAAGCCAAAATTATTCCCAAAGACAGAGCGCGTGAGGCAGCGACATCTCACTCTTCTCCCTTCCTCGGTCATATCAGTCCATTCAAATTTCCTGAAAACAAAAATTACCCAAGTTTATCAATTATCAAGAGAATTATGCAACTCCTTGGGCCTTTGAGTGGCACCTTGACTATCCATGAAGCCATATTTAGTATGGTGGTAGTTTATACTTTCTGTTTCTCATCGAGCTCATACTGCGCTTTTGTTTACACATCTGTATCATGAGAACTAAAATTTTATTGGAATGGAGTATTTTCTTAAAATAAATTTAAATCTTTGAGTTCATTAAGTGTGTGTGTTTTGAAAGGTACACCCTCTCCTTTAAATATACCCACAGAAAAAAATCAGGTGCCATCAAATCCGGGGATGAGACAGGCCAGTTAATGTCACTATAGCATGAAATTAATCTGTTTGGAAACACTTCTCTCAATATGTTGACTGTGGCTCTTGCTGTATGGCAAGTGGCTCCATCTTGTAGAAACCACAATCTACCTCATCTGGAATTGTAGGACTTCACATACAATTTTTTTGCTATTTTTAGCATCAGAAAACTGCTAAATGGCATACGATTGGTTTCTGTATATAGTTACAAAAAAATATTTTCCTATAAGAAATGGCTGTGTACCTACATATCTTGTAGATGCATCATCTCATGATTATAGATCTTTCCTTCTTAGGTGATGGAAATTCCACACTTTACTTCAAGCTTGAGATAATGTTGATTAAAGAATTTCCCAGCAGGTTTCTACAAGTGCCTAGATTAAGACTGGCTTAACCACCTAAGCGACCTTGTTAGGTGCAGAATTTTTCAGTGCCATATTTCAGAAATATATTTTTAAAATTGAGGTTTTCTTGTTCAGTTTTCAATCGAGGGACGACATTTATTCCTCAGCAGAAAGCTGCTAAGATATGGCTGCAAGTGCTTATTCAAACTGTAATAACCGCACCATACGCCAAATGGTAAATGATATAGGGAACTGCTATTTCCGTAAAATATTGGAAAACATAGGTCAATAACAGTTCACTGTACTGATTCTTAAAAAAATAACAATTGGCTGGATGTAATTTTCTTAAAATTTTATTTGCTATTTATTTATTTTTCAATTCATATATGAATTTCATTAACCCTGTTGGTGCCAAGGGTCGATATATTGGCTTTTGCTTCTTCGGCAAAGAGTGCCACGGCCGTTATATCGGCTCTGGCATAGACTGAAACTGAACTGGTAATAACTAATAACTCATCATAGCCACTACACACCCCACAAAAACATTAATATAGATGAAACACAAGTCAGAACCAAAAGCCACATGCAATTACTCCAATATTTTTCCTAAATAATAATCACTGTATTATTTTTTTTATTCCAAATTTATGGCTGCAGAGGTTGATTGAAAAATCTGTCGTTTATATTATTTTTGTATCTCCATGTGATTTCTTCTTATGATTTTCTAGAGTAACATAGATATTATAATTTTTAAGTTATAATGGTCTATATTGTATTTAAGATGAAAATTAATTGTGATAAACATTTTTATCTATTTTTTGCAATGTGATATGCAATAACTTTTTATTGTTATTACATAATTTAATATTTCATTTAAAAAAAATTATGTAATTATGAAGAATACTATTTTTTACAATTTCTGAAAAAATTAGCTTATTATCTTAAGAAATAATTTCAGTGATAGTATTCCTAAGGTAATACAAAATTCACAAATTGTCCGTAGATCATCACACCACACCATCTATAACTGACAAAAGGAACTAAAAAGCCCAACTATCACAAAAATGCCTCATGCCTCTCATATATCATATAATTCTTTCAAGAACAAGCACTTAAAAAACACTTGTCTCAGGTATCTCCAATAGCCTCAACAAGAATATAAAAACCAGATGGGCATTTTGGCTACAAAGCAGTCATCTTCAGTGGTAATTCACCAAAAAATATTCTAAAAGAGATTTGAGATACCTGAGACAAGTATTTTTTAACTGGTTAATGAGCTTGATAATTCCCTGTTGTATAACTCTTTGGTCCTCAATTACCACGCAACAACTCCAGAGACTGATATAAGTTATGAAAGAAATTCATACTGGGTATTACTAACCCCCCAACGCTTGAGGAAGAAGGCTTAACTCTCTGCACCGGTATATCCAGCAACGCAGATGTTCCAGCCGATTGAGATGTGAGAGATATGGAAGGAGAAGCGTGAGAGGAATTGGGAGTGGAAGAGCAAGCAGAGGAGGCGACCACCACGGAGGGTGTAGCACATGTGGAATTGACGAAGGTTGCCAGGAACTGTTCTAGATGCTGGCCTCGCTCTTTTCGAAGGCGGAGAGGGACAACGGTACGCCTAATCATCCGTCCTAGGTTTAATTCTGATACCATACCACCAACCATCATGGGAGGAGTGCCAAAACCTGCAAAATAATAAACATTATTCAACCTGATGGAAACAAAAGGTTTTGCAAAATGGAACAAAGAATTTACCATATTTACTCGAATCCAAGATGAGGTTTTTTTTTTCGAATTTCACCTTTTAAACATTGAGGGCCATCTTAAATTCGAGAATGAAGTGGTATACCAACAATACATCATAGTCAATTCATGGCACGTTAATTCGTAACACAACAAACTTGTCACGCATCAATACATCGCAACAGAAACTCATTGCTTGACAAACTCGTCGAAAGACAATTTCTTAGCAAGAATAATTCGTTGCGAGACACTGTGACTGGTGTATGGCAAGGAGATACAGTTGTTGGGTTGAGAGTCATCAAATATAAAGAAAAACTTTTTTGCTGTGGAAAAGTGTCTCCCCCTGCCGCACACCAGTCATGGTGTCTCGCCCTCCAATTTGTCTCGGGATAAATTTGTCGATCGATGAATTGACGCATGATGAGTTTGTTATGCAATGCATTGATGTGGGATGAACTGACCCCAACAAGTTGTCATAGAACTGTAGAAAGTATGGTTATGTGTTTAATCAATGTTTTTTAAACAAACGAAACAAAATAAAATAATTGTATCTACTGAAATTTTTCATTGCAAACACGATCTGGAATTCAATTAATAAAGTCTTAATTTTAGAAATACATCTACAAAATTCTTTTTTCTTCAAACAAAAATTTGTAACAAACCATTTCAATTAATGAACTAACTAGTATACCTACACTGAATGATTGTTTTCAAAATGCACACCAAATACATTCAGTGAGAAATTAAGAGTCATAAAATCTTTTTTCTGTTTTGACAGTCTGCTAAAAAGGGGGGGGGGGGTCATCTTGGATTCGGATAAATATAGTATTTTAGATACTATAATGTTAAGAATTGTGCAATACATTGCTTAGATCCAACAAACCAGAATCTAAAAAAACATTATCAAGAGCTGCAGACATATTAATATCCATGGCTCTTGTGATATGAGAATCTTAATTTTTCATTATTAAATGAATACCAAAATATAAAGATTCTTTAGAAATGTTTAAAACCAGAGATTATAATTTTTTTATCTATTACCATCCATTAGCAATTTCTTGATGAATTTAACGACAATCAGTGATGAAATTTCATTGATTTTTAAATGATTTACTCTATTACAGGTTTCCCTCTCTTTATGCGGGTTCGCTTCATGCAGGTTCCATTTATGCGAATTTGCTATTATACGGCTAACTTATTGCTACCAGAATTTCTTTTTATGTGTCTTTGATTCGCTCTTATGTGGTTATGCGGCCAATGAAATACAAATGCAAGAAATTCTCCACTACACCACAAGGCGAGCATTCAGTCTCTCATTGCCTCTCATGATTTGTGTATTAGTACTACAGTAAAAGAGATGAGAGTGGAGAGGATATTGTAGAGTGGAGACGAGACGGATATTTCTTGTGATACTGTTTGAGCACACTTGAGAAGTTTTGTCCCCTTGCCCGCGGAACTTACGTTGGGCGAAGACAACCCTCCAGCACTTTAAACCTCCACTATTATGTCGCCCACAACAGCCACCACTTGTGCTCGTCTGCTTCCTATTATTGGTGAGTATAATTTACAGTGTTAATTGTTTTAAGTTGGTATTTAGTGCATAAGAAGTCATTATGGAGCGAAAGAAGAGCGTCTTGGAGGAGAGTTAGGATTGCTTGTGGAATGTATCCCTATCTTTTACATGTAAATATTGATTCTATTTATGTGAATTCACTTTGTGTGTCACTTTCCTGGAATGCAACCCCTGCATAAAGAGAGGGAAATCTGTATATTTGATAACTTTTGAACATAAATAACAGCAGATAACACAATTACAAAATTAGATGTCTTACCTATATAACCAGCATTACTGCAGGCAAAATCATAAGGAGATCTTAAAAACGTATGAAGAAGATCACTCCCTTTTAGGTTTGGCATTTGAAGAAGTTTCTGCAGATATTCTTCAAAAATCTGTAAATTTTTATAGATGTTAAATTATGAAAGAAAATTATGCTTAATTTCTTACTTAACTTTAAAGCAAAAATGGAATTTTATTTTCCTGTCATCAATTTCTGAATTGGCCCACTAATTAGTTTTTAATGCGAAAATTTGACGTATTTCTCTGCGAAATTTTTTATTGCAAAGGTGACACATTATTGCCAGTTCCGTGAAATTGTGTATCAGTGACTGGGATTAAAAATTTTCATCTGTCTACACATTAAAGAAATTTTGATTTTTTTATGTTTAAACAATATCTTGGTTACAATAAATAATATGATATTAATAAAAATAAACAAACATTCAATTTATTAATACTGTGTTAATGAAGTCAGATATAGAGATAAAAACTGATGAATTTTTGAAGGTCTTTGAGGACATTTTTGCAAAAGCTGAGTATTTTTTAAATCTTTGACTAAAACAGAAAAATTAAATTTATATGAATTTATTTTAATGAAATCATATTTTGTATGCATTAAAAAGTAAAAAAATAAATCTAAAGTTCATGTATTTGAATGTTTCATAAAGCAAAAATAGTTTTGGGAATATAAAAGTTGTGTAGCATAATGTTTAATGAACAAACCTTCATTAATATTTCTTTGCCTCAACTTTTATTTGCCCAAAACTACAGTGGAATCCCCATTTAACGTTTGCCTAAGGGACAAGATTTTTGTACCTTAAATTGAGTAATACCTTAAATGGGGAGAGTCTAAAATTGAAAGATTAAACGGCAATTTATTAATATCAAATTATTATTAATTGAAACAAATATTAAGAGTACAGATTAATTGAAAGGTAAGTTTCCTGTCAAATTACAGGCTTTTTACATGGAATAAACAAGTATGGAAAGCTGTATTACATGTCCGAGTACACAGTTTCCAAATGTGTTCTTTGAGATCGACAAATTCGATTAAAATTCCCAATACCAAATTTCATCAAAATACATCCTGCGGTTTCCAAGTTGAAACATTGTAAGCTACATGTAGTTCTTCATGTAAAGTAGTCGTATTTATCGTCCGATTGTAACCAAAATTGGAATCCATTGACAAATTTTAGTAAAACTTCCTAATACCAAATTTCTTTAAAATACGTCCTGCTGTTTCCGAGTTGAAAAAGAGGCAGGTTGTAAAATACATGTAGGTCTTCATGTAAAGTGGTCGTAATTATTGTCCATTTTAACCAAAATTGGAATCTGTCTACCAATTTGAGTAAAACTTACCAATACCAAATTTCATCAAAATACGTCCAGCGGTTTCCGAGATGAAACAAATACATTGTAGGCTACATGAAGGTCTTCATGTAAAGTGATCGTTACTGTAATCCGATTTTAACCAAAATTGGAATCGGCCGACGGATTTTAGTAAAACTCCCAAATACCAAATTTCATTATAATATTACCAGAGGTTCACGAGTTGTAAAATTTTTAATTAATTTTTTGAAAGAACAAAAGAACATCGAAAATCGTAAAATTACGTAAACACTAATTTACTTTTCTTTAAATTTATCGTAAACCTTAAGTTTTATGGGAAAAGTTATTTGACAAAAAATGTGTATTTAATTCTTTTTTGAACGTTTGTTCGCTCAGATGAGTATTTAACGAGATGCTTGTGAAATACGTTGTAAAATACATGTAGGTCTTCGTGTAAAGTGGTCGTTATTATGGTCTGATTTTAACCAAAATTGGAATCGGTCAACAAATTTAAGCAAAACTCTCAAATACTAAATTTTAATGAAGTACCTCCAGCAGTTCCAGAGCTTAAACATGCGGATGGATGGACGGAAATGACCTCCCCTATATGCAGGGTCGGCCCGAGGAATTTTGGCGCCCCGGGCGAGATAGCACTATAGCGCTCCCTCCGTTAATGTTTGTTGATATATTTACAAAGTAAATGTAAAAATTATTGATAATGAAAAATCAAAAGGAATGCTATCAACATTCTAGCCTGTTCCTCGATATAAATTGGTATTCAATATTTATTCACTTGCAAGCAATGCATATGTAAATGATCGGGATAGCGCTCCCAAAACTTAGGCGCCCCGGGCAGCCGCCCGGTTCGCCCGCAGCTCGGGCTGACCCTGTCTATATGCGTTCACTTCGCGCAAAGAACGCATAAAAAATGGAAATTTCAGATACACGTTGTAGATTCCAGTTGGCAAATCTAAAAAAAGAAGAACGAGCCATGAGCGCTTTGGAACCGAAGCGTAAAAAAAATCCGTGTTCACGTAATGACGTCACCGCAACTTTCGTAACCTACGTACAGATGACTTAAGGATTAAGGTGGATTGAGAAAACACGGCACGACAAAATATTTAGTTCATTTAATGTAACAATGCCGGTATGTGTTGCGTCGTTGATGGATAGTGTGAATTATTACAATACAACTCCACTAATTGTAAATAATATATTTTTGCGTCGCATAATGTAAACACAATTTATATGGAGTTTTGGTCGGGGTCACAAAAAAACAACCATAAATGCGGGAAAACCTTAAATGGAGAAACCTTAAATCGGGATTCCGCTGTATCTTTACTTTTTGGAACATTCAATTATGTGAATTTCGTTTTTTTGTTAACATATTAAAGCATATAAAAGTTGGTTTCATTAATTTTAACATTATCATATACGTAGTATATTGAGAAAGTATTGTTATCGTGAAAAAATTCGACTAGATTTTGATGGAAATACACGTTTTAGGTGTCCCTGAGTCCATAAAAGTGGTTTCCGCCATGCCATCTGTCTGTCGGTCTGTTCACCGATCTAGGGCCCAAACGCGTATATAAAATCGAATGATATCTTGTATTTGTGCAATATATAATCTTTTGCAAACCTTTTTTCATAAAAATGATATTGCACAAAAATAATGTGTAGTTTATTCTTGGCGATTTTTTGAAAAATTTGATTGACTCAAAAATGGCTCTGGAGAATTTGATTAACATCATACCAATTGTAGGGCCTGATATCACAAATAACACTACATAAGCCATATATCTCTTGAACACTCTATATGCCATCCAGTGACATTACAATGTACGCTACGTTACCTTACCTAATCCTTATGACGTCATACCTCCACCACGATCCATTCAAACTCTCACTACAGCCTTACGGTTAAACTACATCGAATGATATCTCATATTTATGGATAATATCATTCATAAAAGACATTCTGATGAGATAAACGATATTGCACAACAATTAAGGGTACTTTATTCTTGGATATTTTGAAACAAAATTCAGTTTACTCACAAACGGCTCCAAGGATTTCGTTTAAAATCCATCCAAACGTACAGCCTGATGTCACAAATAATACTAACTAAGCCATATGTCCCAAAAAAGTTACTATATATCGTCCAGTGGCATTATTTCTGTACAAGGCGCTCAGTGCACACGTCAGAGGGGAGAGTTAATGTTGGAGGAAAAAGTGTAGTGAGATCAAATGTATATATGTATATGAGAAAGTTTGTGCAATATATATTGCGCTGTTCATTTTATTTAAATTTTATTTTAACTTAATATTGAATTCATGAACACCTGTCACATTTGACGGGCAGTTACCCTAGTTATTCAACAAAAAACAATTTAAATTTTGAACTGCATGTATTATATCTAATATTTAACAATGTATAAAGCATGTGATCTTACCGGTCTCCTGGACTGCATAAACTCTGCACCTTTTGGACCAAACAAAACCCTCTTTGGCGGCAAGTGGTTGTCCGGAAATTCACCATGGAATTCCACCAATTTGGACTCAAGAAGGTAAAAATCACTATACTTCCTCTCAACAGTCCAATTGCAGTCAGAAGGAACATCTGGAAACAACGAAATAAATTTTGGTAACACAATAAAATGCATGATAAAACAATTGAATGCTGTTCATCAGCAATGAAGATATAGGACTTCATATATAAATGTTTGGTAAGCTTATGGAAAGCATATTAACTTTATATGCATTGAAACATATATGAAACAAGAAAATCCTGCAGAGAGAAAGGAAAACTTCTGGTCTTCTATGGGAATAAAATTCCAGTCTTTGACATGCCAGACAGATCTAACCACTTACTCTTAGCTACAAAGTTAGATTGATTCTTCACACTTCGAAGAGCAAGTTTCTGACTAGTAAGAACCATACATGCTAAATGTTCACACTGAGGCAAAGTTTTAAGGCAAATACTTTAATCTTACATGCATGGAAGTATGTGTCACATACGAAAAATCCAATGGAGAAAACTTACTATTTTGTAAGATTAGTTATGTCGCTAACCTACCTAAATATAAGATGACTCTGAATACAAGAGGATGCTGCTAATTAAACTTTCTTTTTATGAAAAACATCCAAACCTGTACGAGTAAGGGTTACAACGATGTGGACTTGCGAAATACTCTCCCTGTGTAACGAGCACACTTCAGTTTTTCTTTCATTTTTTTCAACATTTATCTTTGATTATAGGTAATTGTACAGCGGCACCTTGGCATAAAAACATCGACTCACACCAAATTCTTTCATGCTACTCATATACAAGATGACTCAGTAATTAAAATGCAAATATAGGAGAAAAATCTCATCTTATAATCAGAGAAATATACGGTATTTAAGATTAAGTTAGGGATTTCTCTGTTTCAGATTCAGTGAGAAAATCTAGAAAGGTAAAGATTACTACATAAGAAGCCATTACATAAAAATCATAATAATGAGAAAAGAAAATCACTCTGCTGGTAGACCGAAAGTTAGAGCTTCTGCCCAGCAAGTGGAAGACTTGAATTTCCTGTTTAGTCCATCGTATAATTTTTATGAAGTACTTCTTTTTCTTCCCTACGTTTTCTGTATTGAGTTCCTTAGAGATCCTTTTATTTTTTGATGAGCACTTTTTAAAAAATGTATTCCCAATTTTTTGCTACCAAATTCTAAATTTCACCTTCCATACATTTTGTTATTTTTTAGCTTCTACACTCAAAAGATATGAATCAAAGATAAATTCAGTGACAATTTATGAGCCAGTCAATAATGGCATCCACAGTTTTTGTCGCCATTCACTTCAGCCACCTGTCGGCAAATCTCGGCATGGATCATCCCCACCCCTTTAATTACTTCCGTAGGTAGTCATACCCCATCCCCCAAACATGTAGCCGTTTTATTTAGTAAACAAGAACATAGTAGGGGAAAGCCAGACTGTCCTCTGAAAAACTGGACGAATAGAGTTAACAAATTGAAGAGTGTATATATATATATATATATATATATATATATATATATATATATATATATAATTCTAATTCCATTGCAACATTACAACATGCATAGTTGCTACTACCGTGCTACAAGTATATTTAGCAAATCAGACAACTCTTTAAAAAGTGAAGAATGAAAAGTTTATACCAACTTTAATTTGCCATAACCAAAAAATGCCAATGTGGAATGCATTTTCTGCGAGGAATTGAATTTAACCAACACAAACTAAGCCGATTAAAAAAATGTTTAGTGAAACAACCCCACAACTTATTGATGAAGATAAGATGTTTCAGAAGAAATACATCGCACTAAAAATTCTTTGTATTCAATGAAAAGAATAACCTTCTGATGTTGATGAATCAAACTCACTTCATGGAACCACTTCGTACTAAATTTTTGTTGAACTAAAGGCTTCTTGAAATTAACTTAAGGCAAACATAATAAAAATGAAACTGATTTACATCTTCAGCAGTAGATAGTCAATATTTCCTAAAACCAGGTTAAATTCTGATACCAAGGATGGCTGTCTAAAATTTTTAAATGAATAAAAAATGAGGTAATCTTCCGTTATTTTTTATTTTCATGAAACAATTGATTTCAAATAAAAATATGTTTTTTAAATTTTATGTATAAAGAGTACTTATCTATGACTAACCAAAGTAAATGTATGTATACATCCAGAATGCAAAAGATCCATCTTCCACAACTGGTAACAAAACACTGGCAGAAGGTTCGAGCAGAATGACTGTCTCAAGGGCAATAGCTTCTAATAGATCTTTTTCATATGCAGGTATGCCTCATTTAGCGCATGTTCTTTAAGCGCATTTTCGATATAACGAGGTTGGAATCTCGGATTTAAAATTTTAATTTTTGAAAAATTTTAAAATAAAGCTCCTATAAATGCTATGGTCCTTTATGCTGGTCCCAACATTTTTCTCACTTGCCTTAATTCGTACTTCTCTCTGTTCAATGAGAGTCATTCCACTCTCATTAAAGACAAATTTGTTGTTATATGTTTATTTCCTTTATTTCTATTTAATTAATTCACTTTTACTATTTTTTTACACTGGTGACAACTTTAACTTTCGCGATCGTTAGTTATTTGTTATTCTGATGTTATTTTGCTTTTGTACCTATGCCCCAGTTATGCATCTGAAGCTGCGGTGGTGCCGCTGAATAGTAATAACACTCGTTTTTGTTTACTTTTGCGCTGGCCAGTCATAATCAAAGATCTTCGTAATCATGAAGAATTTTAATAACATGTCAAGGTAATACACTATATTGATATTTTACCAAGTATATATGTACCAGAAATATCTATGATATTTTGTATATCTCATTTGTTTATAATACGTTTTTTCATAGCAAATGTTATTAGAAAATTGTGATTTTTCCATCATAAAGAATTAGCTGTTTGAAGCTGTTGTACACCACTAAGTTCATAATAAATAATTATTTAAAAATAATTGTCATATACCATATTTACTCATTTAATATCCGTACATGTGTAATGCCTGCACTCCTGTTTTTAGAGCTAAAAATCTGGAAAAACTATTTCATGTACTTCCAAATTTTGATATTTTACAGCAATATCAGTTGAATAATCTAATAATCTATCTGAAGCCGAGTTTGATGATATAATTATGGCAACAAGCAAATATTTAAGAAATGACTACAAAAAATTATTTTTTATATTTTTTTAACGCACGTAAACATGAAAATTTCATATCCATTGCCATTATATTACACATAGACAACTCAAAAACCTATTTTGGAGTCTATCTCATTGATCTCGCAGAAATTTTCAACTTAGGGCTGTTGCACATTCTCAAGTTATTTAATTTAAAATGAGTAATTTTTGCTAATTTTGCGAAATTATGCTAACTCAGCCATTATTCACCTAGAAAAAGAGTGAATTTTACACAAATAAACGTAAACTGTTCATGCTCAAAATAAATCCTCATGTCAAATCTCCCGGAGATCACACGATACCAAAAATAAACCGGTCACTAGATGCACTATGACCCAGTTACATAGAAGCATTTCTCACATTTCTGTGGATAAAATGTATCACTTACAGCTTTCAGAAAGCACAAACGAACAACTCTAACAACTATTTAGTGACACATTTCCATCGCAAGATTGTGTTCTTCACTTTTATACAGATTAATAAAAGTATGTATATTTTTTTAGGATAGTGTAATGTAAAAGGAACCCAAAAAAATGCACTTACGGTAAAATGTGATTTGAGCATGTCACGAATTACAAGGCAATTTAACATAATTTGTTTGTGTTTAATGAAAAAAATCTGCAATTCAGTTATTTATTTATCTTGCATCATCTTTTCTATGAGAATGAACTCTGTCTGATAATCATCTATTTACATATAATATTTACGTGATTTAGGTTTAATACTGACAGCTAGCAAGGAATTTTTAAAAAGACCTGATAAATATCGTGCTTATTATATTATTCTATACATTAAAAAAATACCTTGGTTATAAATCAAGGAAATAAAATGCACGGCTTATTGTGCCTACCGAAGAAAATGCCCACTCGTTATCTCATGCCAGGAGCGCAGAACTTACTAGTAGGAGTTTAGCAGGTGGCCTACCTACAAAAGATGAAGGGGAAAATATCGTGTAATGTCCGCACCCCCTATTTTGATGGGAACTTGTGGAGAAAAAAGTGCAAGTATTACATGAGTAAATACGCTACTTCGTTTTCTTGACTTTAAATTAGTATACAAAAATGGCCTATTATTATATAAGTTGCAAGAAAAATAGTAAAATTTCTGGAGTAAAAATCAACTGGGTTAAGTGCTATGTTAAAAACTGTTCTTTTAGCGCAAATTTGGATAGTGCACAGATGTCTCGGAACACCTCTCATGCGCTAAGCGAGGCATGCCTGTATACTCTATTGTCTCTCACCATTTGAGAGGGAGGAGTTTTCTTCGATGTATCTCTTCGAGGACATCCGTTGGGGCAATTTGATACTAGCTTGGCTAGTTCTGTCCCAACCAAGAAAACATCCACATTCAGAAACGAGAAAATTGATCTGCTGTGATAGTTCAGTGGTAGAATATCTGCCCGGCAAGTGGAAGACCTGGGTTCGATTCCCGGTCACAGCAGACTTTTTTCTCGTTTCAAAATTATTCCCAAATGTATGCATGCTAAAATTCTTTCCATTCAAGCATTCAACAATAAACTTATTTTCAATGGATTTTATACCTGAAGCCGTACAGCATTTTAATCTGGTGGAGTTGGGGAGGATCTGTCAGATCCACTTAATTTTTGTTTCTTTGATGAAAACTAGATGCCAACATTTACAATGCTACCACACTCAGTACCTTCCTCCCCACTATTCTAATTCAGTTTAGTCTAGCAGTCTAAGCTCAATTGTTGCATGTATAGAATTGATAGGCACTTTTTTGTCACTTTCGGTGCATCAGACCCTGCACCAACATTCACATAATAGCTGTGGACTATCAAAAATGTTATTTTATGTAATATAACATCAATACTAACAAAGTATTTGGATATACTTCATATTTATTGTGAAAATATACATTTGGCCACTTTAGGATGGCTACTGTCCTTGCAAAAAGTCTAGACACCCAAGTTTGAGGCAGTATATCTCGAAAACAACTGCAACGATATTAATGTAGTGAAAAGTAGCAGTTAGAGAGTTTATTTCTACGTTAATTGATGCAAATCTTAAATTTTTAGTTTCTGTTTAAATATTTTATATTGGGCTGTATTTGAAGAAAACATGTTTTTCAGCCCTGGAAATACAATAAGACCAATGTGAACTTTTACAACTCAGAAATGCTACAATGTATCAACTTGCAATTTTAATAGCACTGACCTAAAACTATTAGGAACAAGTACCTGGAAGCGTTATTTTATAACAGCAACATTAATACCCGATTTTGTTACATATTTGAAATTCGGATATCCTCGTCATTTCTTGGTTGTTTTCAAAGTTAGAGGTACTGTTGTCACCGGACAAATGCCTTATTTAATACTATAATGTAAAAAAGAACATCAGAACATTACTTTCTAAAATGATACCAATTTTTATTTCATCTTCATTTAAATATATGAGTTTATTCAACGAGAAAGATCAGGAAAGAATTAGAAATGTATAAAAATGTCCCTAAACCTGTATGAAAGTTATCAGTTAATTTTCATCGAATCACGTTATTAAATTAAATTTTAAAAGCAACCGAGTGCAACGGACCAGGTGCTAAAAGTGGTGTTCAAATACGGGGTTCCAGCTCTGCTGGGTTAAGCTCTTATTAGCACACAACCTACATATATGATGTCACACTGTTGGACCACAAGCCACATCTGACTTCCTCTAGATTTGATAAGTACTTTATGTTTCTGAAAACTAGATGAGAATATCCCAGTAAATTAAACAATAATTTTTAATTACTGTATTTAATAAACAACTTATTGTTAAATAATGAAATGTTGCAATGTTTTCTTGATAAACCCATTGCTCTCTTATAGCATAAATGTTTTCTTCCCTAGGACAATTATACCATCAACTTTCATATATTATAAAGTTTGATAAGCCTGAACTGAAAACTAACACCAAATCCTTCAGCAAACAAAATTGAATTTATTTCTCCTAAAATCTAATTCCACAAACCTTCTCCAGGTACGTCAATCCTTCTGACATGTATCAAAAATGTGGTCCCGGGATTTTTCGTATTTCCTCCAATGGCTCCAGCAGTACTATTTCCTGTTGATTCCCTTCTCATCTGAACATTTGGTATTGTGACACGCCATGCGCTCAAGTCTCTAGGCTCCAGTGACCTACCACTAGATTCTTCAACCTCGATAAAGTCAGCATCACAATCAAGATCATCCCCTTCATCAACCTGCAAAAATAAATAGCATGAAAATGAGAGTAAATGGTGAAATGATAATCCTAAACGTTTTCATCTATTTTTTCCATTCACATGCAGAGTTAACAATGAAATTTGCACCAATATAAAGGCAAAGTGTGGATGTGTGTGCCACCAGTAAAAATAAAATACACTGGGATTCTCTAGTAGGTCTTTATTGAATTAAAATAACTGAAATTTCGTACATGTATCATAAAAAATTAAATTCACTGCTAATACTCACTATTAAAATTTAAATAAATAAATTTTCTGAGTGAACCACATATTATTATTTAGGTTCTTTTAAAGTTCTTTATAAATGAGCCTATATAGCTTGTTTTCATAAATGTAAAAAAAACAAGCTATTGTTATTGATTTGCAGCCTGTCCGTCTCTTTGTCTGTAGACATTCAACTTTTTTGTTTTGAGAGACAGATGAAAAAATTCTTCCTTGGTTGGGTAGGTACTAATAAAATATTATGATTTGCATTTTACAAATCTGCCATTAGTTTGGATTTATACCATTAGAGGGTGGTTAATTTGGAAAATGGGTAAATTTTTAAACTAATATTGTAAAAATTCTATTTATGCTATAGATTTGAAATTTAGGTGGCAGGGTGTGGTGGTGATTTAATAAATGACACATTGAAATCTACCAAATTTAGTATATTCCAACAAAGTTTTACAGAAATTTTAGAACAACCTGAAATTTGAGACAGAACATGAAAAACAAAGATGTTTTTCTATGGTTGTGTTGTGTTATGCTGCCATAAATAACTGATACAGGCAGTCCCCTCTTGTATGTCTGGTTACGTTCCTGGAAACTGCAACGAAAAGCAGATCACTATTTTCCATAGACACAATATTAAAAAAGAGGGGTTTTATTCCTGACCAAGGACAATAGACTCAAAAATCCTCAGAAAGACCTATTGTAAAATATTATAAGATAGGCGTACAAAGGAATAGACAAAACACGACTACCACAGGTGCAATCATTACTTCATATTTCAATAACACATTCGACAAGCATTATTGTAAACAAAATCATAAATTTAGATTGTCATAAAAGTGCTCTTTAATAAGACGTACAATAAAAACCTCTAACATAAAGAATAAATTTTAACAAGAATCACCTCAGTCAAAGATAAATTTGCAATCTTGACAACGTTTACTGGCGACGAATTATTAAATCAAAACAAACACAAATTAATATTTTGAAAAATCAAATGGTATTCGATAAACAATTAGACCATGAAGATAACTAAGCATCATCCAAACTGTCGAGAAGGTACCACTTTTCTCTTCATCTAATCTCATCTTTATCTTTAATTATGTTAGCTACAGTAGTACAAGGCAGCTCGAATTTATGCCCTATCTCAGTAGTTGACAAACTATCATCACAAAGTCTTATTATTTTGGATTTAATTTAAAAACACAGGTTTTATACAGTGCTTTTGGGCTGAAACAATACATACAGTATCATTTTCCTTTTTGTCTGCCATTATTAAAGGGTAAAAATGCAAGAAAGCTATAAAACCACAGTGCATACGTACTAAACACGCAACTATAGTTTCTGGAGCAGGTCGAAATGCAGACTGGTCCTGACAAATCAACTTGTTCAGAAACAGACGAGTAACTTTGATAATGTGTATAATAAGCAGATCACGAGGATGGAAGAATTAAACAATGTTGTTAATTAGGAACTTATGTATGAGCGGAACGATGAGAAGGTTCAATGTGCCAAATAAGCTGATAACAAGGACAAGAAATTGAAAAAATGTAGTCAATTAGGAACTGACTTATGAACGGAATGGCAAAAAGCAAAACGACGAAAAGCGGCGACTGCCTGTATTTAGGAATCTGACAAACAAAACAACTGATGGAGTATTTACCTCTATATTGATAATGAATTTAAAATTAATATTCATTTACAAGAGCACCTTTAGTTATCATAATCCCATTATTATAAGGTTATGTTTTAGATGACTTAAAATATTATTCAAATTATTTAACAACACAAATATGAGTATAGTATATA
Source organism: Tanypteryx hageni (assembly GCA_028673005.1). Lineage (NCBI taxonomy): Eukaryota > Metazoa > Arthropoda > Insecta > Odonata > Petaluridae > Tanypteryx > Tanypteryx hageni. The sequence continues at coordinate 179,928,115 of CM054115.1, read as the reverse complement.
TAATATAGTAAATATAATTTAGTAATTATTTTAAATGTGAATATTTCTTGGGAAAACGTTGTATATTTGTTCTTTAAAAATGTACATTTAAACTAAAAAGTTTGTTCTCTGAAAATGAGCATTCCATATTCACCAAAGGTGACTGGACACAGAGCTCAAAAAATAAAATTAAAACCTAATTGCCACTTGAAGAAATCCACTCACCCACAGTTCATTTCGTGGTGGGTTAGGCTTAAAATCTATTTGCCATTGCCCTTCTTTAACTTGCTCTTGGTGAGTGGGGGAGCATATTTCTGGAGCCTTGACAGGCATTTTTTTTGTTAAATTGCTTCAATTTCGTTCAAATACAACTTTTAAGATAATTAATGTCATGGTGTAGAATAAGTGATTCCAACACTGAGTACCGGTTACCTGGGTACTCTGTGTTTCCTTTGATATTTCGAGTACCCGAGTAATTTTGTTCAAGTACTCGATTATTATTGCAAAAATTAAAATTACAAATTTACCATTATTGTCAATAGATTATAGGTACAATTATAATAAGTCAAGTAATAAATTTTTGAAAATTTAAATAAATTACTTTAAAGATCTATGTTAAAAGAGGAAAAAATACCTGTAAATGACGCCACTACACTTTTCATCTTCCCGGCACAGTAGGCTTCAACAGAGGTGAATTTTCTGATGATGATGAAGACAAGCAAGATTTGATAACGAGATTGACGATGAAAATTTAAATTAAACTGATGATGAAATAGCTGAATTTCGTCCGGATTACAAGAATACATTAGATGAGATGAGAAGAATTATTAAGGTTTTTTAGTAAATAATCTGTTCGTACAGAAATATTACTTAAGTATGTCAGAGAGAAAGAAGGAAAACCACATTGATTGCTTTCAGATATTAAAACTCATTGGAGTAGTCTAGTGACAGCCATAGTTCAATTTTTTAAACTTATTGACTTGATAAATCTTGCTTTGAAAAAGATGGGATGTGTGCTTTATAGTGAAGATCACATTTCCCCCTTAAAGGAAATCGTAATGGTGATAGAACCAGTCAACCTTGTGGTATTTGAATTCAGCAAACAAAGCTTGAACATGTTGACAGCTGAGGCCACTTTGATCTATGTATTCCAAGAGCTAAAATCAGTCAAAACTCCTCTGGAATTCCAAAAGTCATTGAAAACTAGAATTGAATAACAAAGGAACACAGATTTTACATCATTATTGATGTTTTTGCATCATGAAGAGTATCCAAAAGCCAACGAGTTTTTCACTTATTCCATAGAAGCTGGAATCAAGACCACTGCCACAGCTCTAATTAATCAGCTTTATCCAAGCGATACTCAGGTTTCAGTAAGTTCTGACAACGTTGACGACCATGAAGAAGAAAAGAATGAGTACTTGAAATTGCAGAAATGCATTGCATCATTTACAATGCCAAAGGCAAAAGAATCTCAGCAGTTAAGCATAGAGAAAGAGTTCAAACTATTAGAAGCAAATAATAGAAAACATATTGACAGACTGAAGAAATTCTATCAAGCATTGCTGACTGTTAAGCCAACTTCCACTGCTTCTGAGTGTTTTTTCTGTAGCTGGTACTTACCTCACAAAATTGCAAAACCACATGAAAACCTGCTCTTTAACTGCTCTCATTTTCTAAAATACTATTTTTTGACTCATTGAATAACTCTCGTACCAATAAAAATTTAAAAAATATCCTTTAAATGAATATTTATTTAAATTTTATTTTTTTCGTTAAATATTCAAGGTACCCGGGTAGCTCGGTGAAATAATAATCGAATACCCAAGTACCAAAAACTTGAGTAATTTGGAAACGCTATGTAGAATGCATGCACCAGCAATAAAATACTCCTAAAATGTCATGTGGTAGAAATGCTATACCACAGGTCATACAGTGATATTATTGTATGTACTGAGGCACTTATAACTTCTTCAAATGGTCTCCAAGTAATAGTAGGATGTCTTGTATTTATAAGCATTTCACAAACAGGTAGCCTAGGTACTGAAAACATGTTATGACTCAAGATGTCCTAGCAATGTTTGCAACTCAGCTGTGTCTAGCTCATCTTTCTATACAACAGCTGTCTAATGAAGGATTTTCTTTACCTGAATGAGGAGGGAACAAAGGAAGCACAGTATTTGCCCTCTTTGACAGGGATTAGGAAGTGAAAAACAGGAGGAAGAGGAGATAAGAGAATTTTCCAAAGGCATAAGAAGGGATACTGTTTTGTAGTTTTGGACCTCATTAAATAGCAAAGAGATATCTATTATAATAATATGCTTGGAGGTTCAGTGTCTGTCTTGGCCTCTGTCTGGAAGCATTTCAATAGGTTGCCAAGAACCGACAGCCTTGCCTCTAGTGGCAAGATGTTTTCAAAGGTGGGAGGGGAACATTGTGTTCCCGTGATTAGCGAGTATTTCAAGGAAAGGGGAAGAGGTAAAATTGGTGTAAGTCCCGAATGCTGTGATTCAAGAGATAGCGAAAGAGAAAAAAAATTAAACCCTGACAAAACAAAATAACATTTCCTTAACTATGTTCAAAATATGTAAAAAGATAATAGAAAATGAAAACCTTACATTCCAAAATGATGGCGTTTCTTTAAATTTTAAACTAAAGCTTCATCATAAAAAATAGCGGCGTTAACAGTGAAGTTCAAACTGAGCTACAAAATAATTAAGTTGAGAGTTATCACATTTATTTACTTCTAAAACTGCTAATATTGAGCATTATAAATATAATATAATAAGTCCTTTTCTAGGGTGCTAAAGTTTAAACTGAATTTAGAAACAAAAAAGTAGAGGGAGTTCAGGCTTGTTGTCATCTAAAACGCATGATGCGAAATGCAAATAATTGGCGCAAAACAGAAGTAATGGTCATAAAAAAAAATTGTCGTGAAGTGCAAATTCGCGAACTGCAAGCACGGGAAGTTCAAAAAGGTGTTGAACTGCCCACATCAATTTTAACCAAATTTAATACTTATAATGAACACAGATACAAAACCATATTAGCATATTTAGACAATAAGCAAAACAGGGATGCCACAATTAAAAATTAAACTCTTTTAGTAATTAAGGATTTGAAAGGAATTGGTTACGATGGATTTCAACTAAATTTCGTAAATATGATGTGTACAACATACCATAACGAAATCAAGATGTTTAAAGTGGAGATACAGAACAGGACTACCACAATAAAAAGTTAAATAATATTTCTTTTACACGTATGGATTTTAACCAAATATAGTATACATAATATTCATATAAATAAATAACCAAAACATATTTCAACCAGGTCGATTAAACAGGGCTACCACAATATCAAGGTTAGAATTTTTCTGTAACTATGAATTTGGAAGGCATTGGCTGAATGGATTTCAAAGAAATTTTGTTTGTAGGGCGAGTATAGAATGGAAAAATGAAATGAATATGTTTAGAATGGATCAAAAAAGCAGGGCAACCACAATTTAAGGAAAAATAATTTTCTGATTTCAAAGCAAATACATTAGTATATGATTAGGTACATGTTTTAAATTCTCCACCTCTATGTAGTTTTATATCTTTATCTTTCTTAGTGTTCCTCTAAATATTGAACTATACAGTTTAGGAGTACTCTAATACCATACTTTAAAAATGCTCATTTGAATGTTTTATGACTGACAGTTTAGGATATGGCCATTCACAATGTGGCACCAGTATCACCAGTGGTACCAGATGACCCACAACGGGACGTCAACAAAATTGATTTTGTTTGTATTAAGACGAGTTGATTAGACAAGGAAAAGGGGTGTTAGAACCAAGGAGTTCATCAAACTATCCAAGGGGTACACAGAAAAACAATTTTGAACGGTACTTATTTAGGAAATATGAGTATTTTATGGATACAGGTTATGATATTTCAACAAGACAATTTAAATCCTGAGAGAAAAACTCAGAATTTGGTCTTAAAATCCTGTGTTTATAAGTTAAATATAATTAATGCAGTAATATGGTCAATAAAGCGAACAAAACTTACAAAATCGCCCTCCCCCATATCACCAGCATCCACGACATCGCCAACATCACCAGCATCAGTATAGAACACCGTCTGTCCCTCGACAGGTGAAGACCTCAGAGCACCACGAATTTTCTGTATCTTGCTACTCAGCTTAGATACACCCCAACCCTCACTTTGCTTTTTAGTCGACCTACAAAATCCATAAAAATAAATCCATGCGCACTTAACTAGCAAAAATATTTCTTTATTACAAAATTAAAAAATATAAATTATAACATGATTTAATATTAATAATGATATCACAAAGCATAATAAATCCAAGTCAAACCATACCTTATTTTCACAGGTGACCCATGCATTGAGGGGGAGCTATTATATCGGTTAGCATGTTAGTGTGAGAATAGGAAAAGATTAGTGTGAACTAGAAAAGAGGACAAAATATGAGCAAACACAAAACTTATCAATTCATGAGTTTGTGCAATGTGTAGTTCAAAATGCAACATTTATTCTATATTATGGAGTAACAGCAATAAATAATCATGCCAGTGTTAATTTGGTCAGAGCAGTATTGATCTTGAGACAAAATTGTTAAGAAAAGAATTTTTAAATTGAAAATTAAAATATAGAACATTTTTATTAGTCTCTTATATCATTCATTAAAACTGTTTCTTTTTCACTGTGCAATGTGACATGCTAGGAAATGTTTAATGTCACTCATGTAAAATGCAATGTGAGTTTTATAGATATGCAATAACAATTGGAAAATTGCTTACATAGAATAATTTGAAAGTATTATGAGTATGTATTGTTGCTTAACATACCTATTACCACTCTTGTTAAACTGAGCAGATTCTCTCTGGCCACAAAGGAATGTATAATACTGAAAAGAAAAAATAACCAAATTCATGATAAAAAAGAATTGAAAACAATAAAAATATAAAACTTGGCTAAATAGGAATAAACAAGTATCCATTAAGCCTTAATGCTTTTTAACTGAAAAACTACCTAGCTCTGATACCTGTTAAATCCTTACCTTTTTATTGCTGCTAGATAAACAATTTTTCTATCTGATTTCAAGCGTATGATGAATTTCATGAATTAACAATTATAGTTTACTTTGCAAAAAAACTTGAAAAGAGTCTATTATTTCGTAAATTTGTCAATAAATAAATTGATTCATCACTCTCAGAAAAGCCAAAAATCTTAGTACAATAAGAAAATTTGGAGCTCAAGTCCATTAAAAATATGTAGCTACAATATAACCTTGAAACTAAAGCAATACACAAATCCATCTTCTCCATAACATCAGGAGTTTTAATAGTATAGTCCTAAATCATACCATCTGGTTGTAGCCATCTAATACAAAAAAAAACCTCAACATCTTCCTTCTCCAGCAACTCACCTGTCACCTCAACCTCATCTCATACAACATCAAGTTATTGTAAACTTGAGCTTACCAAAATCATTTTGCAAAAGATAAAGAGGACTAAATTTCATAAATACAATAAATGATAAACCTATATTATTCATCAAATTTTTCATGAAAATTTTATACTTTCTTATCCAATTATGGTATTTGCGATGCATGAAATAATTCCAAGCTTTCAAAAGCTGACCTATTCATCGGGAATAGGTTTCTGAAGCTCAGAAAATTCCAAAATGGCAACTTTTTCAACAAAAAGGTGTGATATTCGAGATGTTTTACTATAGTTGAGCTGGCCAGAGTTGGCACTTGGCTGCTCAGAAGCTCTTGGGGGAGAGAGCTTTAGCCAATGAGGTGGCATAAAGAGCATGCTGTTACCATGGCAATAGTGCACTGTTGTCATTTTCTCTTACCCTTCCTGTTTCGCTAGTCCCACACGTGTAATGAACGGTGTCTCAGGAGGTTGGGGTAAACTGATGGTCAAAACAGCATTTAGCAACATTGCCTTCCCATCGGTGGGTAGGCAACCAGCTCTTCAGGTGACAACTCGGGCTGGCTCGACTATAGGTATATATCTATATAATTTAAGATTATTAAATTGGCCACTTAGTACACTGCTTCATCATAATATGAAATGACGACACTGTAATTTTCCACTATTGGTTATACTTTCATGAACTAGGTTTTGAAGCAGTGGAATTATTCCATGCCATCAGCAGTTGAGATGCTTCATCATAATTAAAACAATCACCAATCAATGTATTTATCAATAAATTTAATTCCCAGCCATTACAGATGACACAATCACATAATTAGCTGAACAAATTTACAGAATAAAGAAATTAGAGTAAGTCCACAATATACTTCAGAGAAAGGTTCCTGGAAACTGCAACATATAACCAAATGAAGCATAGTAAGTAGAAATTAACTCCTTAACCGTAAAATTCAAATTTAGAGACACACAATGGGGGTCCCTGACGCAGAGTAATTTCTCACAAACCCGGTCTCATTTCCTTTCCATCTTTAGGATTAGTGCTGGTACGATTGAGTGAGTGAATGTGTGAGTGACATCAGGTCCCTGGTGTGGAGTAACAACCCCTAAACCTGTAAGTTTATAATTTTTATTGTCTTTTGCCTTTTTCTTCCTTTCTTCCCCCTTTTTCATTGTGTCTCTAAATTTGAATTTTACAGTTAAGGAGTTAATTTCTACTTAGCATCAATTTCGCCGTAGTCTCCATGTTTACTTATTTAGATGCATAGTAAAATCTATTTTCCCATAGGCATAATAATAATAATTTATTTAACACAAACAGGTTTCCCCAATTACTTGTGTTATAATCAATTTATGACAAACACATACGACCATGCTCTCAGCAGGATTCGAACCTGCAACCCTTGTATTGGGAGCGAGACACTAACCACCCCTCTACCAGGGCCAGCAATGATAAAAGCATAGGTTACATTCCTGGCGGATATTTTGTGACATGTGTCCTAAATAATACATGATAATACAGAACATAAGACATATTTTGTTAAAAATAAGCTAACAAAAATGAAATAAACAAAATCAACACATATAAAAACACCTGGGATGATCTCAGGTTGAAAATATTGCATAATACTTGAACCACATTTTGCGACCCCACATGAGGTGGCAAAATGAAATTAAACCCAAAATAAAATAAAATTACATAAATAATAATGAAGAAAAATAAAAACAAGATTAAAGAGATTTAAAATTATAGTCTCAATTTATATAATGCTATTGGAATTTCTAGAATTTTGTCTTTGACTCTTCACAAATCATGTAAAAATGAAGTGACGCAACTTAAACGAAACATGTTCCTTAACCCATTCACGGACAAAATGGCTAGTGCATTCGCAATGGACATGATGGCAGCTGCCATTCATTTTCAATAGAGCAGATGAAGCATGATGGCTACTTCTGTCATGACCTTTTTAAGCAGAAAAAGAGCTTATATAATTATATATATGTAGTAATAAAATATTTCCAGGAATAAATTTATCAATTATATGAATGTGCATTTTTTGGTCATTTATCCATACCGCAATTTTCCACGAATGGGTTTATTGACGAAGTATATGTAAAATGATATATAGCAGGGAATTATTGTAGTTCAAGTTTTTATCTATAGAGAAGAACAGGGGTGCTCAGACCTTAGGTACTTAGGATCTACCTTTTTACCCCTTTTCTTAATATGATCTACCAGCAATAAATTATCAAAGATTAAGTACAGGTATACTCCAATATACATCAATTCAAAGTTATGCCGCCAATCAATTAAAACCTGTGTATCGATATACATTGTTTTGACTCAAAGTTACATTGTTAGAGGTCTAAATTTCTTTAAAATTTTCATTGTCACCTTCCTGAAGCTATTATCTGATTAAAATACTAAATAAAAATCATATTTAAAATATACTGTGATCTAAATATCTATACTGTAATATAACATCTAAATAAACAACAACCTTAAATATATTGCATCACTCCAAACTCAGGCCAATGCTAGATGATTGCTTAATCTGTTGACATGGAAGGTTTTTGTAACTAGGGAACCAAGTAATAAAAAAATAGGCGAATTTGGATGTGAAACACTTGGAACACCCGGGTGTAAGAGCAATTTTTTCACGTCTGAGCTGACTGAGGAGTCACAGAGTGTCTGACTTAAGAGCTTCCACCTCTAGAATTTCTTGTGATTATGGTGAATGTGTCATTTAAGTGAAATTATGATGCTCAGTCATAGTAAATTTCACGCTGAATCTGATTATGCATATTATAATTTTCTAAAAAGTATTTAATATTAAATAAACTAAAAATATCGGCACTGTAACGATTTAATAATTATAATTCCCTTTAATAGTCCTATCACTAAATTCTTAAACACTATTATCCTAAAGAATAGGCAATTTCTCTACTTTACTGATTAATAATTCACTGTGAATAGGACCTACATGTTTTCTGATAACAAAATAATGTCTGGGCGATGACAATCATTCTTGTGATCCTACTGCAGGTGACTCTGAGATGCAACACTACTGTTTACTTGGACAGGGCATTCTCGTCCATGTGGCCACCTAATACTGTTTCCAATGGATACATTACCTGGGTTATTTTCCATCCGAACTTGGACTTAGTTTGTTGACTATTTAGTGCCAACATTGAGGGGTTACTGCAATAGATCATGGCGAACCGTCCTAAATTCCTGCATGCATGCTCCCCTCATATCATTGATTTTTATGGGAAAACCGCTTTGAATTGCATTGATTCAATTTATGCCACACTTCTCAGGAATGCATCCTCAAGGTATACCTGCATATACCTATATAAAGATGATTTCATTTAAATTTATGTAGGCCCTATGTATGACATAAGTTATTTAATTGAATTTATTAGAGAGTAGTAAGTAGAAGAGATAATGTTTGTTTATTACTTTGGATTGATGCATAGGATGAATTACATTACTGGTCGAGGAACAGTAACTTGTCAACTAATTCGAGGGCCATAACAAAACTAGCAGTCTCAGCTGCTAAACCCAGGGGCGGTACGAGAAATTTTGGCGCCCCGGGCAAGATAGCACTTCAGCACCCCCCTCCATTAATGTTTGTTGAGATATTTACAAAGGACATATTAATTTATTCATCTCTGTGTAAAAGTTATTGATAATGAAAAATTAAAAGGAATGCCAACAAGATTCTAGCCTGTTTGTCGATATAAATTGGTATCCAATGTTTAGTCACTTGCAAGTAATGCATAGATAAATGATCAGTATAGTGCCCCCAAAATTTTGGCATCCTGGGCAGCTGCCCGGCTTGCCCGTAGCTTGGGCCGGACCTGGCTAACTACAGAACTAAAAACTTTGTTCGATTAAAAATATATGTTGACCTAAGAGACAGGGTCTTCCACTTAATCCGGGCATGCCTGTTCAGTACTTCCAACCTTTGTCATCAGGACCAGCCCTCCTTCTTATACAGAAGTAATTTATCTGAAACACAGATACTGAAATATGCAGATATTGTGAAAGACAGCATATAATCACAGTTGTCAACCAGAACAGAGAGTTTGGAGATCTACCTAGGAATTAGAAATCAACATCTTGAGCACCCCTGGTGTACAGCATTGATAATAAACTTTCAAATCTTTTTGATAGACAAATAAAAATGTTGACATTTAACTGCCCAAAAAACTATGTATCATTTCATATGCATTTTATGACATAAAAATCATTGACTAGCTATAATCTATGATATTATGAAAGTTAATGTAGTACATAATAAAGGAAGCATAAGGAAATCAGAAATTGTAAAAGCTATTTCGTAATTCTCAAACTGTCTCTAAATTAAAATTTCTTTCATTAACCTTTAAGTACTTTACAATATTTGCTAGTGACTAAATGATCTACAATAAAAACAAGTTTTTTAATGGTAAACAAAGAAACATACCTCTTCACTTTGATGGAACAAGGGACACAAAGTGTTTTCTAACATGCTGTAAGTGTGCTCATAGGCTTGGTACAGAGGAGTGGTTGTCCTTAGCTTTATGATTTCTTCGGCTGGTCCAGCCAAAACTAACCAAAACATAACAGACATTGCAAAATGAATTTTCAGATTTCATTTATTTTATTGTCTTACAATGTTGCAAAAATATTTCTGAGAATAAAAGAAAATTCATAATTTCGGATGCAACCACAAAATGCAACCTTAAGACTTGCTTCATTTGCCTCTCCATTTTAATTTGACCCTAGAGATTTGATTGCCTTGTCATAAAGGACATCATATTACTAATTACAAACTGAGAAAACCTAATGATTACATTTATTTAAATAAAAAAAACATGCAAAATAAATTAAATTCTACAATAATTTAAAAAATATTATATCTATACAATTCAGGAGTTGAATCAAAAGAAATATCTTTCATGTTTGGATTCTGTTCAACAAGAAAGAAATAGCAGTCAAGCTTCTTGTCAAGAATATGGACATTGGTGTTCACGCAGATGTAACCTGAACAGTAGCAAAAATAAGATAACTACCAAAATCATGAGCAGATTGACAAAACCACTGCAATTGAATTGTCCTGTCCAGTAACAATAGCCTCAAAATTTCATACCATTATTGATTATTACATTGTAATTCAAATTGCACTTAAGTGCAGACAATTAACCTTAAAAGCTGCAACTTCAAAATTTTTAACAATTGGGTAATTCTTACAGCAGTGGTTTTTAACCTTTTGCAGCTACGACTTAATTCCCATTGTGGTGACCTGAATTCTGGTCATGGTAACTTACATCCTTAAACAGTTGACCTGTGATTAATGGTAAAATTATTAGTGATTAAAATAAGTAAATTGATTCTTTAAGCTTACTCACCAGATTTCCACTTGAGCATTTAATAGGCTTGGAATAATTTTGAAACATTACAGCTTATGCCTGTCTGCATAGGATCTTTAGATCACTTTATTCCATCAATTTAATAGGCTGTTAGATGGGAAGACACATTTTGGTAGTCTGAGTGACTTACGCTAAGGAAAGTTCAGAGAGCCACCAAAGGTCTGAGGCAACCCAATTTTATGTAGCAACCCAGGGGTTAAAAATCCTAGCTCAATAGCATCAACTGTCTACTGTTCAACAAGAATTTCTAAATTTATCTCTACTTACACAGTAACAGGAGGTATATTATGCTAATATTTTAGCATACAGTATTTTTCAAGCATTATAGCATATTTTTGTAATCTTAAATTTTTGTGTCAGTTTTTGGTGTGTAAATACATTTTGTATAAGATGATATGACATTTATTTTCATAGCTACAAGAGATACTACATAGAGGGTGGACATTTTGTATGGATTATAAAAAAAATAGTTTTAACATTCAGTTATTCCAATATGTTTATGACATAGTTGATAGTATACTACTAATGGCAAGAATACAGAATTTTTATTTTTCAATTTACTTTATTAATTACTGACTAGGACTCGAGAAATACAACTAAAAACTACTTGCCATTTGACAACATCCACTATCTTAATGGGTAAGGCTAAAAATCTACTCCCCACTGTCTATCTTTAACTCACCCATTGTGAAGGGGTGAGCATATTTCTGGGACCCGGTTACTGATCATCATTAAAGTTTTTCTACTGGCAATAACAAAATAATTTGACTGTAATAATGCAATCTTTGTCATCTTAGCTTGAAAAAGATGCACAATGTCATATTATTTCATAAGTAATGCAGCAAAAAAGGAAATACGTTGATAACCAGTACATAGAGTGAAATTGCAGCTTCTAGGACTAATTGATACTTTTTTACAAAAAAATTCAGATGCTAAAAAATCAATAGGGTTTTTCAGTTGGTAATTTACTTTTTTGCAACTGGAAGCATTAATTTTTATGGATGAAGTCTAGATGCTAACTGAAATTTTCTTACCTTCCTTCATCTCTTCCACAATGTTCTCTGAGAATATTATACGATCTGGCGAGTCAGCACAGAAATAAACGCTATAAAGGTCCCATGCCTCTTGATATAGATTATATATTTCTTGCTTATCAAGATCTGGATTTAAGATTTTCCTGTTGAATTCCTCTTTATGGAGGGAGAAAGAATTTAAAATTCAGTTATTTCAATTATTTCAACAAAATTCTCCCGTCTGAGGACAGGGCACTAACTGTGATCAGGGCTGACCTGAGGTATGGGCAAGGTGCACAGCTGTTTGAGCCACCAAAGTATCGGGGGTGCTTACCAGATCATTACTTGCAAGTGAATAAATGTTGGATACCAATTTGTATAGCAGAATATAGTACAAATTCCTTTTACTTTTCATTATCAATTATTTTATGGAGCTATGAATAAATAAACAAGTTCTTATTAAAATATATTAAAAATTATTTACAGAAGAGGACGGTGGAGCGATTTCTCGCCCAAGGTGCCAAACTACCTCAAGCCGCCCCTGAATATGATAATGATTGATTTACCTTTAAGATAAGTATTTTTTTCCAAAAGATTCTTATTTTTAAGAATGCTACTAAAAAACTAGAAATTCCTTTAAACACCTTATTTAAAGCCCTAAAACTAAAAATAATAAGTGTTGGGATACCTACCAACATCCAAGCAGAACTGCAGAATGTTAACCGCACCTTCTTTTTTCAGAAATTGCATAAATGGATAAAGGAGAGATTGGTCCTTCAATATTAATGATAAGGTTTCAATCAGAGCCTGTAATTAAATTGGAAACTAGATAATTCATTTATTACAAATTCAATTTTGTAACACTTATTATATTTGATGATCCAATAATCATTTACTTAACCTTTAACCATTTCAACATGTAAAGTGACTGTAGATGGCAAAACTTTTCTTGCAGTTCACCACATAAAGCAACTTTTTACCACAGCCATCAAAAAATGTTTACCAAGTTAAGCAAAAAACTTCCCATCCTTGATTCTGCAGCCTAGCAAGGAGTATGATGAACCATGGAGCAAAGTGGCTTTATGCAGTGAATGGTAAAACAAGTGAAGATATAAAAATGAATTTTTATAACCAACTTTTATATAGTTAATACTTGAATATGAATAAACTCTATAATATAATTATGATAACCTTTCTGCCTGCATGGGTGTAAAAAGTTTCAAAAGCTGTTGAGTGATGTGGGGGTCTCGATATTTAACCTTTAATCTTTTTACAGTTGAGAGAATGGCAGACAGAAATAGAGAACTCAGTGGCAAACATAAGAATGTTTGGTATATAAACAGTAAAAAGTTTGATAGTATCTTTTGTTTCATTAATGAAAATACTGACTTATCTATTCATATTGCTTAAAATCAATGAAAATACACTGCTAGTTCTGAGTAATTCAGCTTAGATACTAGTAGGAGTGAAACTGTTGATCACCAACGAGGTTTTCAATGGCCTTTTCATAGGGAAAACAATTTTCAGAATAATCTTAAATGAATAAAGATAAAAAGTTTTTAAGATAAATAAAAACTTACTATCAATAATAATTACGATAAATACAAACTTACAATTGTTACCAGAAATATCCCTTCAAAAAATGTAGGAATGCTCGTATCAATACAAATCCACATTAAAATAAAGAGACTTCTATTACACCATGAACAATGCCAATAGTTTGTTTAATCTCATTGCTATGATGGATGCTTGTAATTTGTTCAGATTTGCCTCAAAAATATAAATACAGATAAGGAAAGCTAAGGTTATATAGTACAAATAATGTGATACCCGTTGTCAAAATAATGATATTATAAAAATAAACAACTAAAAAGAATTCAATTTTTAAAAATAAACAAATATGAAAAATACCACTAATACTATATATCTATCTTTCCATGCAAATTCAAATTAACATTTATCGCAGTGCCAATCTGTAGATCTGGTGGCTGAGGTAACTAAATTACTTGTCTTACATGATGATTATCTCAGGTGAGGTGATTCGAACCCTGCAAGCAGCTTTGGATTTTGTCAGATTAGACGGGGTACAAAACACACACACACACATATATGTGTGTGTGTATAAATATAAAGCGAAGTTAATATAAAAGTTGGTAAAAAGTGTCAGTGACTAAAGTTGCTCTAAGCAGTGAAAGGGTTAAAGGATGGCTGATGGTGTTGTAAGATCTATGTCTTATATGGTCTGCTGACGTCACTGTTGCATTGCAGGAACCTGATTTATTTATATATTTTTTCTCTATCATTTGTCGATTTTGTCCCTTTACAATTTAGATTTTAGTTCTAAGAAGGTATCTACGTGAAAAAATAGTTTATCTCACACTTTTGGAGACTTCATAGCTCAGGAGAACCCGTGTTTTGGAAAGAGATTCTTGGTTATTGAACATTATAAAACATGTGATGAATGGATTGAATTTGTTCCTTTGAAAGTGAGTTGCTGTTGTCCAGTTAGGATTTGGGTTCAGAAAGTAAACAGGCCAGATAAGGACCTAAACACCAGATTGGAATGAAAGCATAGAAGGAAAATCGCCAATTTTTTTTGTCAAGTTCCTTGACAAATTTTTGTCCAGGTGAGAGCACTCTCACAATCAGGTGACAATGGAAGAGATGTTTTATTTGTGCTGAGTATGGTAGGGGAGAAGGAAGGAAAGCAAGAGTTCAGCTCAGAATTTCTTCAGGGCAGATATTTCAGATATCTCGTGTGCTTGGTGCTTTTTGTTTGTTTGTTTGTATGGTATTTCTGGTTAATCAACCTCTTGGATTATTATAGCCATTACTCTTTCTACACCGAACACACACACAAAGGAGGAATACCCAGTGCTAGCATTAGCCTACTCTTAACAAAGAGCACCAAGGGGGTCAACTGCTTAACGTCCCTTCCGAAGGACAGAGCGCTGACTTGTGCAGTCTCCTCAAATCACACAAGTACGGGACTGGATGATTCCAGGTTGAAAAATCTGACCTCCGCTGGATTCAAACCTGGAACCGCTGCATGGAAGGTCTCCGTCTAACCACTCTGCCACTGCCACCCACTCGTGTATCTGGAGCATTTTCATAGAAAACATTGGCCCGAGGAATATATGAGACGGCAATGTTGTATGTACAGAAAATGGACAATGACAAACAGTGAAGGTACAATGTGCCTTTTGCTATATGTTTAGGACCATATTACGGGATTTATCATATGAAAGTCAATTTGCACCTTTGATATACCAATGAGAATATGGAACCCCTTGAACCCTTGACATTTTCAGATAAATTATTTGAGGGGGCAATCTGAAAGTAATGCCTCTAAATTTTTTCTCCCTTGTGTAACTTTATGTACGGAATATAATTGCATCAGGTAAAAATTTGAACCTTCCCGCTGATATGCTGGAAGTTTCATCACTGCACAGTAGGTGGCAGGGCTGTGGTTGTGTCAAAATGGAAGATGACATTGATGAGCCTACAAAGCAGCATTGTGCAATTGAGTTTCTGTCAGCAGAGAAAATTTCACCAGTTAAAATTCACCGATGTTTGAAGAATGTTTACGGGGACAACTCTGTCAACGTAAGCACAGTTAGACGGTGGGTCAGGCGGCTCAATGATGGTGAACATGGTGTAAAGGACTTACCCAGATCAGGCTGCCCTCCCACTGCAGTGACAGCGAGAAATGAAGAGAGAGTGGATCACCTAATTCATAATGATCAATGCATTAGGACATGGGAATTATGTGAGGTCATGGGAATTGGCTTTAATGCACTGCACTAATTTCCGGGATCAAGAAATTCTGTGCCAGGTGGGTCCAACAAATTCTAATGCCAGATCACAAGGAGCAGAGAATACTGGCACGTGCTGATCTTGTGAAGCAGTACGAGACTATGGGTGATGGTGTCCTTGACAACATCGTCACCAAAGATGAAACTTGGGTACACCACCATTAATCGGAGTAAAAACAGCAATCTATGGAGTGAGGATACAAGAATTTACCGCAAAAGAAGAAATTCAAGGCTCAACCATTGCCAGGAAAACTCATGTGCTCTGTCTTGTAGGACAGGAAAGGAGTGTGGAATTCCTGGAATGGCGACAAATAATTCATTCTGCTCACTATGTAGAGACACTGAAGAAGCTGAACACCTAAATTGCAAGCGTGAGGCCAGAGAAGAAAAAGTTCCCCTTCAGCATGACAATGCCTGGCCCCATACCAGCATCATGACAAGGAAGACCATCGCAAAATTTGGGTGGACTATCATGCTACATCTGCCATATAGTCCAGACCTTGCTCCATCAGACTTTCATCTGCTTCGCCTGATGAAGGGTGGCATTCGTGGGGAACAATTCTGTAATGAGGATGCTTTTATTGCGGCAGTCAAGAAGTGGTTTCTGCAAGGTTGACAGCAACTTTTATGACAAGGGGATACTGGCTCTGGTTCAGTGGTGGAGAAAGTGCATAGAAAGGGGTGGTGATTACATGGAAAAATAACAGTACGTACCATAAGACTTCAAGTATGTGACACACAATTTTCATTTGCATATCATCCGTATTAACCAAGAAAAAAATTTGGAGGCATAACTTTCTGATTGCCTCTGGTAGATAAGTTTTTGCATTTTTTTAGTTTTAGCAAAGAAAATATCATTATCTTGTTTTTTTTTTTGAGTTTAGAAAGCAAAACGTAAACAGCTACAGTTTTATTTTTCATTTCCACTCCCTTGTAAAAAGTTTTTGTAATAAGTAATAATAGGATAAAACAAAAAATCTGCGATAGCATATAAAATATTTTGCAATTACTTCTATAAGTAGAATTCTCAGACATACTTGATAGTTTTCGATGTTAATATTTCTTAAAAAGTGACCACTACTGTTGTTTATTTTTCATAAAAATCAACGACATACATCAATCTTTATATTTGTACAATTGGGCATTTCAGTTTTCAACGTTTATATTTTGGCTATAATAACCCAAGAGGTTGATTAGCCAGAAATACACACAAACATCGACGTTTATATTTCTTAAAAAGCGGTATCTAATATCAATGTTTATTTCAATAAATTTCATCAATTTTTATCTAGAAAAGTGTTATAAATTGAATTCCTACTAATTAAATTGAACTAAAAGTGTATAAATAAAAAAGGCTTCTTTTATGCTGGTTTGTTTGTTGTTATCTATATTTTGACGAATGTGTTGTTGTTGACTTCAGCCATCAACCTGGAACAATTAATTTTTCGCAATAAATCAGAAAGTATATTCCACTCCTTAATTTGTGCCCCTTATTCATGAAATCATGATCATTAGTGAGAAATTAATGTGATATGAATATAATGCACAACCTAATGTATAAATGAATATTTTAATGAAAAATACCGTAAATACCCGCGTATAATGCACACTTTTTTTTCGAAATATTTGAGTTAAAAATTAGGATGCGTGTTATACGAGGGTACATAATCTTCCTATTTTCATTTGACCCCACATTTCCACAATTTCGGCACAGTAATTACTGCCCGGGTATCCTCATAATTTTATTGGTGATTTTTACGAAAAGTAAGATAGATAATAGTTAAAATTTATCAATTTATTCTACAAACATTCATTAATTAGATATGAAAAGAATGAATTCAGTATTTATTCATTTTAAAAGCCAAGAAATACTTCGTCACTGGACCATTCTTCTTCGATGTTGTTATCGGAATCGGCATCTTACGCATGACGTCACCCTACACCGGCGCCCGGCCTGGTGATACGTGATTTATTCTTGATTCTTAGAGTCTGTAGTTAATTATGGTTATTTGCAATCGTGTTTACGTGCTCCAGAGTGTTCTAATAAGGGTAAAACTGAAGGTTGGGCGAACCCGTCCACCTTA
The DNA here is from genome assembly GCA_028673005.1 of Tanypteryx hageni. Lineage (NCBI taxonomy): Eukaryota > Metazoa > Arthropoda > Insecta > Odonata > Petaluridae > Tanypteryx > Tanypteryx hageni. The sequence goes on along the minus strand of CM054115.1, from coordinate 179,910,356 downwards.
GGCGTGACAAAAACGTATGTAAAAAATAGGATTATTGTCATTCCTTCATTTTATTAGCTCAAAGAATGTCATATGCCATACTATAAAATTAATATAATTCGATTTATTGTGTATATCCTAATATCACCTTGTAAGTAAACATAGAGTATGTAATGATTGAGTTAGCTGACGTTCTTTTGGAACGTTATTCGAACATTTCATTTCGCACTTTCATTATGTTACCAATTCATAATACCAATAATTCGATCATTGCTTTAGAACACGTTACACCATCTACTTTATTCTGGAATGGTAACGCTAAAAAAAATCGGTGCGCACTATACGCAGGTATATAGATAAATAATAGATTACGAGGCTGAAAACCTCCCTGCGCGTTATACGAGGGTGCGCACTATTCACGGGTATTTACGGTAACTCATTTCGTTGATTATTAAATGACTATGAATACAGAAAAAAGCCCCGAGTGTGTATATGGAACGATGCTCCTTCAATAGCAATGCAAAAGAAACTAAGCACGGGGGACACTCTCAGATAGATTATATAAATTTTGACAGGGTACTTTTGGAAATGCCATAAGGCCATCTGACGATCGGTACTCATTTTTCAGTTCAGGAAAACGTTTCTTTTTGCCTCTTGGAGGAGGTCGGCAGATAATGTCACGCAGAGGACGCAATAGATGTCCCCCCGACTTTTCGGTAAATGGAGTCCAAGGTGTGTATGGATTATCGGATCTGGGCGAGGGTAAAGAAAGAGCATAATAAACCGATCATAATATTTTGTCCTTTACCTTTGGATCCCATGGCTGCTCAGTATGTGCCCTTAAGACATTGACATAAGCGACATTAGAAAGCAAATTCGAAATGTTGTGTGGCCATTTGGTATGACAAATACAGACTGTCTCTATCGTTTTGGGTGTTTAATGGTAAAACATGTTAGGTTTGAGAGCGGATAACAAAATTTTAAAATCATGACGCATGAATTTCGTAGAATATATATATATATATATATATATATATATATATATATATATATATATATATATTGGAGGAAAATTATGAAAGATACTCACAGATTTGACAGCAGTAGAGCCTGATAATTTAGTTGAAGTGGCAAAGTTAGACAGCAATGAGACAGACTGACCATCCCCATCTTTTTTTGAGGTTTGGCTGCTTGAAGTTGTCGTTAAAGCCAACATTAAAAGATAGTTGATTGTGTTAGGATCAGCAACTACATCTAGTGCAGGTAGAAGAACCCAGCCACTCAAAAGCTCTCGAACTAATGCACACCAGTTTCTGAAAAAGAATTCGCAAAACTGCTTTCAAATGTTTTGAATAGCAAACTGTAATAAATCAGAGCTATCATGACAAATCACAATCAATAGAAGGATACTATAATTAAGATATAAATCAGTTCATAAATTCTATTAAGATAATAACGTTGGAATCATTTCATGTTGGAAAAACCAAGGAATCTTTATAATGTTAATTCTGTCAGGATCAAATAAGAGAAAACATAACATCTTTCCAGCAATTCATTTTGTCTAGAAAAAAGAATTATATAAAAATAATAAATCACTTCTTCAGTTATTGGATGGCAAGAATGTATAAAAATGTATGCCAACAACTTAGCTGAGCAACGCAATACAAGGATAGAAAAACCTACTATTTGTCAAAATTATTTATTAAATTCCAATACTGGGCCTTGCTGTAACAGAGTCCATGAGATTTGCAACAAACACTTTAGAAAAAGGTACTTTCAAAAGTATTAAGCAATTGCATAAATAATTTAAGGCTGATTATAACTATTATATTATAGGATAAAAAAACAAATTCCAATTGAAATTCACACAAGAATTACATTTAAAAAATGTAAACAATAAGTATATACTTACATATCACCAATAGCCATAAAAAGGTTTTGAAAAACTTTGAAAAAAGAACCTTATTAGCAATAATTTTTTTAATTTTTGCTACTTAAGTCCTTATTCTTGAATTTAACAGTTGCAAAATGAAGAAAATGGACTCATATCAATCAAATTTTATTTCTTCTGAATACAATAAACTCCAATTTTTAACTTCATATTTTCTCAAAGGAATAAATTTAAATAAAAATTTTAGGATCAGAGATAGACTAGGATAATAATGAGCTTTTCATTACAGTGGATCACATTATAGTGGAGCCCAAGAGTATATGAATTTCTCTTACTTGCAATTTAACTGCAATGGAGGCAAAAGATGGGGCAGGAGAGTTGAGGTGAGCTGACGAAGATATTCCAGTTCACGCTCTCGAGAGCATGCTGCAGGGTGCAGACGTCCAGCATTACGAAGGAGCTTCAAAGCGCCTTCTTCTAGTGGTCCTAGTTTTGCACTTGCAGCACCCTCTGCATGTACACTGTCTTTATAATCGCCTCCACTGGACCAAATAGAAATTAATCATTTGAATCTGTAGTTATTGTTTTAAAAATAGTTTATTATTTTCTGTAGCAACGAAAACCAAACTAAAAATATCATGATACTAGTTTATACTATTTATAATATTATTGCTATAAGTTCCTATCGATATTGATTATATTTATCTTGGTGCTTCTATGTATCACTGCAATGATTTTCTTTCCTACGTTTTCTTTATTTTAGTTAGTTCTCTCAATATTATAAGTATTATCTTGTTATTATTTTTTATAAATATATCTATCAATTGTCAATATAAATGTTATATATGTTGTGATGCATCTTTATTATATTTGGACTTTAGCCAGTAAATAAAGGAAATAAACAAACCTTTGGACTCTCCCACTTTTCTGCTGTTGTTTATATTGTTGTATTCTCTCAGCTTCTCGGACACAACACAGATAATCTTCGATGTGACAAAGAGCAACAGGTACAAACTTTCCAGTTATTACCAATGGAATGTTAAGCTGAAAAAAGTTTTGAATTTTCAGTGAGAATTTTGAAATATGAAATTCAATAACATAATTTAGTTCATAATCGCATTTTTTATGAGCACATGACTAAATACGACAGATCATAATGTCAAAAATGCAAGTAATTTTTTATGAAAGCATATAAACAAATCAAACTTCTACATTTAGCGTGCACAAAAGGAGGTAACAATCTCCAAACTCACCAATTAGAGAATGATTAGTCACAGTCTATAACTTACACATATAAAATTATTTTATTGTTATCTTTAACTGATTACCTTGAGTAATCGCCTCAGAAATATGCAAATAGCATATCTTACAGAGCTCCGAAGTTCCTGGACAAAGTCTTCATTTAAAGATAGATCTTCATACCAACTGTATATAAACTCGTTTAATGCTTGATTTAAAAACTAGAAGAGTGAATAAAACAAAGATAGGTTTTAATAAAATGATACTGCTTATGGGTTCTTAGGCCATATCTTAACATTGTCCAAAGATATTTTAAATTCCACCTTGAACAAGTTCATTATAAAATAAGCATCACTTACAGCAAGGAATAAATCTTTTATATCAGCTACAATACAACAATTGGGATGATTTACAGCAAATTACCCAATCATTAGGAAAGATATTTAGGTAATCAGATATGACAATAAAACTTTTATTATAACACTAACATCTTCTAAGGCTTTATCCACTTCAATTGGAACATCAAGACCTAGCCAGGGCTGGCTGGCAAGTGGATGAGTCGAAGGGCGATGTCGTTTGCACTTTCCATCTCCACAAACTGCACAAGGAGCTGGGCTTGGAGTCATTGGCGGTGACAGTTCATAGGTTTTCGCAGTAGAAAACCCTAAAGCATGAATAAAATCCGGTGCTTCTGGTCTTGAGCTGTGAACATGAATTCAATCTATTAATTTAGTGTTAAGTTTTGAATGATTCAACTTTACTAAATACTGCAAAGCCTGACGACAGATTATGCTGATTCGCAAAAATCTACTGACATTATATTAGAAAAATGGTAACTTTACCTGAATACTGTTTTGAATATCAAAAATCCTGTAATGTAAGACGTGAAGACTAGTGATCCTGATATTAGACTGAAATAAAATTAAGCTTTCAAAATAAAACGGTCATGTTTGGCCAGGTTTCTTATATAGTAACGCGATACATACCTAAAAAATAAGGCTAAAAACGATGACGTTAAAACGACAGCAATGATTAAATAACGTGTCAAACTGTCGTTCCATATTTTAAAAACGAACATTTTCCACTCTGTTTCATCCATTCTGAAACTTTCTGGCTAACGTGATATCTTAAAATTTACTCCCAAGCGCACTAGGAAAATTTGAGTCATCAAGTAAAGAATTGCGATCTTCCATTTCTCTAACAAGAAATAAATTTATCCACATTTTCAAGACATGATAATAAGCCAAAAATTGTCATAAACAACACATAAAAAAGGAAAAATAAAAAGCATAAATATCACTCGAGAAGTAAGGCAAATACTACACATTAAGTGTACATGCAGTTATTTGCAAATATGTAAACATTTGAGTAATGATTTACGGGAACGCATCGCTATGCGCTTTTTGATCGGTACCAGCTGTTTCTTAGTTTTATGTTAATAATTGGCAAAATGAAGATCCTAAGTATTCCCTGTATTTATCGAAAATCCTTAACACAAGCGCGTACTGTGTGGAAATTAGGCAGGTTGAATGCGTCAACAATAAGTGAATCTGGCGAAAATAAAGAAGTCTCAGTAAAATTTCTGGATAATAAGCAAAGCGGTATTGCTGTTATTAGTATGAATAGACCTAATGCAAAGAATGCATTCAGTTCCAGTTTTGTGTCCGCATTTAACGATGTCTTAGATGTTTTGTGGAACGATAAAAGTATGAGGGTGATCATTTTGAGAAGTCTTGTTCGAGGAGTATTTTGTGCCGGTGCTGATTTGAAAGAAAGGTTAACCATGAAACCTGGCGAAGTTGGAGCATTTGTGTCGAAGCTTCGTGCATTTACTACCAATTTGGAAAACTTGCCTGTTCCTGTGATTGCTGCGATTGATGGAGCTGCTCTTGGTGGTGGTTTGGAGATGGCTCTCGCATGTGACTTTAGAATATCCTCCGATAGTGCAAAAATTGGCCTAGTAGAAACAAAGCTAGCTATTATACCAGGTGCAGGTGGCACCCAAAGACTACCTCGTATCATTGGACCTGCTATGGCTAAGGAGATGATCTTTACCGGTAGAATTTTGGATGGTATTGAAGCCCATAAAATAGGCTTGGTGAATCATGTGGTTGAACAAAATGACAATCATGATGCTGCTTACAGTAAAGCGTTAAAATTAGCGGAAGAAATATCAGTTAACGGGCCCATTGGTGTCAGATTGGCCAAGATTGCCATTGACAAAGGCCTTCAAGTTGATCTTAATACAGGTTTTTCAATCGAGGAAGCATGTTATTCCCAGTTGTTGCATACGAAAGACCGGTTGGAAGGACTTAATGCTTTTGTAGAAAAGAGAGCCCCAAAATACAAAGGGGAATAATGAACTAAAGTGTTTTGTGAAGGCTAAAATTGTTGGTGGTTCCAAGCTTGGCCGAGTACAATTGTAATTTTCTGTTGGTTCCATATATTCTTTATAACGATGTATATTTTATGCTCAGGATAATAAATAATTTGGTAATTATTCTAATTAAAGCCATTGAACAAAAAATTTTAGGGAAAAATAAAACAAGTGAAATACTGTTGAATCTGCAGTTTAAGCCTGACAGTACTACTAGTCGAGAAAATCGACGGTAGGTGGTAGCGTGGTAGTGCCTGCCAAAAAATTAACGAAAATCGCTCTCGAGTTACTTTAAGTGACATCTATTGGTGATTTAGGCGAACTACTAGCATCTTGAAACAGAAACAAATGAGTAACTAGGATATCGTAATGGCGTCGAAGATGTTTATTTTAAATTACGAACGTGAGATTATATCAGTAGATTTTGATGAACGAAGGGGTAATAGTGAGATTGATAAAGGAAAAATGAATCCCACTTTAGAATGAAGCAGTTTATGCCTTTTACTGAAGGAAGACAAAAATCTTTCCGAGTATTTATGCACACGGGACAAAAACAAGAAGATGGAAATCACTAGGATACCAGATTTTCGCAGCACTAATCTTTTTTCGGCATGGTGATATTCACGTTATTTACTAAATTCTCCCTGCGGATTATCGTTTTGGAAGGTCTGATATTGTTGATATGCTGTATTACATAAGGTTGGAGATGATTTCCTGAGCATTCAAAGAAAAATTTTGTGCATATTAAAAATACTTTATTACCTAATAGATAAGAATGGAGAAATTGTTAAAACCCGCTTACATCCTTAAATTTAGCAAAGGCATTGGAGGTTTTGACTTAAAGTATCAAAGTATATGCCATGTTACATCAAAGCATACCATTCTCTTCCTCCCATTCTCTCTCCCCCTTCCTCCCATTCTCTCTCTCCTTCTCCCTATCTCCCTCCCTCTTCCTCTCATTATCCATCCCTCTTCCTTCTCCTTGCTAGTCTTTCAATATTTGAAAAGAAAAAATAGCTTGTTGTGCCATTTCGTATTTACATGGATAATTAACTGACCTTGAATTCATTTCAATGTCATAGGATTACGTTATTGAATTTGGCAACAATATTGGCCACCATGGAAAGGAAATCTTTTTCATTAAAAAAACTCAAGATTATGTAGTTAGCTCAATTTTGGAAAAATTCAATCTGCATTTGAAATTTCACCGTAGGAAAATGCAATTTCATAATTTTCTTCATCCTCTAGTTCAGTGTCGATTTTGTATGATTTTTTTAAAAATAATTTTAACTTACAAATGAAAAATAGGCTACACTCATCCCCATGTTTCTAAATAGGGAAAGTGAAATCAGAAAATAATTAAAAAATAAATAAATTGGTCCTATGAATCGGTTTAAAAACCAGCCCACCACCCTAAACTCGTTATTGCGGTTAAAATGACATTCCACTTGCCTCTACATTATGCAGTTTTTCAGTTATAGATACATACTTTTACTTGACTGGACACCGCCTCAGACACTGAATTATTTTTATGCGTTTTTTGTACGAAGTGAACGCATATAGGGGAGATCGTTTCAGCCCGTCCGCATGTTAAAACTCAGAAACCGCTGTAAGTATTTTGATGAAATTTGGCATTGGGGAGTTTTAGTAAAATTGGTCGTCCAATTCGTGATATATTCTGCCGCGTATATTGAACGGGATTACTAAACATTTTTTACCACTTCTTTTTGTGACGTATTTTGAACAATTAAAAGAAATTTCATCACTTTTTTATGCTAGGCTTTGATTTTCTGTTACGCATTTCGAACGTAATTAATAAAAAAACGTTACCAGTTTGTATTGCTAGTGTTTTTTTGCAGCTTGGAAATGTTTGCTGCAGTACCCAAGAATACATCTGTGCATCACGTACTCAACATTCCATTTCAATAGTTCATCAATTTAAATTTAAGAATTTCCTTGGAATGAGAAAAAGAAAATCGAAAATCGCATGCATAAATGTGCTTTGTAATGCTGGGTTTTTATTTGCTATTACCCGTTTTGAAGATAATTAAATAATGTTTTTTACTTTATGATGCTAGGTTTAGATTTGTTACGTTTCTGATATTTTTCTTTTATTATCTGTTAAACTGTATTATTTATGATAAAAAGTGATATTAATGGTTGACTGGGAACCATACTCCCAAAATAACATTGCATCTTATGGGAAAAGAGGACTTACACTTCGCGAATTTACATTTCGCGTCAGTTTTTTGGAAGTTCAAAAAGGTGGCGTAATTGTAACATTTGAAGCAGAAGCGTTGATAATAAGGCAAAATAATTGTTCATTATGAAAAATAAGTATTATTAATTGAACATCAACTCATATTTCAAAGAGATTTAAACGTATTAGAAGTATGTTCTTAAAAAGAAGAGTGCATCTAATGTTTTCTCGCTCATTTTTGATCTGTACTTTAAGTAAAGCCTGCTAGCAGATGAAAGCACCCTTTCAAATTCTACGCTTGCTGGAGGAATAGAAGGCAACTGTTTATAAAGGAACTGTAATTTTTCACCTATTCATCCACTTTTACAGAAAAGATTCAGTTCACTTGTGATTGCTGCTGTCACTTCAGTGGATTTGGACTTGTACTACATAAGTATCAGATGTCGAAGCAAAAACCAGGAATCTTTTTTGAATATGTAAAAACTTTATCGAGTACTCTTTTGGAATATGTATTTGGAATTTTTCCTTACCTTATCATTGAACAGATACCTATATACAGAATTTCAACCTTTTATGTCTTACAGAAATACATCAGAAGGCTTAAAGAAAACAGGCAAACTTTCCTATATATAAAATTTATGGTAAATTTTTATAGAAATTTGAATCCCGAAATCTCGGGATTTTCATGTTCCTAATCCCGGGATTTCAGGACTGTAATTTTGGGCAGGATCCCGAGATTGCAATCCCTAGTATTGATATATCAGATATGATGGTTTATTCGTATTTAGGTGAAAGGCATTCTCTTTAAAATATTGGAAAGAGGTTGTGTTCAGCATCATTGCTTGCGTGGTGCTAAATTCTTACATTACCTATAGGAAGAGCAAGCCTGGTATGTATTAAGATGACAAGGCTTCAGTTTATGTTGAGCATAATTGATGCTATTGAATCAGAATGCTTGGCAATGACAAATCCAAACATGTCTTCCAGTGTAAGTAGTTTACGTGCTACAGACTCAGAGTTTGGAATTAGAAAACTTCCAGGATGAAAAGAAAAAACTATTTGGAGTGGAAAGAATGGCTGCAAAAGAATGAGGTCTTGCATTGTATGTGTAAGATGCTATAAGTGATTGCATGATGTTTGTCTATCTCAATCCCAATGCTAATAAAATGACTTTAGTTTGTTTACAATTTTGCTCTGAATTTCTGGCTGCAGTAGTTAATAAAAATCTCTAGTTCACATTAAATTTTATATTTCCATGTGTTTTTTTTCAAATGATTATCTTAAGTAATGTATTTGCCCTATTATAAGGATTAACAGAGAATTATCGAGCTTGTCTTATGGCTGAAAAAATTCAAGAATAAGCACTTAAAAAAATACTTGTCTCAGGTATCTACAAGATTATACAAAACCAGATGTGTATTTTGGTTACAAATCAGCCATCTTCAGTGGTAATTCACTGAAAATAGATTCTAAAAGTGCTTGTTCTTGAACTACTATAAGGAGAGGATTTTTCTCTAAGGTATGCCTAAAAATTCATACTTACCTTATAATCATGATCAAAGATATTTTCTATTCCTCTTTTCCCTCTCACCCCCACTAAAATTCAATCCTCTTTGTTCTATAGCCTATTCCATCTTTAGAAAGCAGTATTACTCTCATGGCACACACAGCTGCCAAATTTCCCGAGAATTAGAGCCAGTGCTTGTCTTCATCCCATATTAAATGTTTTAAGAAATAAAACTAATAATTTAATGTAGGTCATTGGAAGCCAATTAATGTACATGTTTTATTGTTATCATTTGTTAATCTTATTGCATATCACATATTTTGAAATACAAATTTAATTTCAATACTCAGAGAATTTTTTCTTTCATGTGGCTTCTGGAGTAGGGGGCCACCTTATATTTGAGATTGCCTGGTAATCAGGCAAATATGGTAATATATCTGTTTCAGTGCCACAGCAAGGTAATTTGGCACCCTGTGCATAACTTAAATAAGGCGCCTCTATAATAGGATGGGCCAAATTTTTTTTTCTATTTATAACATTTAGCTGCCATACATAGACCAGCATTTATTAATGACAGATAAAAAAGTTAACAAAACATATCAGGAAGTATAGAATTAAAAAAAACTACACTAAATCACAAGAAAATATGTTTATTCAATTAGAAAAAGAACTAATAAATAATAATAAAAAATATAAAAACAAAATTAAATCACAGCATTATAATTCTGAACATATCCAAAATAAATAATAAATTTATATTGCACTTAGCACATATTTATGTCCTTACAGATTGTAACTTTTCTTGCTTTTATTGATCTGAAATCTTAAATTAAAACATCATTATTTAGAGATTTTGCTATTTCATGTTCAGCCAAAATTGATGCTAAATTTGTCAATCTTTCTTGGCCCATGGTAAATCTTATATATGATTTTATTATTTTCAACTTATTAAAACTACGCTCACATGATGCAACAGTCATGGGTAGTGTGAGGAATATACAAAGGGAAATATCTATATTTGGATAAGCATCTTGAAGACCATAAGAATGAATTAATTGTAATATATCAAATGAAGAGGATGAAACTAAACTTTCTAATAATGAACCTGACTGAAATTTAAAACTTTCTATCTCTAAACAAAATTCTGCAGCATCGAAATCTTCTGCATATTTTAGTGCAAGATCTGCTGCAGATTTTTTTAGTTGTTCCACAGAAATGGTAGATAACGATTTGCCAGTCAGAAAATCAAAATCCAAAGATACTTCAGTCATGAATTCGAATCACCATTGAATTTGAGTGAGAATGCTGCCGAAGACAGTGCTGCACTCTCTTATGAATTCTTCCTTATATGTTAGTAAGTACCCTTCATCTCCAGCTTTCTCTGATGTCATGCGTTTTACTTTTCGCTTCCTTTTTTCTGCAAAATTGACTTTGATTTCCATCTGGTCTGCCGTATCCTTGGCTTTTTCAAAAAATATGTTCAAGCCTTTTATTTATTTATTTATTATTTCGGCTATAGATGACATTAGACCATGTAACATCTTCATAGCTCCATCAACTGCCAAACTTTTAGTTTGCAAACAAACATTCACGTGATCAATGCAAGTAAGAATATTACACCAAAAATCTAGTAGACAAATAAATTTGTAATCGATTTGTTTAATTAGGTTTTGTTCACCCGACACTGTATCAGAATTCAAACTTGAATCCTGAAAAATTTCTTTCAAAATTCGGTACACTTGCTGAATTTGCTGATTAAGTGGTGTCACTGCCCATTTTTAGACGACTATCGAGCTGCACAGTGTCCTTTTAAAGAGATACTTAAGACTGAAATAAGTTTTTCCCATGCTGACGTTGAGCCAGAAAAGTATGTAAAAATCCTTTCAACTACACTAAAAAATGTCATCATGGTTTATGCCGCTTCAGCAGCATGTACCCCTACAAGATTAAGGGTATGAGCTGCACATGGGAAAAATTTGGCAAATTCATTTGTTTTGTTTATGTATGCTTGTACACCACGGTATTTTCCTACCACATTGGTGCCATCATCAAAAACCTATCCTCTGCATGCTTTAAGTTGTATTCCATCAGATGTCAGTTTTTCTAGTATTTCTTTAGCAAGCCCGTGGCTGGATTTGATAAAATCTATGAAACTTTCTTCAACTGAACATTTGCCATTTTATATTCTTATGGACCTAATTATTTCAGTCATTTGTTCTTTGTGAGAAATATCTGGTGTGCAGTTGAACAAAATTGAATAATATTTTGCCTCTTTTATTCTGCAAAACACTTCCTGTCCTACATAATACATACATAATTTCGATTATTTCATTTTGAATTTGAGGTGAAAAATATGTTACTGTCTGTTTCCTTGATTTAATATTTGCAATGTGTTCTGAAATAAGTGGATGATTGTGACATCATTTCTATTGTGTTTTAAAAATATTCCATAGTTAGGGTGTCCTATTATATCAGATGTACCTCTAAGGGCAAGATTAATTTTGGCACAGAACATTATAACATTAACTACTACCTTAATAATTTGAAACCACTTTTTGTTTATGCTAATATAGCCTTTTGTAAATTATCATCAATCGTATTTCCTTCAAATAATCTCTTTTCTAGACCTTTGCAGGACATGTAGCATTTTCTGTTGTGGGCTATTTTCATGGTCTGGTATTCTTGGACTCAAATGTCTCCAATCACAAAAACCCTTTGAAGAATCTGTAAATCCAGAACTTTTTCAGTTGAAAATAACAAGCATGAAAAGCAAAATAATGCATTTTTTGACATACTAAGGTAGCTTGACCCAATATGGCCTGTTCCCCAATATAGCCTAATCGCAGTATCGAATGTACTACGTGACAAAATTGATAGATGGTGGTTTCAGTATATTGGTAGACTGCTAAAAACTGTGTTTATATGGAATTCCGCTGGACGTGGTCAGTTAGCTGAATTTTCTGGATTGTTTTGTTTGAGAAAGCATTTGTGGTTACATGCATCTAATTTCAAGACGTTGGTTAAATCATTTTTTGTACAGGTAAAAGTTAATTAATTAATTTGACCTTAGGCATTCTACAAGATAACTGTCTCTACTATTAGTGGTGTGATTTGTTTGGCAATTCATTGAGATGTCATTTGGCTCCAATGGAATATATTTTACTAGTCCAAGTCTTACCAATACAGCCTATGTAGGTCATATTGCCCATTTTGTGAGACAATGAAATTTTTGAATGATTTTAGATCTCATTTTGTTGTTCAATTCTTTATTTAAATTAAATTTTGATCTCATATGACTAAATCTTTGGTGGTACTCAGTGCTGGATTTAAGTTGTTGGCACCCATAGGCACTGTTTTCCGGTGTGCCTTTTTCTATTTAAAAATTTAATTAAAATATAAAAATAATACATGATACTGAAAACAGTTATGTAAAACTTTTCCAATATAGTCAAATTCTGGTGTTCCTTAGATATTTTGCACCTTTTACGATTAGACACATATCATAATTTGATACATTTCATAATTTGGTGCTTTCACACTTAGTGTTAGGTGCCTTTCATAATTTGGTGCCGTAGGCAGTTTCCTATGTGGCCTATGTGTAAATCTGATACTGGTGATACTACAATTTTATGATTTTGACCTGTGTAAAATTAGAATCTTGACTTTTATTCTCTCATTTTTTTTATTTATTTTTGCCTACTGACAATTTATTGTAACCATTTTTGAGCAATCAAGCATTAGAATTTTGATACAAGTATTTGATAAACATTTCAGATTCTTGTTCTCTTATTTTTGAACAATAACCCAATAGTCCACATTGAGATCATATGTTCCTAATATGGCCTAACAGCAAGGTTTTGCAAAAATACTAACCAGTAATTCCATGTTGAAGTGTTATAGTTGTAACATTTTTTTCTGTTTACTTAAATAAACTGTCTAAGAGTAAATTATGTTAGTTTTACTTTCAGCATTTGGGAAAGGTGCTTAAAAAATTAATAAAGCTTAGCTAGGCCATATTTGGTAGAGTTACCTTATATAACAACCATTTTTGGTTGACTTTTTACCATTTGGTAGATTTTTTATAAAACCATTCAGAACTAAAACGCCCACCATCTTCTGAAGTAGGAATTGTCTTACATTTAATGTTGATTTGTTCTGGACCATGCATTACCAAAAGACATCTTATTTTATCAGTAACAGGTGGCCATTGAGCAGGATCATCATATTTTAATGTAATATTTTGTATTTCCACTTCCTTTAAATATATTTCTTCTGGTGATACTGGTTTTGCTTCTTGTATCACAAATGCACATTCTTTAGGTTCAGTTTGTTGCGATGTTGAAGCTTTTGCTTCTGATACCACAGCTTTGTCTGTATCAAGTACAGTTTGTTGTAATTTTAATGCATCAGTTTCGGCTATCATAACATTGGCTTCATTAATTTCTGTTATCACGGCATTAGCTTCATCAGTTTCTGCTATCCTGGCATTAGTAGCTTCATCAGTTTCATTTTGCTTCAATGTTGAAGATTCTTCTGCTTCCGATGTCACAGCTGTAGATAGGGATAAGAGAAAAGTATCGATACTTTACTCACATCGGTAATTTCCTTTCGATATCAATTACTTTTGTACTCGATTCTTTTCTTTCAATTTTCTAGTGACATCGGTACTTTCGACCCGATACTTTTGTGGTATCGATACTTTTCATTCGATACATCATATGATTACGGTATCGATACTTTCGTTTCGATATCGTATCCCTAGCTGTAGAGAACCACTTTTGTAATTGATTCAACAATTCATAATCTCTTTCCATGCATAATTTCTTCTACTTTACATTCTGTGCACCTGATTTCTTTTTGGTAGGGCTGATTTTTTTGTATCTGCATGTTATATATGAATATAAATTTTAACGAACAATTTGGGCTAAACCTTTATTAAAGAATGGAAACAATATTTTTACATTTTAAACCATTATATTTGAATAATTAAAATAAATTTTAAAAATATATATATTTATATTGCACTTACCTTTTTAATTTGAGCATAGATTAAGTATCTGTACTTTGAACTGTATAAGTATATGTATTTTTAAATGAACACACTAATAGTGCTTCACTTACGTTATTATTGTGTATTACAACTACACATGCACACTTGGTTAAAACATGATAGTTTGCTCTCATACCTTAGCGTGGTTTGGGGGAAACATCTGTGTGATACTGGTTGTACTATATAATTATAATTTAACATTCACCATCAAATCTAGTCTCTGCTGCTAGTTTTATCGAAAAATAAATAATTATATGTTTTAATATATAAAAATAATTTAATTAATCATGTCAAATAGTGTCCCCTTCAACTTGGCACCTGGTGCGGGTGCACAGTGCTGATCTGTGTTATTTGATAAATTACAACAGTCAGGGAAGTGCCATAGGTTTTTGCCACCTGTGCGCAAAGTGCAATTTGCTGTCTCAGCAAATAAAAAATATTGCAGCATGAGGAAAAACTCATAATATTTATATGATCTAAAATTTTTAACAATGCTGAGCAAAAAAGTTATTATGTTATAATATAAAACAACCAATTACATGATTGATTAGTTTTCAAGAAATTTATCTTAATAATAATTAACTTTTTGTGCTCTAAGATTGGCAAGCATTTGATTACATCATCTATATTTAATTCCTTGCAAAGCTCATGTATTATTGCAATAACAGAGAAAGATGAAAGCCTACCCTGCATCATGGATGATCATAAATAATTTTTTATGATTTTTAATTCTAAGAAATTTTCTCTAGATGCAACCATAACAGGATGGGTCAGTAAAATGTGTAGTGACACATGTTCGGAAATGTTGCTTTTAGAATATTTTCTAACGTATACTCCAAAACCTGAATTTCAGCTTGCAAAATTCGGGGGTCATCTTAAATTCAGGTATAAAGTATGGTTATGCATTTAATCAATGTTTTTACTTTCTCCATATGTAGTAGAGGGGCAAGTATTGTTTTCATGAATAAAAATTGATTTTGAAATATCAAGGCAAATACATGTTTTGAGGTCCCCTGAACACATTTTGACCATTTTCTCGATGTCTGTTTGCTATGTGATAGGAATTTTGTAGGCGCTCTAACTCAAAAACTATTAACCAGATTATCGCGAAAATTTATATTATACATTTTTATAAAAGTGACAAGAGTTGATTAGTTTTTGATAAAAATAGGTCAACCGAAAATGGGTTTTTACTCTTGTCACTTATCCGTTTTTTTGAAATATTTGCTTTGTTATTAGATAAATGTAAAGAAGTACTAGAATATAACTTGTAGGAAATTTAATTTTATACAGTGTTTGTTCAAAACATTTCCCCATATAATACATTTTTAAAGAGATATTTTAAAACCTAATTGTTTAGTTGCCACAACCTTACCACCTACCGGCGACTATTGTAAACACTTTACTCTTAGTTACGTCTTAGTAACGCTCCTTTTTATTTTTTTAATTGTTGGAGCTTCCTGGCTATATCCAATATCAAAAGGCTACAGTTTGAGTTAATTTCTCTTCTTTGTCAAGTCTTTAAATTTTTATCGCAATTCCTTAAAATATTTATTATCATTTAACCTATTTGGAATTTTTAGAAATATTACAGGTATGGAGAAATTCATGCGCTGGCCACATCAGTTATTTTTGAACATACGAAACATAAGATAAAATAATTACCTATATCTACTAAAAATTTCTTTGAAAACTTACGATGCAGATTTAATTTAATACAGTATTATTTAAAAAAATTATTTTAAAATGATTTGTTTTCTCAAACAAAAATTTGTACAAACCTTTTCAATGAATGAACGAACTATACCTATACTGAATACGTATATTTAAAATATACGCCAAATACGTACAAATGACGTTATTTAACGAAGTAGAGGTCTTTTGAATTTTATTTTTGAACGATGACGTTAAGTGAACAATTATTACGCGAACGAATTCCAAAAGTGAACTCAACTTTCCTTGTCTATTGGCGAATATCACTTCGCAGATGTCAAAAGAAATTACGGCGTAACTAACCGGGATTTCTCCATTCAATAGTTTTACGCCATAAATTCCTTAATTGCAATTTTGTCTAACATTCCTTTTAAGTACTCCACTCTCAACCTTAAAATGGCTGATCATGTAGAGACAATGTAATGCTGATGAAACTCCAGTTTTCTTCGACATGCCATTATAATGTCAATGTAAAAAGGAACAAAATCTTTGATAATAAGAACGACAGGTAGTAACGAAAAACGCGAGTTACAGTAATGTTTCACGCCGAGTGCCAGGTGGCGGAAAATAACTTGACGACCCTAGGGGTCCAACGGCTTCGGGCGGATGAACCTCTTAAGGAGGGTGATGGTCCCTCAGGTGGAGGAAATGCCCCTGGAACCCATCTAGTAGCGACTGTACCCCATGTTAGGGGCGGCTACAAAAGGCGTCTGTACCCCAGGTTAGGGGCGGCCTCTCTAGACAGCGGAAGGCAACGGGAAACCACCGCTGGAATTATCCCATGTTATGGTGCGGAGAAGTTAGAAATATCATGGATTCTTTGCAAATTAAATATTCCGGTGTTAAAATAGTCTCCCGATCGGATCTCCGGGGGAGACAGTTTACGAAGAGTCTAGAGAATAAAGCGAAGTCAGAAGAAGGAGGAAGATTAAGGATAGGAACCTGGAATGTAAGGACGTTATTAAGAGCTGGGAAATTGGAAAATCTCAAGAGAGAGATGGAGATAAACAAGATGGACATTATTGGGATAAGCGAGGTGAGATGGGAGGGAAATGGTGAGTTGAGGAGTGACGATACCAAGTTATACTACTCGGGGAATACCAGGGAGAGAAACGGGGTAGGAATGATAGTTAATAAGAAGATTGAACCGAGTGTTACCAGGGTCATTTATGACAGTGATAGAATTATTAGACTGAAATTAAATGCTAAACCAAAGAACATGCTAGTCATCCAAGTGTACATGCCAACCGGCGACCATGACGATGGGGAGGTGGAGGAAGTGTATGAGAGAATATGTGCCATACTGGACCAGGAAGGAAAGAGATTCTGTAAAATAGTGATGGGAGACTGGAATGCGAGTGTGGGAGAGGGACGAGCCGATGGAGTTGTGGGGCAGTTCGGGCTGAGACAGAGAAACGAAAGGGGAGACAGACTTATCGAGTTTTGCAAGGAGAGGAACATGATAATAACCAACACCTGGTATAAGAATCATAAGAGAAGGCTATATACATGGAAATTGCCAGGTAACATGTACAGGAAACAGATAGACTATATATTGGTAGAAGGAAGGTATAAGAACGGAGTGAAAAGAGTGTGTGGGCTCCTAGGTGCAGGCATAGCAAGCGACCACGTGCTGCTAAAGGTGGAAATAAAGATCAAAATGAAAAGAGTTAGGATAGCAAATATAACTAAGAAATGGAATTTAGAGAAACTGAAAGAAAAGCAGAAAGAGGAAATCGGTTATGATATGGCAAACCAGATAAAGAGAGGAAATACACAGAACGAAGGAGTAGAGGAAAAATGGAAGAGAATTAAGAATGGAGTAGTAAATGTGGCGGAAAGGGAAATAGGATACAGGAAAGGCAAGAGAGCTAAGAAACCCTGGGTAACAGGGGAAATGATAGCAAAGATGGAGGAGGAGAGAAGGAGATACAAGAATGTAAACACAGAGGAGGAGAGAAGGAACTACAGGCGGTTGAACAATGAACTGAGGAGGGAGATGGAAAGGGCGAAGGAAAAGTGGCTGGAGGAGGAGTGCAAGGAGATACAAGAGCTCGAAAAGAGGGGAAGGTACGACCTAGCGTATCAGAAGGTCAGGAGTATTACTTGGGATGGACAGAGATCTGGAGGAGGAGGCTCAAAAGAAATTGAGAGCAAGGATGGTAGGATACTGAAGGAGGAAAGGGAGGTTATGTGCAGGTGGAAAGAATACATGGAGGACTTGTATAAGGCGAAGGAAAAGCCGGCAGAGCTGGAAATTGAGGAAGAAGGGGAAGTGGATAGGGAGGAGGTGGGGGAGGCAATACTGAGGGAGGAGGTAGTGGCAGCTATGAAGGAAATGAGGGAGGGAAAGGCGGCAGGAGTAGACGGGATACCTGTGGAACTGTTCAAGTGTCTGCAAGACGAAGGCATTGAAGAGGTGACCAACTTGTGCAATGCAATACATGGGAGTGGGGAGTGGCCGGAGGAGTTCGTCAGAATGGAAATGATACCACTACCTAAAAATAAAGGGGCAAAGAAGTGCGGGGAGCATAGAACTATTAGTCTGATAGCTCACGCGGCCAAGAAAACGTTGAGAGTGATGAATAGAAGGTTGACGAGGGTAATGGAAGAGAATGTAGCAGAAGAGCAATTTGGATTTAGGAAAGGAATGGGTACGAGGGATGCCATAGGGGTGGTAAAGACGATTGGAGAAAGGTATTTAGAACGGGACAAGGGTATCAGTCTGTGCTTTGTGGACTTTGAGAAGGCTTTCGACTGTGTGAGGTGGGAAAGAATGATGGAGATATTGAGTGAAAAGAAAGTAGATTGGAGAGACAGAAGGTTGATAAGGAATCTATACATGAGACAGGAGGCGGCCATGAGGATAGGGGAAAGCAGGACGGAGTGGTTCGAAATTGGAAGAGGAGTTAGACAGGGCTGCTGTTTGTCACCAACCCTGTTTAACATCTATACTGAAGAAATGATAAAGGAGTGTTGGGAGACGAGCACAGGAGTAAGCGTTGGAGGAAGAATTACATCGTCAATTAGGTTTTCTGACGACATGATACTGTTTGCTGAGAGGACGGAAGATTTGAGGCAGAAGCTACAGAATCTGGTGAGCGTGGAAGACAGATATGGGTTGAGAATAAATGGAAAGAAAACGAAAGTAATGAGAATAGGGGGCAAGGAAAGGATGGAAGTGCAGGTGAGGGGGGAGATGATAGAGCAGGTGGAACAGTACATGTATCTTGGCACGTTGTTGACAGAGAACTGGAAATGTGAGAAGGAAATTAAGATGAGAATAGGTTTGGCAAAGGAAGCGTTCAATAGAAAAAGGAAGCTATTTAACAGCAAGATGGATTTGGGATTGAGGAAGAGATTGGTAAAGTGTTATGTTTGGAGTGTGATGCTATATGGGTCGGAGACATGGACATTGAAGAAGAGAGACAGGGAGAGGGTGGAGGCATTTGAAATGTGGGCGTGGAGGAGGATGCTGAAGGTTAAATGGACTGACAGATTTACAAATGTGGAAGTGCTAAGAAGAGTAGAAGAGGCAAGAAGTTTGATGGACACGATAGTGACTAGGAAAAAGAAACGGATAGGGCATGTTTTGAGAAGAGAGGGATTACTGAGGGATGTTATCGAAGGAACGGTGGAGGGAAGAAAGAAAAGAGGAAGAAGAAGAATTAAAATGTTGGATATTCTAAGGGAGGGAGGAGGGTATGGGGAGATGAAGAGAAGGGCACAGGATAGAAAAAGGTGGAGGAGAAGCACCTGAACCTGCAGATATGCAGAACACTATTTATTATTACAGTAATGTTGGCTGTTAACTGTCGCGGGAAATCATTAAACCGAAAGCTCATGAATTTACTTGATCACTAAACACTCACGGCAAGACGTCAAGGCTAGTAATTGTTTGTGCGTACGAATGGTGCGTCGTAATGGTTTTTGCCTGTGACGAAGAACTTCTCTTTTCCAACGTTTACATTCTGACTACACGGACAAACTTATTGCTTTGTAGAAGCATGTAACTGCGTTGCGGAAAATTCACGATTGCCTTCCGAGTCAAAAGATTATGCAGATAAGACACCTATTTATTTCGACACGCCCTATATTTACTCAGCGAAAAAGGCGCAAAAACGTCATTATAAAAACTTCGGAGAATGAGAAAATGAGCACTGCCGTAATGCTGGCAGTGTTAGCGGATGGCACCCCTGTTAAATTGGCGGAAGAACGATACCTACTTTCAATAACATTCATCAAGCATTTCTCCAAGAAACATCAGGTTGAATCAACGAACAAGGTTTAGATTAAAGCATTAGCTCTTTTGACAGTTAATGTTCTTGTTTTTAGGTGACTATTCTCTCGAAAATTTTAGTTGTAGTAGTGGATCTGCTTTATAACAAAAATAACATTATTTCAAGTACGAAATTCTTAAACTGGTTCCAAAAATTCTAAAGCAGACACATCAAGTAGGTAGTATTATACATGACCTGATGATCGTGTGAGTGAAAAGAAATGAGTCATTTACGACAAAGGAATGTACGTGAACATAAAGATTACATTACTACAATTCGAGTGAGGTAAGTTTTAAATAAATGTCGATTGTTTCATTAATTAGAATTGTAAGGAAATTAGTCGGTGGATCAAAAATTCGATATTTCCTTGGCATTTCAGTTCGTAGACGTTATACTAAAGCCGTTAATATTGTTCTTTTCTGACCCGATTGTATAAATCGTAAAGAACGCCTCTGCCTCGCATGATGTGTGCATCTTTCCACTCATGTTATATATGTAGTAGAAAGGTGGGTGGCGGAAAATTTCTTGTAGATTAGGTGGGCCCTATTATCAAAAAGGTTGAGAAACGCTGCCCTGAAGCACCATTAGAACTTCGTTCAAATCCGTGAGTAGATTATTATTGGAGGAATTATTTTTATTCAGAAAAAAGCGCTCTAGGAAATACTATGTAGAGGGATTTTGGTCTATTGCGCATGGCTCCAACATTGGAAACCGGTGACCACGTGACTTGAGGCACGCTACCGAAGCATCCCGTACGTTGTGGTTGAGTTTGATATTTCTGGTGTTGAGTTTTGCATTTATTGAGTTATTTAAGCACTCCATATAACGCAATATGGTTGTTTCTTGTTATGCGTATAACTGCAAAGAAAGATATGTGAAAGGAGGACTGATTACATTCCATAGGTATGTTTAACGGGAAAGATAAATGTCTGAGACGTTTAAGATTGAGATTCGCAAAATAAGTTGTATTGATGCAGTTTTCTGTTGTAATATTGCTTCTCAACTTATTGGAATATTATGGGTAAATCATCTGCTTGTGTAATCAAGTACTTTTAGTGGATAATTGTGTTTTCGTTTTAATATTAATGTAAGAACATGAAGTACGTGCGAATAGTATATTATTTTGCTGAGAAATATTGACGTATGGAACTCAATTTTGTGCTTATAATAGCGCATTTTAAAATACTATAAGCGTATCATAATTTAATTAATATGTTACCGACTCTTTTAAATGCATTTGTTCATGTGTAAATAATATATTTTAAAAATGTTTTTCAGTATACACACTTTTATGTGCACTCAAAAGTAGAAAATAAATTTTTCTGCCCTCAACTTGAATTAAATTTGTCGTGCATAATAAAAGTTCTATATAAGGAAGAGGAGGTCCTTAATAGATGGAGAGAATACATGGAGGAGTTGTACAAATCAAATGAAAAACCAAAGGATCTCCGTATTGAAGAGCAGGATGAAATAAATAATGACGAAACAGGGGTTTCGATATTGAAAATAGAGGTGCTACAAGCAATAAAGGATATGAAGAATGGGAAGGCAATGGGGGTAGATGAGATACCGATAGAATTATTTAAGTGTCTTAATGAGGAAGGACTGGAAGAAATAGTGAAGTTGTGTAATGCAATCTATGACAAGGGGATGTGGCCAGAGGATTTCGTCAAAACAATTATGATTCCAATTCCGAAAAAGCAAGGAACAAGAAAATGCAGTGAACACAGAACAATCAGTTTAATTACACATGCAGCAAAGGTTCTACTTAGGGTTATGAACAGGAGACTAATTAGCAAAATGGAAGAAAATGTTGCAGAGGAACAGTTTGGATTTAGAAAGAGTAGAGGTACAAGAGATGCAATAGGATTGATAAGAATGAGTGGAGAGAGATATATAGAAAGGGGTAAAGGAATTAGTCTGTGCTTCATAGATATGGAGAAGGCATTCGACCGAGTGAACTGGGAAAAACTGATGGAAATACTAAAAGCAAAAAAAGTAGACTGGAAAGATAGAAGGTTAATTAAAGAGCTGTATATGAAACAGAAAGCAGCTATGAGGATAAAAGATGCACAGACCGAATGGTATGATTTAGGAAGAGGAGTAAGGCAAGGTTGCTGCTTATCGCCAACCCTGTTCAATATATATGCTGAAGAAATGATTGACAATGGAATAGGGAATGATAAAGGAATTAGTATTGGGGGTAGAATAATAAATTGTATAAGGTTTGCTGATGACATGGTAATTTTGGCAGATGAAACGAGGCATATTCAGGAAATGGTTACAAAGCTAGAAGACAGGATGATGGAATATGGAATGAAAATGAACATAAAGAAAACAAAGGTGATGAGAATAGGGGATAGAGAGATTATGAATGTGTCAATAAAGGATGGAAGAGTGGAGCAAGTAAAACAGTATAGATATTTGGGAAGCATGCTAACTGAAGACTGGAGAAGTGAAAAAGAAATAAGAACAAGAATAGCAATGGCAAAAGAAACATTTAATAAGAAAAAACGGGTACTATGTGGTAAAATGGATTTAAATCTGAAGAAACGTCTTGTGAAGTGCTATGTTTGGAGTGTATTGCTTTATGGGTGTGAAACATGGACGCTAAAGAAAAGAGAGAAAGAAAGACTAGAGGCATTTGAAATGTGGGTGTGGAGGCGGATGGAGAAGGTTAAGTGGACGGATAGGATAAGGAATGAAGCAATACTAACAAGGGTGAATGAGAAGAGAAGATTACTTGAAACAATTCAGAGGAGGAAAAGTAACTGGTTAGGGCATATCTTGAGAGGAGAAGGTTTACTATTGATGGTGTTGGAAGGATCAGTAGAAGGGGAAAGGAAAAGGGGACGTAGAAGAATAAAAATGTTTGACGATCTGAAAGAAAGGGGAGGGTATCAGGAAATGAAAGAAATGGCAAGGAACAGAAATGAGTGGAGACAACGATGGTGCCAGGGACCTGCCTAGAGGCAGAACACCTCATGATGATGATGAATAAAAGTGGGTGGTAAAAATTGCCACTCACTCTTAATCTGCGCAACAAATTTAATTCAAGTTGAGGGCAGAAAAATTTATTTTCTACTATTGAGTGCTCATATGTGCGTATGCCGAAAACCATTTTTTTAAATATATTATTTTCTCCTTTTTAGTCTTCTTATATTTTAAAGTTGAGTTTTTGGATTATGGAAAATTGCTAAAATTATAAATTGAATTTTCAAGTTTATTTAAATATAGGAAAATTCTTAAAATAAATATTTGGAAGTTCCACTATAATTCATTATGACGGCATTAATTTCCCTTAAAAGCATTAAAACGTCTTTAATTTCCATTAAGAGCATTAAAGGTCCCTTTAAAAGCAATAATGTCGTTGCCATGGTTTTTATACATTTCCATTGTTGAAGATAGGAAAAATGCACACTTTTTTTCCGATTTAAAGCAGATATTTACGCTAATTCGGTACGTATTTGACTTTTGCCTTAAAAATTAAGAACTCTGTTCTTTCATCTAAACAACTGTTTTTTCGTCGAGTTTGTATCCTAATTTTAAGTAATTTTAAAATGCATTTTTAGAAAGCCTTGCGCTGAACCCCATGCTTTTCTTATGGGGTATTGAAATGGAACATTGGGGTTAAAAAGACCCCTTAAATATGAACTTTTTTGTGACTTTCGGTTTTTCTCGTCGGTTGTTTTCTGAAATAAGAATACACCCGAAATTTCAGCCCTGTAGCATTTATAGGGGCAGAGATATAAAGCGAGAAAGTTTTGAAAGAAACATTATAAATAGCTACTTCTTGCATATGTAGGATATATATATATATATATATATATATATATATATATATATATATATATCATATAAGACCTAAGGTACTTCTAGAAGTGCTATAGAGCTCAAATTTGGCACGAATATAGTTCATTGATTATAATCTCTGGAAAAAATCCTAAGTTACAGAAAAAGTTATGTTAAGGGGTGATTTTGACTCCAAAGTCCAATTTTAAACACCCATAAGAAAAGTATTGAAAACTGTGCAGAGCTATATAAAATTGCTTTTTAAAATTATTTATAATTAAGATGAAAAGTTGAAACATACGCAAAACTGAGGAAAAAAGAATGACGGTTGTTTTTATTGAAGACAAAATTCAAATACCTGCTGAATTTGCATAAAAATTTGATTTAGATCATAAAATTATGAGACTTTTTTCAGTTTTCTACAATGAAAAATGCTATCCACCAAAGCAACGACTCCAATGCCTTTCAATGGGAATTGATTTTTCATACTTTAAGAGCATCGATTTTATGCTTAGACTGAATTATAACCCGTTTTATTTCAGCCAAAGATGTATACATATGGTGACGTGACAATTTTAAATTGTTTTTTATCCGGATACGTATTAAAAGGCACGGATGATGAGACATAATCCTAACACACAAAATATCCTAATTATTACATTAATTTTAGTGTAGCATATAAGCTATTGTCCTAATGATGATTAGAGTTATTGCCTAAAAAGGGCGAACTGAGCCATGAAACTTGAAATTGGAAAACTTGGACGGGAAGCAGATTGCCAGAGAATTTAAAAAAATTGGATACATGACTTAATTTTGCAGAAAATGAAAATTATTGTCATACTTATATATTATTATGCCATTGATTTTAAACTACGTCGTAAATATAGGATGATGACATTATACTAACAAACGAAATTTAGTAAAACGTAAAAAGTATTTTAATGTTGTGTTTCGTAATTTTTCGAGAAATTTTAACTCTTTTCAATTGTTAAATATAATGTCGACATACCTATTTCGCTATTTTTTTATCCAAATACGTGCTAAAGGCATGGGTTATGATGTCATAATCTTAACACAAAATATCCAAATTTTCCATAAATTTAATGCATAGGGTATCGTCTGAATGCTGATTATTCACATTGCTTATGAAGGACGATCTGAGACACCAAACATGAAATACGGAAATTTGGATAAGAGCCGATTGCTGGAGAATTTGGAAATTACGGTTAGTTGCCTTAATTACGCGGAAAATTATTTATATTTCGCTGGAAATCGTGGAATTTATTATTTAATACATGTAGACTATATGCACTGGTGGTGTAGTGGTTAGCGTGTCGGCTTTCTATTGCAAAGTTCGGGGGTTCAAACCCCTCGAATGGAGGTTTTATTTATAAAAAAAAAAACTATCATCAGTGCCTGGCAGTAGGCAGCAGTACTGTCAGTATGGTATAGAGCCGAAAACAAATGATGTTGGTTGGGTCTATATCCAATACAGCTGTAGGCGTGATCAGGACGATTTGAACGGCTACAGTACTGCGATGTGGAAAGCAAGAGGGAAACTACCACATTACAATCCCTAGTAAAGATTATATGGTTGGACAATATGAGTTCTCTCGAGGTAAAACAATCCGGAGGTAAAATAGTCCCCCAATCGGATCTCCGGGCGGGGACTGCCTTGAGGAAAACATTTGTCGAAAGTAAATTACGAATAGGGACTTGGAACGTAAGAACTATGAGAAAGGCAGGAAAGCTAGAGAACTTGAAAGAAGAAATGAGAAGAAATAGAGTCGACATTATAGGGCTAAGCGAAACTAGATGGGAGGGAGAAGGACAGTTCGACTCGGAAGAATTCACGGTAGTTTATTCTGGAGGAAATAGTAGGGAAAGGGGAGTAGCTCTGGTACTTAGGAAAGATATGATGAAAAGCGTGACAAAGATAATAGCAACGAACGATAGACTGATGGCAATAAAGCTAAAAGCAGTCCCAGTGGACATGCTGATAATCCAGGTATATATGCCAACGTCAGCTCATGACGATGAAGAAATAGATGAGATCTATGAGCAAATTAATGAAATTTACGAAGAAGACGGAAGAGGAAAGGTAAACTGCATGATAATGGGAGATTGGAACAGCATAGTCGGAGAAGGACAGGAAGAAAATGTTGTCGGGCAATACGGACTTGGGAAGAGAAATCGAGGAGGGGAGAAACTCGTAGAATTCTGCATCAATAATGACCTTGTAGTGACTAATACATGGTTCAAAAACCATAAACGAAGGTTATACACATGGAAAAGCCCAGGAGATAGAATGAGATGCCAAATAGATTACATCCTTGTAAAACAAAGATTTAGGAACAGCATAAAGAACGCCAAGGCATTGCAAGGAGCAGACATTGATTCAGATCACAGCCTTCTAATACTTGACGTGAGTACAAAGCTCAAACAAATAAGAAAAACGAGAAGAGAAAGACAGACCTGGGACCTAGAAAAACTGAAAGAAAGGCAGGATGTAGTCAGCATGAAGTTGGAAGATAACCTAAGAAAGTTGGAAAACAAACCGAAGACCGTCGATATAGAATGGGATGAAATTAAAACCAGTATCAAGGATACCTTGGATAAAGAGATTGGAAAACAAGAGAAGAAAATCAGAAAACCATGGATCACGAAGGAAATGCTGGAGAAAATGGATGAGAGACGAAAATGGAAAAACGTTAACAGTGAAGAAGGTAGAGCCAACTATAGGCGTATAAACAATGAGTTGAGAAGGGTAACAGATAAAGCTAGAGAAAATTGGCTAAAAGGAAAATGTGATGAAATAGAACAAATGGAGAAATTAGGACGGTACGATATGATGTACGCTAAGGCACTGGAATTAGAAGATAAGAAGTCTAATGGAATTTGTGGTAAAGGAATTATGAATACGGATGGGAAGATAGTCTCAGAAACAAAGGATGTAGCACAGGTATGGGAAGAATACATTAAGGAATTATACAGCAAACAGACAGGAGCGGCAAAAATAGAACTGGAAAATGAGGAAACCATTGAAGAAGACAACTTAGGACCAAGTATTATGGAGAGCGAAGTAGAAAAAGCGATAGTGGAACTAAAGAAGGGGAAAGCCACGGGCAGCGATGGAATACCGGCTGAGATACTTAAAGTCATAGGATCAGAAGGACTAAAAGCGATCACGAAATTAATTAATAAGATTTATGACACGGGAGAGTGGCCTCAGGATTTCCTAGAAGTAACAATGATCCCTCTAAAGAAGAAGCCAAAGGCAATGCAGTGTAAAGATTACAGAACTATAAGCCTTCTGTCACACACATCGAAGATCATCACGAGGATTCTTAATAAAAGGCTGGAGAAAAAGGCAGAAGAAATAATAGGGGAAGATCAATTCGGTTTCAGAAAAGGACGAGGAACTAGAGATGCTATAGGAGTAGTTAGAATCATATCAGAAAGGGCAATAGAATACAGTCAAGATATCTGCGCATGTTTCGTAGACTGGCAGAAGGCCTTTGATAGAGTAAATTGGGTAAAGTTGATGAAGATATTAAAGGATATAGGTGTAGACTGGAAAGACAGGAGACTGATTAGGAATCTATATGAGAATCAAGTTGTAAAGGTCAGGTTTGAGAATGTGGACACCTGCGGAATAAATATCGGTAGAGGAGTAAGACAAGGCTGCTGCCTATCGCCAACCCTATTCAATATATATGGAGAAAGTCTAATGCAAGAAGCTTTAGAAGGCACAGGGGATTTCAAAATTGGAGGAAGGATTATAAGAACAGTAAAATACGCAGATGATCAAGTACTTCTAGCAAGAAAGGAAGAGGAGCTACAAAAAATGATAAATAGACTAGTGATAACAGGTAGAAAATACGGTATGGAAATAAATACAGAAAAATCCAAGGTCATTCGAATATCGGGTAAAGAAGAGAATCTGAACATAACTATTGGGGGAAAGCCATTAGAACAAGTTTCAGAATATAAATACCTTGGAAGTATCATAACACGAGAGGCAAATGTACGGATGAGATCAAAACTAGAATAGGAAAAGCAAAAGCGGCTTTCAGGAGAAAGAAACAACTACTTACAGGGAATATAAGGGAAGATATCCGCAAGAAGTTGATAAAATGCTACGTATGGAGTATAGCATTGTATGGGGCAGAAACATGGACGCTAAGGAAAAATGACATCAAATACTTGGAAAGCTTTGAAATGTGGACTTGGAGGAGAATGCTGAAGATAAAATGGACAGATAGGATGAAAAACGATGAAGTGCTACGAAGAATAGGAGAGAAGCGAATGATTATACAGACTATCAGAAAGAGGAAGGCTAACTGGGTTGGACATTACCTGAGGAGAGAGAGTATGATTAAAGACGTGTTAGAAGGAAAACTAGATGGGAAAAGGGAAAGAGGTAGGAAAAGGTTTCAGCTGATAGACGATTTGAAAGGGAAAGAGAGTTATCAAGATATGAAGAGGACAGCGGAAAATAGGAGTATATGGAGAACCAGGTTTAACCATGAATAATCACGGACCTGTCTACGGACAGACTACCTATGATGATGATGACATGTAGACTCCACGTGGCTGAAGTGCTGTTGCCCTGGAGATTGCGTTGGTTTATTTACGAGTTTTGCTCTTGGTGTATGGTGATATTTTTTTAAGTGCTTGAAATATGCAACTACCGAAAACTCGTATATAACAGAGTAAGTTAAATAAAAGTGTATAAAAACGAAACCCACGTGTTACGCAGATGAGTACTTGGAAATGTATTTATTATTGAAGATTTAGGTAAATGATGTCGAATCGTTTATTTATGAAGTTATTATTTTATAAAACTTTCATATAAATACCAATGAAGTTTTTAATGTTTTATAAATAAGAAAAATCAAATGTACATTTACTGTAATTAACAAATAATTAGTAGTGTAATGACACCTGATATAATTTATTGAAGATGTGGAAAAAATAAGTTATGAAATCCACTGCTTCCGAAAGTTAAATTTATGAATTAATTTAATCTGAAAGCTATGAAATATTCTGTATTTGAATGTTACATTGTTAAGTGGCGTTAAAAATAACAATTTCAAAGATAAAATAAAGTAGCATCAAAATATATCGGTCGACCATATCTCATGTCAGGCTTTTATTCAATTTCGCGTGTAAATCTTAATGAATATAGGGTTACCATATTTTTAATCTTACTCCACGGACACGGACAAAAATATAAATTCTAAACCTAAGTTTACCAATTAACTTTGAAATAAAGGTGACACAGTATTAAAGAATAATAATATGACATTATATTATTACCGCGGTTTGCGGAACGACTTATTTGCGAATGTAGAGCAAAATGATCGAGTACAGTGTCAAAAATTATATTTAACATCTCACTATATAATTAGGGATGAAGCGTTAACATCGCATACTGCAATACCGACCCAAATTGTGTCGACGAATTCTTAAATGTTACTACTAGTTTTAAAAATATTTTCCAAAAATTAACGTAAATAACATAAAAAACGTACAACAGAAGGAAATAATCAAATTCTGGACGTGTCAAAATCTCGCCCGGACGTCTCCGGACACCCTAAAAAAGATGACATGTCCGAGAAAAACCGGACGTCTGGTAACCCTAAACGAATAGTGCAGAAGAATATACGTTATTCTTTTGATATTCGATTATACTCTGCATTCAAATAATTCACGTACATCTCACAATTATAAAATTTGCAATACATCAGATCTAAATTTTAAAATTATAATTTCAATAATTAAAATATGATTTAATGTAATAAAAGTGTTAAATTCTACGCTTGTATAGGAATTTCTAACTAAAAAATTAAAAAGTCGCATACGAAGGTTGTTTATCGTCATAATTGCTTGGGATCGCAAAATCTATTATGTTAAGAATGAAATGTGCATGTGTCCGTCACAAACATGACAGAAGAAAAGTGTTTTAAATTCCTATTTGTTTCTTATCTTGAACGTTAACTTAAAGCACAAGCATTAGATTTCTTATTTATTTTGATTTGAAACAGAATCTATTTCAAAACTGTTTAATCCAAACACTTCAGCGGCACTGCATATAGGAATGGGCAGAGCAAATCCGTCCCTTGCCTCAAGTCACGTGATTCGACCTAAGGCATATGTTTCTCTCATAGTTTCTCTCTACTGCGCAGGTGGGGAAGCGCGCTCTATGTATATCCTTATTCTATGAGGAAATGTTGGCATAGAGCGCCCTCTGTGAACAAAAGCTCCGCCAGATGTGCGTGAAATTCCCTAGTTTCCATATCTCCGGTCATGGCGTATCGAGCGAATTTTACCTGTCAGATGGACGGCAGGTGCTTCTCCTCGCACGAACGCACGCGTGACGTCCTCTAAGTCACCTCAGTCTCATGCCGAGAGCACAAACATCGCCACTTCCACCCACCTCGGGAATAATAGCCGAAAATGGATCCATTTCGTGAAATCAAAATCGCAATTTAAGGTGGCGTTTCGAGAGCGACGCCTAAAAATTTGTTTGAGATCCACTTTGCTAATGGCGCCTCGTTACATCGGTGAATGCCCCATGACCGATGTCTGTCACGAAGTATAAAACCAGCAATTATAAAACAAAACACCCTCTTTTTAAGGAATTCATTCATTCGTTTGATTCGACTAATTATTAAACGGGAAGATTTCCAGCTTTTAGCGCGTTTTATTTTATAAACGAGATTATGTTCTCGCTGTCTGTCCGTCTGTGAAATCGATTAAATTAACATAAGGTTTAGCGATAGAAGACTGAAATTTGCAGGGTCCATGGGATCTATGATGCCATTTATAAAGCTGTCAAGGAATGTTTTCGGAGAAATCGGTGGGCGGCAGGGGGTGCCTTTAAAAATTTCAAATTAAGAATCTGGGAAAATGGTTATAAATAGATAGTTAAAAATTTTCACTATTTGTATGACCTTTAATGCCATCCATAACACTGCAGAAGATATGTTTTTGAAAAATGGGTGGGCGACAGGGGATGTCTTCAAATAACGTTAATATTTGAGTCCGCGAAAAATTTGGAGGCGAACTTTTCAGGGAGTGAAATGTTAATCTCGTGGCGCATTTGGAAAGAGGTGGAAGGGTCGAAGAAGGCAAGAGGGCAAGTCATCCAGGTGGACCCTTAAAGCTTAAGCAAGTGCCAATTAGACTTCGGAAACGAGGTAAGTCATGCGTGAAGTCACGCATTTTTTCAACAGAGAACTGCGGCGGTTACCAACTTCTTTACAGGGCCAGATAAAAAAGGCATTTCCTTCAAGCGAAATAAAAGGCATCTCAGGGTAAAATTGCTCTCGAGCGACCTAGGTCTAGGAAAGGAGAGGAAAATGTACAATTCGCCCTTTCTCGATCGCTAATCGTTCTAAAAGTTTCGGGTTCGAATCGCGCCGAGAGCATGTTCGTAATTGCTGACCCTCCTTATTGTTGATGCGCTCCTAAAAGACCGTTGTTTGTGATCTAGTTAAAACTAATACATATTTATAAATAAATAAATGTATAAGTAGATATAAATAAACTATAAATAGATAAATACAATAGAATCGGCGAGTAGCTTCCCACCTCTGGTAGGGATCCAAAAAAAATCCCTATTTTACATAGCATGAAACTTAAAAATATAGTTTTTGAATATTTACTCTCTATTTCTAACATGTAACACACTAAACGTTCCGAAAATACTTATTTTCTGTCGCTATGTTATAATATTTACTCCAGTCAAAACTCCAAAATACGAAAATGTATCGTAGTGGTTGAAAATGATTTCATAATTTTCCGATCGCCACGTTCCATTAACCAGGCAACAAAATGTACAAGTAGCCAGATATGTCAAAACCACAAATCTTAACGACAACGAAGGGAACTGTTTGCCCACGAGTTGCCGCTAAGAATCAAGCGATAGAGGATGGATGATTCTTTGCGTTTCAACAATACAGCAGATACTTTGACGTGGCTTTGCGTTTCATTATTATGCGTTCTTTGCACGAAGTGAACGCATATAGGGGAGGTCGTTTCCGTCTGTCCGTCCGTCCGAATGTTAAAACTCGAAAACCACTTGACGGATTATAATGAAAATTGATATTGGGGAGTTTTGCTAAAATTGGTCGACCGATTTAAATTTTGGTTAAAATCGGATACCAATTACGATCACTTTACATGAAGACCTACAATGTTTCTTTGTTTCAACTCGGGAACCGCTGTGAACGCATTTTGATGAAATTTGGTATTAGAGAGTTTTGCTAAAATTGGTCGACTGATTCCAATTTTAGTTAAAATCGGACAATAATTACGACTACTTTACATGAAGACCTACATGTAGTTTACAAAGTTCGTTTCAACTTGGTAATCGCTGGACGTATTTTGATGAACTTTGGTATTGGGAAGTTGTGCTAAAATTGGTCGACCGATTCCAATTTTGGCTAAAATCGAACAACAATGATGACCACTTTACATGAAGATCTACATGTAGTTTACAATGTTCCTTTGTTTCAACTCGGGAACCTCTTGACGTATTGTGATGAAATTTGGTATTGGGGAGTTTTGTTAAAATTAATTAATCAATGCCAATTTTGGTTAAAATCGGACAATAATTACCACTACTTTACATGGAGACCTGCATGTATTTTACAACGTACCTCGCTTGCTTCTCGTTAAATTTTCATCTGTGCGAAAAATATTGAGAACATTGTGAAATCTCAAAGAATGCATTTGAAAAATCTGTGTACTCCGACATGGAGTACACCTTTACAATCTTGTTAGGAATAACAGAGAAACGATAGCTTGAGGCGGAAAATACCCCAATGTACCATTCAGTTACTTAGAATAAAGTAATGCGCGATTTTTTCGTATTCATCGCCCTTCTTATCTGTTCACATTATCAGAAAATTATGGCCATCAATCGATCGCTCTTGCTTTCTGAAGAAGATTTTTATACCGTATTAACAACAGATGCGGAGACAAACTGCAAGCATAACTTCAGTTACAGAAATTTAGATGACCTGATCTTCTAATTCAGCAGCAGTCTTTTTGCTTTGCGATATGTTCTGCGCCTTGAAATGCATTTCATCACTTTGTACCGTCTATTTAGGGCGAAGAAAGGAGCAATAAAATCGCCATTATCAAGAGTTTTTATTTTCTACTAATGATATTGATAACGATGCTGATATACGCGCAGGATTTCGTTAGTTCACATAGCGAACTATCCCGTAGGCCCTGGAAAATTGACATATTTTTAAAGTCGTAAGAAATAAGCTCTCCAAACGTGTGTTCCTTGTGTTAACATACAAATATTTCTATGTATCGCATAAAATTGCTTATTTAAATTTACAAATACTTCATAATGGAAGAGTTATAATCCCCATAACCTCCCCTTCCGTGCGCTACTGTTGTGGCGTTTGCTTTGAGAAGCTCTCTAGTTTTTGAGTGGCTACTAACGCATCTCTTGATAAGATAAACTTCCGAATTTGGAAAGGAGCCATGTTGACAATAGAAGGAAAGGGGACAAAGGTTTTTTTAAAAAAAAAGCGAGACCAAAAACGATGAGAAGTCTTGTAAAAATAAATATCTAATATATTCTTACCGCTGTGTCCCTGCCTGCCTGCGTCCGAAGCCCCGAGTGACGTCACCTCCCGGCATGTACGCAAATAAATCGAGAACGGTCGTTTCGATTTCGACGATACTTTCGCCTGAATACTCGGCGCGAACTCTTGCAGGTTTTAGGTGGTTAGTCGTCCTCAGAAAAGCAATGTGTTCGATACCAAGATAGTTTTAGTTTTGGCATTTGATTAACATGTAATCGGCTAGAATACGACTTTTATTCTTTAAATTTTAAAATATCTTAGGATCGAGACTTTGACTCGAGATTTACACCATTTAACGTAGGAAGAAATGAAGATTCTTATTCTTACCGTCGATTCTGTTGTTTAAATCGTGTTTGCCCATATTTCAAGCTAATATTCGATTTTCTCCGATAATTATCGGAAATGTTGAATTTAATTGAACATTTCAAAAAGGAGGTTGCTAAGGTAGTTGACATTGTTCAACTCGGGTTTTTGCATTGTTGGACTCGGGATTTCAAGTGCATTTGCACTAAGCATACAATGAAACAAACGCATGAAGGACAAAAACAGATTAATCCTCGGGTGACGTCACCTCCCAGTATAAACGCAAATACATCAAGCACGGTCGGCTCGATTTCGACGAATCTTTCGCCTGAATACTCGGCGCGAACTCTTTCAGGTTTTAAGGGGTAGTCGTCTCCAGTAAAGGCATGGGTACGGTATCAGGAAAGTTTTAGTTTTCGTATTGATTATCACATAATCGGCTTTAACATTTTAAAATAACTTACGATCAAGACTTTGACTCCATATTTGCACTATTTCACGTAGAAAGAAATGAAGATTCTTTTTCTTACTTTTGATTCTGTTGTTTAATTCGTGTTTGCTCATATTTGAAGTTTATATTCGATTTTCTCCGATTTTTCAACATTTCAAAAAGGAGTTTCCTAGTGTTGCTGGCATTGTTTATCTCAGATTTTTGCATTGTTGGACTTGAGCTTTCAAGTGCATTTGCACTAAGGATACAATGAAACAAACGCATCAAGGACAATGACCGATTGAAAATTAATGTGAAAAGTTTCGTGTAAATATAAAACAAATGAAACACGTAGCGAAGAAACTTGAAGTCATAAACGACTCCAATGCATACTAATAATGGACAAGTTAAATAGGAAGACATTTCACGAGTACATTGAAAATATCGTTCCGTTTGCAAATTTTATTTAAAGTAAATTACTATATTGATAATGTTTGTGATTAATTTCTTTCGATAATTAAGCATGATATTTGACGCGTGGCCGGTGCATTCATAGTGATTACTTAATATTAAACAAAACGCAGAACATACGATTTGCTGTACCATCAGAAATAGTGAACAAAACAGGAACTGTTGTGTACCGGTAAGTGTTAGTCTAAATCATGTAGGTATGTGTTTCTGGTTATGAAAATGGTGTGAGGCATATGATTATTTTGAGTGGGCAATTAAAGTGTTTAAACTAATAACACCCTGTGTAACAATTTTTTATGCGTTCTTTGCACGAAGTGAACGCATAAACGGGAGGTCGTTTCGGTCTGTCCGTCCGTCCGTCCGCATGTTAAAACTCAGAAACCGCTTGATGTATTTTGATGAAATTTGGTATTGGGGAGTTTTTCTAAAATTGGTCGACCGATTCGAATTTTGGTTAAAATCGGACAAAAATGACGACCACTTTACATGAAGACCTACATGTAGTTTACAATGTTCCTTTGTTTCAACTCGGGAACCGCTAAACGTATTTTGATGAAATTTGGTATTGAGGAGTTTTGCTAAAATTAATTGCCCAATTCCAATTTTGGTTAAAATCGGACAAAAATGACGACCACTTTACAGGAAGACCTACATGTAGTTTACAATGTTCGTGTTTCAACTCGGAAACTGCTTGACGTATTTTAATAAAATTTCGTATTAGGAAGTTTAACTAAAATTACGACTACTTGACATGGAGACCTACATCTAGTTTACAAAGTTCGTTTCAACTAGGGAATCGCTGGACGCATTTTGATGAAATTTGGTATTAGAGAGTTTTGCTAAAATTGGTAAACCGATTCCAATTCTGGTTAAAATCGGACAAAAATGACGACCACTTTACATAAAGACCTACATGTATTTTACAACGTACCTCGCTTGCTTCCCGTTAAATTCTCATCTGAGCGAAAAATATTGAGAACATTGTGAAATCTCAAAGAACGCATTTGGAAACTCTGTGTACACCGACATGGAGTACACCTTTCCAATCTTGTTGTCATAGGAACAATCGCATTGGGCCACTTAACTCAAGATTTCCTAAATGTTTGCAGGAAGTAATGCAATGGTCCCCTAGCTATTATATAATATCGTTTAAGGGGTTGTCGGTGGCGTATTGGTAAGGGCGTTGGACTGTTACGCTAAGCGGCACCGAACACGAATCCTGCGACGGTGAGATTTTTTTTCGAGGTCGCCCGTTCCCCTACTTGTGCGGTTTGAGGAGACCGCCTAAAAGTCAACGCTCCGTCCTTTCGAAGGGGCGTTAAACAGTTGGTCCCCTTGTTGTCCTTCGCAAAGAGTATGCAAATGCCGGCACCTCCCTTCTGTGTGTCCGGTGTGGAAGGCAACGCGAAATCACCACACCATGTATGTATATTCCCTAATCAATACCAATATAATAATGAACGTAAACAGCAGTTGATTATTTAGGTGCGAAGACTACCTGGGTAGCATTTAGCTGCCGAGTAATATATGAGTTATTAAAAAAAACTCGATCACTCCTTGAGAAAACGTGTCTACTTAAAATGATGAGCACGGGTGTTTCACGACAAAATCTTTATCACGTTCATTGGGGTATGGTTAAATTTGGGAGCCCATGGATAATATTATTTGGAGGCCCTTAACGTAAACCGAGTTAAACTGCAAAACATTTTTGTTTAAAATAAATATGTATAGCCACTATTTTATTAAATTATCACAACAGGTTTCGCCACGCTTAGAGCATCATCAGCTGGCTGGTAAGTTGTTACTGAAGTGGTGTGCAACCTGTGGCCCGCGACTCGATTTAAGGCGGCCCACGGAGCCTTCAAACAATTTTCGCTTTTGAATTTCATTAACCCATCGGCTTGCCTAAACGTCGAATCATTAGGGAGGAAGATAATCATCGAAAGGTGTAAAAGGTGGCTTTAGAATGGAAATTCAACCCCCCATAAGTACTTAAATTGTTTATATATTGATAGTATATTTTAATAAATTGCGTGGAACTTCGCAAATTGATCAATGTTTTTTGGTGCCCACGATTAAAAATGGTTGCGCATCACTGTGATACTGGTTCCACGAAGTTATTTTATTTAATTTTTTCAGTATGATTAACAGGCTTTACAAAGTTAAATGAGAAATGTTAAAATGCAGATTCTATAGATTAAACTAAAGAGGATTTTTTAAAAAGGAAAAGTAGTTTCTTTAAATCAATATTTTTCATTTCTCTGTTTTTAAACAATGTTTTATTTTTCCGATATTCATTTCTTTTGTGAAAAGGAGATCATCTCGACCCCGGAAGCTCATGGCCGAAGCCCTGTTAGCCCGTTAGCAGATCCGCCCTTGCCTGAATCCGTTTCAATTAAGGTTTCCAAATAGTTTACAAAGCTTGTCAACAAGCTCCGGTAGATACCTCGGCAAAAAAATTATATTTGAAGAGTCTGTCTGTTACTAATGACGCGAGCACAACGCGTACCAATCGAAAGCATTGAAGTATAGATTAACGGCGGTCTGATAACGGCGATCGGATAAGGTTCTGGAACGCGAGCGAGATAAAGGTTACATCTAAATGATTCTGACAGATCAGTGTGACTGTCGCAGTCGACAACTGTGGTTTGAATACGACACAGCGATTCATATTTTGTTTCTTTTTAGTTGTGCGCCGCATTCGTTAACGTTGGAGATGCCTCACACAAATCTTTGATCGAATGTGCTTCTCAAGAAAATCTAAAATAGTGTCGAGTATCGATTGCGTTGATCTCGGATAAAACAAGTGAAGGTACGTTGTTTTCTCTTTTGGTTTACACACACACACACAAATTCTGCTTTTTATTGCTGGTTTGGTGACATTTGCCACATTTCCTAACCCGTTCCTACGTATACGACGCTATTTGTGAGTTTGGTTTCTGTTGAGAACGTAAAATTCAGAAACGAGACTAATATTCTAGCCTGACTGTTGCCTTCTTTATCCATTTCTGTGTGATTGTGCGAACTACTGCATTGTATACACCTTGACACAATTTCTTTTCGATAAGGATTTGTACTCTATGGAGCTTAAATGCAGAGTCACCAGAAAGCGACGAATGTTTTTGAGGTGACGGAGACACATTCTTCCTATATAAAACTAAAATTTTGAAATTCCTTCCATGACGTCGTAGATAAATATCACTTATATTATGCTATGTCGCAAGATGTTTCGATAAAAAAGTCGTTTGCTTATATGATATAGCTAACATCATACACTATAAGATTGAGAAAACTCCGCAGGAGATACAGCAAGAAAGTAATTTGTCCATTGTTTTTTCCATTAAGAGTTTGCTTTGAAATATTTACGTAAATCTCCATGGCAATAGCATTGAACTGCATCATATACTTAATTAGAATCCCAATTTAAACTTTTGATACTTTCGAAACAGTGGTTCGACTTGTATTTTTCCTTTTTTTTGCTTCGGTTTATGCAACTTTCGTTCGGCTCGAATAGTTCAGCAATTTCGTGAAAATTCGCCATAATACAAGCATCGATTATTATATTGATAGGAATGGGAATGTTTCAATCGTCATCCATTGTTTTGAGAACGCTTCATCGATAAGAGTTCCGATTAGGGGAAAGAAAGGATGTAACCGTTCTCTTTATCTTTTATTCTCGGTATTCATTCGACGCGCCCAATAAGTGGCAAATCGCCCACGATTCATTTCTGCGGTATGGCCTAAGAGAATTATTAAGTGGCGAGCAGCTGGACTTTGAAGTGCCCTGCAATACAGCGGTGCTCAATCGTCTTTCCTTCGAGAAACACATTACGGTCGATGCCCACGTGCGCGACGCACTGCACGTGACAATCCGCCGAACTAAAAAAAGAAGAATTGTGCAATAATGAAGAGTTTAAACCTAAACGTCGTTTTTTTAAAAAGACGCAAGAGAAAGACGAAACCTCGGCTTTAAAAAAATTATTTTTCTATGAGCCGTTATTACAATTTTTGGCAATACACCGGTTGAGAACCGCTGCTCTAATACATATGAAGAGATCGCAATTTAGCGGTTGCTTAAAAACAGTAACTGCGAAATTTCGCCGCGCAGTTTAAATACAACTATGTCGTACTTGGAGAACAAAGAAACATTCAGAGTGTAATTCACGGCTTAATGTGAGTAATGATAGTCCGTTATTATAAGTCGGCCGATTTGTACATCAGCTGGGTGGTCTGGCTAATAAAATCCTCATTGAAGAATATGTTTCTTATTACTCAACAAAGAAACTTGGAGACTCGAGTTTGGTAGTTTTAGTAAGTTACAGTAGAAATTCAGGAGTTTTTCCTTGAAAGAAATTTGGATACCTGGTTTGGACAGCTTTCAAGTAAGCTTCGGTTACAGATTATGTGCTTTTATTTGGAAAATTCCTTTTAATTTACAGTAAAAAGAAACAATTTCAGCTAGGCCCATCCAGTTAATGTTGACATTTGGCAGTAGATTCTGGACAACGTGGAACATTAACAGTAACTTGCACAAATGGTATGGGAATATTCCATAGCTATTGTATATTAATAAATTAATATATCGAATTTCGGTGAAACACCACTGAGAAAAAACGTCGTCTTTTAAATTCGCGTAGATCTTACCGCTTTGAATATGTTAGGAGTAACCTTTTTCATCTATTTAATATTAGGCATGAGCTGAACTGAGTCATTCATTTATATTTTTAACTTTATGCGGTTTAAAAAAAGGTTGGATTCCAACCGTGTCAATCGTGATCTAATTTTCTGCCGTACGAAGTCTTTCCGCGTAAACATTCCGGGCGTTATTTCCGAAACATTGCTAACTAAACCACGAAAATATGAGTTTAAAACTTTTTGTTTCGCAGTTTTGCAGCACAACGCGGAAAATTTTTGGCGATAACCATGCACTAGGTAGGTCGCATATTAAAAAATACGCGCGGATTTGTATTGGAGGGAAAAAATCGGTCTTTCTACGCGCACAGATATAATTTATAAAATTACTTAGCATTGCGAGGCTGGAGTGTAAAAGTTTTTATTTTTATTTTTCATTTTGACGCGATACTGCGACTCTCTCTGAGATTTTAAAGATTCCACCATTTAAGCCTATGGACGTCGGGGCTCAATAATTTGCGTTAGCAGGATGGTACCCGCCTGGGTTGCGGGCCAGCTATTTGTTGCTACACGTTTAAAAATTCTCCGCGTCTTTCCCATAAAGGATTTTTGTACCTATTAAAAATGGTATCATTCTTCGATTTATTGGTCACATAATTACACAGATTATTTTATTCTGCGGCAATGTATGTCTCTGTAAACTTAAGCCATCATCAACGCCCTCCGTCTAGAGTAGGGACCTCTTTTATTACTCACAACGCCGGCCTCCATACGTGTTACGAACCTGTAGATCAGCTTTCATTTTATAAAAAAAACATATTCACCTATTTTATATCTTAATGTCCTTTCTTAATTTTTAAACTGAAGAAAATTATGTTAAACTCTGGTTGGAGCGCGAGGCCGTGTTTTGTATTGTATACTTTTTTAGCTTCGCATTTCCCTTCAAACTCATATTTACGAAGTCTAGACTTAAGAAAATTGCTTCCTCTGTTCTTTTGGTTTTTTCCTTTCCTTTCCTTTTGAGATGTGAGGCGATTTGACTGCTCTAGCGAGTGCGAACTACGTGTGCCACACGCTGAAATATACTAGTATGACTACCATTAAATAATTTAATTTGTGTATTTTGTAATAATTTTGCGGTAAAATTAAAAAATACTAAAATCTATCTAAACAAATCCAGGATATGGAGTTTTTCTCTTTCACTTCCAAAACCCGAATCCTCAGTGTTACTTTGGACGGAATAAACCATCTTCCAAATGGTTAAACAGACGCTCTGCTGCATTTTGGAATAACCAGTTGGTAGTAAAAAAGTCACTTTTTAGGCGCTCTTTACCGCGAAGCGGTAGAAGCAGAACGCCACATGGGCACGTCTCGTCCGTCTGTAGTAACTTTCATCTCCTAAATCGCTGGACGGATTTTAATTGAATTAAGTACGAATGATGCTTATTAAAATGTATTGCTCAGTTGTGATTTTGAACTGCATCCGTCAATTAAAACTTTCACTTTAAATAAATACTTTTAATACTTTAATAAACTTATACTCGTATCTCGTTATATGGAATCCGCCAAACAACAATTAAATACCATATTTTTCTCTCCCTAGCTCTTATATGATCTGTAAGGCATAGATTAAAAAATATTCGGATAGAAGACAACATGTACCACGACAAAGTCCGCGAGACCACATAATAACGAGCTATAGTTTCGGAGATCAAAATTCGAGAATCGACCAATCTTTCGATGCCGTTATTTTGTTTAAGTTGATCGGTAAGGCGGTTCTCTCGGCTATCAACAATTAAAAATCAATATATTTCTCTCCCATGCTTTTATATGATCTGAGAGGTATAGATTAAAAGATTTATTCGGATGAGGACCACATTTACCACAAAAACATTCGCGAGTCTATATAATTACGCCATATAGTTTCGGAAATAAAATTCAAGAATCGATCAATATTTCGATACCGTTCCTACGCATTTTTCCGTAAAGAACGCCTTTAAAATACCTGCGTATTCCATTTATAGAGTATACTTTTCCATCTTGTTTAATATAACCTCAGTGATTTTAAGGAATATTTCCTAAAAGTCTCGCAGAAGTAATTTGTTTCGGGAATGAGTCTATTTTTCGTTTTCTCCTCAGCTCCAATATTACGTATTCCTTTATTTTAAAGTTCTTTTTTGTTTGTAAATTTAAATCGGTCAGTTGTTAATATAATAAATTCTTTCGGAAGAAATATATTCCAAGGATAAAGGTAAGCTCTGGCGAAGCTCTTAGCATCAGGAAATCATTAATTTATAGAAAATCTTCTTAAGCGTAGTTCGTTGGAAAGCTTTCTCTGACTGTGTTTATTCTAATCATTGCTTTTAGGCATTTTCCAATAAGTGTTTTAGTGGTACTGGGGTGATGGAAGATTTTTAATTAATTTGCCATTGTATTGCAACTTCCCCTGTGGGCGTCATTTTTTAGGAATTATACGTTGTACATCTAATTTTTTAATCAGTTTTTCAATTTACTTAATTTACTCAATTATGTTAGATAGAATAAATTGCCTAGCAATTATATAGAACTTGAAAAGAAGCTTGACTCTCTAACCCAGTGTTTCTCAAACTGTGGGTCGCAAAATTATTTTGGATGCAAGGTGAAATGTCGAAAAATAAAGTTTTCGCGAATAATAAAATTTTATCAGGAAATTTTAGGAAATGCGATGTGATAAAAGTTATTAATAATAACATAAAATGAAGAAATTTGCCACAAAGTTTCTTATTTTTACTATTTACAATTCAAAGGGGGTCGTATGATATCCAAGGGGGCCGCGGCAATTGAAAGTTTGAGGACCACTGCTCTAACCAATAAACAGGAAGATGAGCAATTCTAGGAGACTGATTAGTCTAAATACCACTAGAGAATATTGAGCTAATCTTATGGCTGAAAATAAATTCAAGAATAAGCGGTTGAGCATCATCATCATCATCATGCTTCTGTCCGAAGACAGGTTTTAACTGAATCGCTGCCTCCATTTCTCTCTCTCCCTAGAAGCCTCTTTTATACCTCTATAAGTATTATATCCCTGCTTTATATTATCTAATATTCCTATTCTTTTTCTCCCTCTTCCTCTTCTTCCACTAATTTTTCCTTCTAAGATCGTCCTTTGTAAACACTGTCTTCTCAATATGTGCCCTATCCAATTTGCTTTTCTTTTCCTGATTGTTTTTATTAGCGTCCTTTCTTCTCCCACCATTTCTAATACTTCTTCGTTTCTCTTCCTCTCTGTCCATTTCACTTTCATCATTCTTCTCCATACCCACATCTCAAAACTTTCTAAATATTTTTCCTCCTTTCTCCTTACCGTCCACGTCTCTGCACCCTTTCGAAGATTTTGATATTTTTTCTTGCGAGAATATGCACTCATCAATTCATTTTTGCATGAAAGGCACACGAGTAATGTAATGTTTTATGACGGATGATAAAAAGTATTTTTGCAATGCAAATATTGGTTAAGAAAAATCCGTAATTTAATTTTTTGCATAAAGGAATTTTCGCATGGATATTTTAGCTTTAAGAATGGAACCATGGATCGGTTACAGATGCAGCGCATTATAACTTTATTTATTAGAGAAGATGAAGTATTCGAATGTCTTTTAAATACTCCAATCAAAACTGTTTGTGATGTCCGATTTTCTTGTAAAGGGTCTGACATTAGCTCAATTTATGGACCTTTTGGGCAAACGACCTGGAAAAATTTGATCTCTTCAACCTTTTTTCCTATTCTTCTTCTCTCTCTCTCTCTGATATGGATTTTTTTTAGTTCAAGATATATCAGTGTTACTTTTACAATATTTAACTTTCACTGGTGCTACATAGGAAGTAATGGGAAAATAATTTTCGTTTTACGAGTTTTCGTCTAACAAACAGTTTTCGTGGAACGAATTAAGTTCGTAAAACGAGGAAAGGCTCTATGGCGCAATAGCACTCCCTGCTGTAAGCTCATGGAAGCTTTCAAATAATTCTGGTGCAATTTTCTCTCCTTATATAGGTGAAGATACACTTCCAACTAAACTGTAAATAGTGAGCTCAATGCGAAGGCCGTATTGATATCGATCTCAAATGAGGCAGTATTATATGAGTCAGGGCAACTAAAATTTGCGCGGCTGAAGTTGCGAAAAATTGGTATTTTTCCCCCCGAATCTAGGAGAATGTTGAGCTAAATTGAGAAGCATATACTATGTGAGAGAGCGAAGCAATTCATTATTTTTGTTTCTCATACTAAAAAATGCCGAGTTGGCGTTACAATTCCAACATTATGAATGATTAATTTCATTATATTCTGGGCCGTAAATTTGGTTTAACCACCTACTTAGTCCAAGAAGATTAAACAAAATAACCTTTCAATCCATTTCCATCCATTTAATGAAAACAATGTCGCTTTAAACCATCCCTCGTTTTGCACTGTACATGCTTTTCTGGAAAAGACCGTGTAAAGCAAAACCGTGCTAAGTGTGATAGATAGCTCCATAGAAATATACGAGGTTACATT
This sequence comes from Tanypteryx hageni, assembly GCA_028673005.1. Taxonomy (NCBI): domain Eukaryota; kingdom Metazoa; phylum Arthropoda; class Insecta; order Odonata; family Petaluridae; genus Tanypteryx; species Tanypteryx hageni. The sequence continues at coordinate 179,866,344 of CM054115.1, read as the reverse complement.
TTAGTGTCATCTTGGGTGCAATGTGCAAAAATTCCATTTTTTGCATTCAGAATAGACTCCTTTATTCTTTATCATAACCTCTGAAACAAACTAACATTTATTGACTTTTTTAATGCTTGGAGACAGTTCCGAAATCGTGCTAAAGCGGAATTAATGACCGTGTGATTTGAGATGGTTCACTAAAATGAAAACCGTGATAAACCAAAAACGCGCAAAGCGAAACCGTGCAAATCGAGGAATGGGTGTTTTATGTGCTCGCTCTGGCGCCGCCGTTCCAATCCTATCAAACCGGTTTCATTTCACGAGCTATTTTTTTCTACTCCGCGATGTCGAGGAAAATTCTAAAAATCCGAATGGATTCCACGAGGGTGTGGCTATCGTCCCATTTTTGCACGCAATGCTGTGTTTTGCATCGGATCATGGAAGAGTCGGAGAAATATTTCATCTAGGCGGAGGGCGCATCTATGACCCAGTTACTCGAAACGATACTTGTCCCGCACGCTTTTTCCTTCCTCCCTCCCACCGATGCACTGTTGCGAGACTTCCGGAGTCTAAATTGCAGCCATTCACGACAGCGCGCGTCATCTGATCGCGACGGGAAATTAGGACGTGAAACGCTTTGGAAGAAATTTTGTCATGATGAAGAAATTCGCATGTCCATTTTAGGTACTTACGTATTAACGGTACTACCGAACTAAACTTCCTCGAACTACAGGACATTCCGAAGATAGGAACGGGGGTTTCAAAAAATGTCGTTGATATACTTGGTAATATAGAATAACGACGTTAAAATATAATAAACTTTCTGCGGTAAATAATGATTTTTTGAAAGGGGGCGGTAGCCCCCTTAAACCCCCGAAAGAGACTCTTATATTTGTATATAGTATCCATAAACAAAGCAACAATACAGATTCAAGTTTCTATTTGTACCCAATGAAACATTTATTTATATATTCCATTCATACATTATATTTTAAAATAACTTTAATAATTAATCTTCGGAGGCCAAAAATCTTTTATTGCAGTGAGGATAGATTCGAAGACATCTTCATCTTTTATATTTTGGCGCCACAAAAATTCTGCAAGATAAGATTTTATGTGATGGCGAACAGTCCCGCGGTTTTTTTATTTCTCCATTTAACCGATCCCCACATTCTCTCAATATGTTGTGTATGTGCCCCTGTGTTAGGATCTACAAAGTTACAGGTGTGGTTTACTTGGAGATGTTCGAAACCTTCTTTCTTGAGTTCATCCGTTTTGTAAGATCGCCAGGAATCTGAGTATGTATATTATCGAACCTTCTTTAATTTTTTCCTTTATTACTGCCGTAAGGGTTTTCGCACTTCGGTCTGGTACTTCCACGATGAATACATCTCAAGTTTCACGACAAATTCCTTCAAATATCCACTGCTGCGGTAAAATTCTACCGGCGTTATATTTACGTTTACTAAATAGACTCTCGTCTATTTCTACAATGAATCCATGACCCACAATTCTCTTCTGATTGAGATTTTCAACAGTGGCCGCACAAACTTCCCTCATGTAATTATTCCAATCAATTACAGTTTTATCAGCTAAATCCATCTGACGTTTGCACCAACGTATTGAGGTAATTTCTTCACGCCAACAATATATGAACCTAACAGCAGTAACAAAAGAGATGCGAGTATTTTCAAACCAATTTCCAATCCGTATATTTACTCTCTCCTGATAATTCTTCAAGTTGCATTTCCAGAAGATTCGAATGCCAAAGTACAGTACCGCTAATTGCCCATTCGAACATTTTCTTTCACTCGGTAATACACCATGATGTTGAAGGAATTTTACTGCTACCTCCTCGGAGTTTGGTAAATCATATATTTTCATTTTTTCTCACGTTGCATAGACATAAGAATTGATCACATGAAAAAAGGGTTTCTTCCAACAATGAATAAATTTTCTGGATAAATAAATTGTTTATTTACACAGGTCGTTAGGTAAAAGCGTAAGGTAGTTCCGTTAATACGTAAGTGCTCCTAAGGTAGTACCGTTAATACGTAACTACCCCATTTTCTTGCTAAGCTATTCTTGGCATCTAGTAATAAAAGTACTAAATTTTCTTAAATATAGGTACCTAATTGATTATAGCAGGTGGGTGTGTTTATTTATTATTTTGAGACGATTCCGTGTTATTTGGCGACGTCGCATTCCTCCCTGCTTTATAACAGAACTCAAGTTAAACTTCGGCAACTAAACATAACACATCTATCGTCAACAAGAAATGTATTTTCCTTAGCTAGTTCTTCATTCCTTCCAAAGCTCGAGAAAACGTCCAGCTTCTATTCTTCAAGCGCTTTGACAAACGAAGAAGTCAAGTGAATTTCATGTTTAGCAAGATCTACTCAGTAAATTTTCAAGGCATCAATCAAAATAATCCGAAGAATCGAGATATTTTGCCTCTGGATGAAGTGGATGTATGTTTGCATGATATGGGATCGTTATTGCGCCCTCAATCAAAACGTTTACTTTCCTCAAGTGAGACAGATGAGTGTTTGAGAATTTTTATCCATTTGTTACAAAGATTCACGTGCTTAAAAGAAGACTGATCATGGCTAGTCAGATTTGCATTACTTAAATATCCATATATATATATATATATATATATATATATATATATATATATATATATATATATATATATATATATATACAGTGCAACCTCTATAATTCGAACTCACGGTAATCCGAACTCCCAGTAATCCGAACTGTTTCTCAACATCAGGTGTAAAGTGTCGATTAAGAGAAGCGAGCGTCGGAAATTGAAATTTGAAGCTTTTATTATGCAACAAAGTAGGGCACATATGTCTACTACTAACGCCTCTTGCGGCTGAATAGATGATTCTTTTAAACATTGATGTAAAAGAATGAGCGATATCGTCACTTCCGGCCGTGCCGATATCGTTAATTCCTACTGCCGCGGTTCAGTGTGGAGTACAATTTTCCCGTCAATCAACGCGGATCTCTCAGTCATTTTAGTGAACTGCAGGTAAATTAATTGGTGTTTTATTTACAGAAATTTAATATATAATAGATTTTTTTCGTTATTTTACATTAATATTGATATACTACTACTACATCGTCAGCAGCGTGAGTGAAAGGAATAAAACAAAAAAGATGGATAACTATTTACTTTAACAAGATGTAATCATATATGTATATTTAAATTTTCAGTTTTTACTGTTGAAATGTACCTACTATACATTATAATAAATATTTTTTCTTAAAAACGTGGTCGTTTACTTAGAATCCAGTAATCCGAACACGCCCTTGCATTAATTAGTTCGGATTAGAGAGGTTGCACTGTATTGTAAATCAACCTTATATTCATCAGTGGCGTAGCCAGGGTATTTGCCATAGGCGCCGCTTGCAAACTGTGCATAGGTTCCCGCAAAAAATGCCAAAAGTTTATTTTCCCGTAAATAAGTATTTATTTAGTATACTCATGTGTTACAGTTATTTTTAATAAAAATGCTATCATTATTTTTTTAAACGCAGGAAAAATAATATTATAAATAACTAAGGTGTTTACTGATATTTTGCTACAGTCTTCACATCTCTCAGATACGCATCAAATATTTATAGCTACGGAAAAATAGTTTGAAAACGTTTTCGGAAATTTTTGACGGATCGATTCCAAACCCACAGTCTTTATTAGAAATGCACCAGGAACAGGCAAGGACAAAGGTTTTTGTATATTATTCGCTATTTTTAATTCTGATTTTTATCGCCAAGGTTATTTAAGCATTCCACGAATAAACAGCAATTTCGTTACGAATTAAAGGTTAACAAAGGTTAAATTAAATTGTTACTTCCTTAACGCCCGATATTAGCGCACATTCAGATGGATATTTAATTATAGCCTATAATACAACTTAATAGGTGAAGCCTCACCAAGCAGGTCGTGAAAGAGTCGCTCATATGCTGCACCATGGGAACACCATCGGTGGCCTTTTAAGGAGCGGGTCGGATTCCCTAGCAATATATTAACTTCATGCAAATCGGTTCGTTTACATGCTTTCAGTAACAAGATCGCCTCGTAGTTAGGCGTCTCGCGGCTTCCATAAACCTATCGATCCTTCGATTGCGACGCTCGCCGTGAATTTTCCTCATTCGATTATGCATAGTGGATCACTAGCACGATGGGGTGAGTGGGAAATGGGACGTGCGATAGGGCGAGGCGTGCTCTAGGTGAGATGTTAGACGTTGGCACGCAAAGGGGACGTGCCACATGTTTTATATGCAGGAGAAGGGAAGGGGTTAGGAATCCCATGAGATACCTACCACAGCGGTTAGAGGGCTATATTCCCGCGACAGATGTATCACTCGAAATTCGATCCATCGAGGAAAAAATATGGATCTGAAACTAACCATCTAAGGGCATCGATCTTAAACTTTACTGCTGACGCACACCTTCGAATGTTTTTCTAAATAATCGCGTACGCCATAGTGCATTTTAAATTGATTATGGAATTAACAGCACTTTTATTCAAATCACTGTTAATGTTTATCAATGCTACAAGTTGACAAATGACGCATTTATTTTTCAGCAAATTAAACAGGCAGTGAGCGAAATTCACCAAAAATCCACACCGTCTTTCAAGAGTCAAATATACTTCCTGTTAAACAGTAGCGCAGCCAGAAATTAAATTTGGGAGCTGCAAATAATAAAAGACATTTTTCACGAGGATATTATCCTCTTATTTTTCTTTGATAATTTTGAATAATATCTCATGAAAATCGCAATAAAATTAAGAAAATATGACAGTCATTTAATAAATATATTTATTTTCTTGATAAAGTTGAAATTAATGCGAAAGCAGTCTTGGCTAAAACTATTTGCGATATCGGAGGAGAGAGGGAGGCAAATGCACGGCTGCACTACTGCTGTTAAACAAGCTCTCTTGAAATTATACGCGAAACAAAATTAAATAATTTTTAAACAAAACACCCTTTTTCGGAATGAATGAATGAATGAACTTTTGATAACTCTACTCGCAGTTCAAAGATTCGAAACCTCTGATCCAGAAGTCATGCAAAAATTCTGCATTGAGGGGGACTGATTTTAACTTTAACATTTTTGAGCACTTCTTAAAAACTCTTTATGTTCCTCCTGCTGAAGGCCCACTCTCTTAGGAATTTACCCAGGAGCCCGTGAAATTAACGACTGTTTACAATTGAAAACAGGAATCTGCGACCTAATTAAAAGACTCACGACTTTTAAGATGACATATATTGCGTCATATTTCAAGAGGAAATGGTCATCGTTGGACATCCGAAGCAGTTGAAGTGAATCCGAGAGAGATCATGTGATCAAAGAGAAGATCGAAGGGCATGTGGGACAGATGATTTTTTGAAAATGATGGGGCTAACATAGAGGAGGGAGGCAGGTAACAGGAGAAATTAGAAGATTCTGCAGATGATCTTCATCCGAGAATAGAGGTGATGATGATGGTTTTCTATGGAACCTTTCTGGAAGATGAATCTTTACAAATGAAAACAAGATGATCCAAATGGAACTAATGATGCCTACTTCCCACATAATTATTTCAAATTAAATGTGGTCCAGCAATTACTTATTTTGGCTTAAATAGCTTTTAAATCGCCGCGGATGAGTTGCTCTTTGTGGTCCCAAATTTCATAATTTAGCGTTATAAAATATTACAAATACATTCGAACGGAAAACTAAATCGAACACGCGTATTTTTGTGGCAAAAATAAGCGTGTATGTACATACTAGACCTCCAAACTATGGCCCGCGACCCCATTTAATGTGGCCCTCGAGCCTGAAATAAGTATTTGTCATTTTTTTACTAGATATAACGGTCAAACAGCGTTGGAAAACGTTATGCGTTACGTAACGAAATAATTTTTGAATAACGTAACGAAAAACGTTGAGGAAAATTTCAAAATAACTGTTACATAACTAAAACGAAAAAAATCGTCATTTCTTTATGATTACGCTTATACTGTGTGACACGTCGAAAAATTTCCCGGAAAAATTGCAATTTATCCAATTCACTAAACTACCTTTTAATACAAAAATAGTCTACATTTTGGATACTGTGCGCCTTCAAAGTTTTTCATTTTGATGCTCTGGCTCGGGAGCATAAAATTTATTGACCAAGTGGCCTACGTGTAAAAATGTTTGGAGACTCCTGTACTAGACTATACCGAATACGTGTCCAACAATGGTCGTTGCAATGGAAACTCTCGTAATAAGTGATAAAAGCTGTAAAAATGCCAGTATTTACGCAACATTCGAAGAAATACGATCGGTATGCAAAATTCTACGATAAAAATTAGAATCTCCATTCCTTTCCTCAGAGAACTGTACAAATCTCGCTCCGATATTGCAATTCTAAGACATTTTAATGTGCTGGAGAAAATTCACCTGCACGACGGAATTCAGATTTCCCACGCAAATCAAATAGTTCCTGGAATCGAACCCGGAACTTTCAATCTTCGCAACAAAAACTATCCTCGGAAGCTCGGCTCCAGTAGCAAGAGATTTCCACCAAGTGTCATGAAAATAGGTCTATTGGTTAAAAAATTAATAGGGAAGGACAGATAGACGGACAGACAAACACAACGACGCAACTATCGTATAAGCCTATTTCTATTCTATAAGCCTATTTTCTATTCTGGAAAGTATGCTAAAAAATAGTGCGTTCAATCGATACATAGCTTTTTATATGGATGCATTGGTGGTATAAATCAAAACTTTGCAATTCCATAGGGCAGGGGTAAGCAAACTTTAAATTTATCTACGCTTTTGATAAAATGGTTACTTACGTCCAGAAATAAAAAAGATCAGATAGTTGCCATATATGGCTGCGTATTTTAGATGGATTATCATGGAATTCTTTCTTTGCTATATATTCCAAGATTAATCATCGGATGTTTTGTGATAAATGCCTCTGAATAGAAAAGGTTTTGTTTTCACTTGGAGGAAGAAAAGGCAAATCAAAATCAAACTGAAAATATTCAGTAATTCTTGCCACATTTAATTCTCTGATGTTTTCAGTTTCATAAAAAATATAATTCCAAAATTTTAATTCTTTCACGACGGTGAGCAATTATAAGCAACCTTGGAATTTTATAATGGGTTTTTAACTAAAGATTTTTGAAGACCAATTCACACACGCACGCACACACACACATACACACACGCAAGCACGTGAATATAAACAAAACGAACAAAAAGCGAGCGTTTAGGGAAGCGCGAAAAAATCAAACAACGTAAAGCAAACAGAAGAACACTACTATCGGTATACTACATGGCGGCCGTGAACAAGAGAAAGAGAGGGAGAAAATAAGAAAGAGAGAGAAAATCTTATCGATCCTCATTCCGGCACACCCCATTCCATTCAAAGTAACCCCAAAAGTGACAGAGAGAGAGAGAGAAAATAGAGAGGAATAAGGGAAAGCACCCGTGAGAACGGAGAAAACGTGTTTCCTCCCTCTTTTCCCACCAAAAATAAAAAGAAAAGACCTACAAGATAAAGAAAATTTTCTTCCCCGAGTTAAATTCGAAAGAGCCCGGAATCGAGGAAAGAGGGAAGGGGACTATTTCCGCACTCCAATCAAAACGTTTACCCATTCTCCTTCGAGGTGCGCGCGCGTTGACTCGGATTTATTTCTCGTCTTGGAACGTAAGGGGTGCGTGACCTTTTCTTTGAAGGGATTTTCGATTTGCCACCGGCGTCGTCGCGGAAAATGATGATCCGTAGAAAAAATAGCATACTCGTTGACCTTCGCGTGCGTAATTACTCGTCTGCTGTTAGTGGGTAAGTCGAAAATGTCCTCTTTCTAGCATGTCAAGTTTAGCTTCGAGTATGCGGAGTCTGTGTCAGATGCCAAAATATTAAATACTATCGATCCGATAAATTTGAAAAATTTCAATTTAAGGGATATACCGCGCCAAACATAATGACTGGGTACGGAAAAATTTCAGCTGGACGTATATGATTACTTTGTGTTACCCTGCTTTAAAAATATACTTGATGTTCATGTAAGTACGCTCCCAACTGTGAATGACGCGGATAATTCAGTAATAATCTTTCGTTGCATGCCACGGATGACAATTTTTAGTATTGACATTCGTAGACACGCTTTATTTTGAATTTTGAACCTGCTTTAGTTGGATTTATATTTTAGTTTCAAAATGTAAATATAATTGATTTTGACTAGGTGCTTATACGAATAGGATTCGCAGAATATCTTAATTTAGTTCTGTTTTCCTTTCGTCGTCAATTTGCAATTAAATAAGCCATCACTGTGGGGCAATAAGTTTAAATAACAGAGGAATTAATTTATAGTAAACAGTCATTATTACTACGGAATTTTTTATTATGAAACTACGATAAATCTGAAATTACGAAAGTGTGATGTAAAACGCTGTGAATACTAAAGAAAATACGCGTATTTACGTTAATTTCTTAGTCGTAGATTATCTATTCGTTTCCCTTCATTTTCCAAATGTTGCGTGTGCACGAAATAAAATGAAACTAATTAGGTATTTACAACAGATATTGTTTATATCAGTTGTCACGAAGATTGTTTTTGTTGACAAAAACACGAAAATTTTCTTAGTAACAAGTAAATTACGACATTAAAGTTTATTTTCTTAAAAGCGGCTACTCCTTCGAGAAAAATGTACTGAACAAAACATGCTATTTGACTAGTTCTACAAAATCGTTTAGGGACTTTTTGTTATAAGTGATATTGTACGAAATATTAAGAAAAGTTCATTTTTAGTAACCAGTAAAGTGGCACATCTGATTAGGTTACGTAAACTATTTATATCATTTTCTTAGTTTCTTTGCCCCTGTGTCCTAAATACCAAATTCCATCGATATCCGCTTAGTAGTTTCTGAGATGAAACATGCGGACGGACGGACGGACACGATCTGACCATAAGGCGTTCCTTTTTTACTTATTGCAAAGAACGCCTAAAAAGTAATGATTTGTGATATTCATCTCTGTAAGTAGAAAAATTACGCCTCCTATTTAATTTCATAATATTGCATATGAAATTCTACAAATGGAAATTTACCATTGCCGTGCAGAAAATCATTTATTATAATTTTGAACCTTCAATTTTTGTTTGTACGCAGCTGATTTCCTATCCATCTATCAACCGCTATTAAACAATATCTATCTACTTGCGCCGCGCACTATATCGGTTGTTAATATAAAATATTCTTATAATATGAATGTGAATCTAATTTACCATCAACTAAATAACCTACTTCTTAAATCGTTTATTCCCGTATGGAGGAGTTCCTTGGGCCATCGGAAAGTTCCTAGATTTCCGGAAACATGGTCAAGTCGAAAGAAAAGAGAAGCAGCATGATGGCTGAGGAACGGGACGAAGATATGCTAAATGGTGTACAAAGTGAGTCTTAAATTACAGCAAACTGATATGAAAATTAAGGTTCGAAATTTCTTTTGCAGCCACGGACCTCACCAACGCACCATGGTGTTATTTGGCGTCTAATCCAAAGAATACGGTGAACTAATAATACATAAATAGGGAATATAAAGAGAAAAAAATTTCAAGGAAAATAAAGTGTTTTTTGAATATGAATTTGGTTATTTCCCTATATTTCAGGGTTAAGGTTTCGAAACTTCTACATTGCAGTACCTCTTTGGCTATAAGGTTAAACAGTCGTTATCCCAACCGCAAAAGGCCAAAGTTTAAAGAAAAAACGTTCCTAAAATCAATGTAAACCTCAAGATTACAGCTGTAGACGATTCGTCTACTGGGAAAAACAGACTCCAAGCTAAATTTAAAAAAATTACATTCAACTTTGTCAACGCACAGTTTTATTGAAAATTAAATAGGAGAAAGAGACTGAATATAATTGCACAGATAGAAATAAATAAATATTATTACTACTACCCGAACATAAGAGGACTACTTGTTTTTCAAATGTTAAAAACGATGAAAACCTAGTCTTTTATTCAGATAAATACAGATTGTGTTTTCAGAAGTTTTTAATATTATAAGATACACTAGAATAAGTTCCGTCAAATATGACGGAACATGAATTAATATTTTCTCGAGTTAACTCATAATGTACTCTTTCGTACGTATAATAGTATTGAGACAACAGGAAAAGTTAGAGTTTTGACTGAAACATAGTTACCGAGGCATTTTTTTTCAAAATATGTGATTTAAACGATAAATTTGAGCGATTTCGAATAGATGACAAAATTTGATGACAAGAATAAGAAATTTTATTCATTCTTATTCAAAACAACCACAATTTGAAGATCGATGGTCTATTTTTCTAATTTTAATTTGCAAAAAATGAAAGCCTACACATTAAAAAAATCGCTTTTTACGTGTTATCTTACGGAAAACATAAATTATATGCTGGAGTCGAACTCCGGTCTTTTTTTCGCCATTAACTTTTAATGGACAATTAAAGCATTTCTGACAAATTTCAACCTTCCACGTAGTCAGGATGTTTGTTAAATCCCGTTTAAAAGGCGTTACGCAGAGTGACAGAAGAAGGGTTTTATGCTGAGAGATACTCGTTAGATTATTATGGACGGCAATTTTCCATTAGCCCTCGGGAAATTGGAAATTACCCAAATTGGGGCAATTACCAGCATGTTAGAAACCACCGACCCAGAGTACGCCAACAATTTTGTCGTCCAAAGTTATTTATTAAGAAACGAATTTCTTCACGATTATCTGTTTGATTCCCAATGGAAATTCATGGGTTTCATGAAACAAACCGGTGGACTAATTCCCATCACTGATGGAATGTTTACTGCCGTATCTTATCGTCATATTCAAAATGGCGGAAGATAATCGATTTCTTATCGTCCTTGTCACAATTCTGAGTGCTTCTAAATTCAATCCAGATTGTGGATTCATTGATTGGATTATTGGAATATAGCTGATACAAATTTCGAATGCTTCCTGCTTTCATCACTGTGGATGTTATCGTTGGTCTCAGAGAGCGCAGTGTAGCATTCTCAAGTCTTGTTTTTGACCAAAGTATCGAACAGTTGAAATGAATGTCTTGTTTTGGTGAACAAAGCGGCAGTGTGGGAGAAATCTCTAATTGATGTTGATTATACAATTTCAGAACATTTCTGTCGAAAATGTAGCTTAAAACTCGATATCATATCTAAGAAAACATTAAGCATTATTGTTTAAACGCAATATATGTCTCTCCTAGAGATAATAACAATCATTTAGAGAATAAAACGTTTTATCTTGAAATATGATCACGCACGCTTTTGTCACCCATGAACTTTATCGTTCATTTCGATGTAAGGGAATTATTTGCTGAATATCTCGACTAGAGACATGAAAGGAATTAATAAGCACCAATTTGAATTTCGCTTATCGCGAGAATATAATGAAGGTTAGAGATGAAACTGGTTGGTAACAATCTAGGAGTCGCAGCTTTCGGATTAATTAGGTGAGCACTAGTGCAGAAAGGGACTACTGAAATTTCTTTCATGATCTCTCAATTTGGAATAAACCGCCTAAAGTACCTTAGTGATCGTTAGCTACAATAAAAATATTTGCTGTTATGGTTAAAATTATTAATACTAAGGCTTTTGTATTTTGATGTGAATTCTATTAGTCCTGTCAGATATTCCATCAACTTAGCCCGAACGCTGAAATATTTATTATTTTTTGACGTTTAGATGCCGTTTTCATCGTCCTCTCGAAGCACTTCAACGTCTTATTTTAGATTAAATTTCCATTAGTGGCCAGTATATCATCATCTGATCAATTTTCGGGGTCCTTTCTCATCGCTTGTCGAAAAATTGCTTGAAATCACATAGTGGTGCAGACATTCAAAGATTTTAAAGAATATGAATAGAAAAGACTAACATTGGACCATAACCTTTAACAAAGGGCCGATATATTTTAAAGCAAGGAAGTGGGGTGACCGAGAGGTTTACAATAAGTTTTTACTTTTAATGCGGTGAAATGTATTTATTCACAGTATTTAAGTGTATTGACCATTCATAAAACCTAACAATGCCACTGTTTTTCTCTCCGACGTCATGTATTATACATTTTAATCACGAATAAAACCGTATTTATTAAAGTAATCAAAGCCTGTTTTAATTTTAACAAGAATAATTACGCTTATAAAGATAAAATATTTATTATAACGAATAAAATCTTGCAATAAAAAAATATGTAACGAGGCAATTCTTTTGAAATTCGAATTAGAGCATTGATTTGTTAATTTACGTGTTTTTTCGGTATGTACTCAGATGTTTACGTGTTAGCTCACGGAAAGCATTATTGACATTTAAAATAATCTCATTAAAAGTAATACATATCGGTGAGACCAGATTAATATAAAGTCATTCAAAAGCAACGTCGTCGAGGCTTCGTATTAATTTTCCAGGGTCGAATAGATCTATTAAAAAAATACGGACAATCTCTGCTTACACGTACTCCAGTCCTATTTTTGAAACAATTTCGTTATTTTTTCCAATACCAGGGCCTAAGGATGAGCTGAAGAAGGCGTCGTTTTGGGATCGCATACTTCTAAACCGCTGGGTGCGTGCAGCCTTCGGAATCTTATTCTTCGGAATCCTGACGCCCCCTCTGGCCTACATATTCGTCTACATGACGGCCTTCACGGTTTCTGACAGAAGCTGCGCCATATACGATGGCTACAGGTAAGGCGGGGGCTGCGATGGAGCCCTCAATACGGACTAGACATCCTTTCGGAGGCGCGAAGCCTCTTTATAGAATATGCGTAGAGTATGCGGCATCAACATGATAAAATGCCACAATTCGCAATACAGAGGAGGCTAACTTCGTGCCCACCGGTCATTAATTTTCGATTTTTCCGCCTTGATACAATGCGAATAGTATGCCATCAATTTTTTTAATTGTCGCTTATACGACATATATATACGATATATATATATGCTATTATAAGATCATTTCCTTTTCTTGTGTAGGTATATTTCTTTAAATACGCAGTAACTACAAAAACTGATAAAGCATCCTTCCCTTGGCAGGGGTCGTCATCACTTTCGTGCAGCCATCTTCCGGTAAAAAAAACAATACAACAAGGTAAACAAGACGACCATCATTTGCACCTCTTGTTAACAGACACAGCCAAAAATCAATCATTAGCAAAAGTTGCGCGGGTGATGAATAGCAGAGTACTGATAATGAAAGGATAACTTTGTAGTTTCCACAACTTTTAATATAACACGACCGGTTTCACTACGATCGTAGCATCCACAAAGTTATCCTTTCATTATGAGTAAATTCCACAAAATTGAGCCTGACCTCATTAATTATATAGCAGAGTACTGGTTTATAGATGTTAACTAAAAATCACCGTAACTTGCTGAACAGCCAATAAACGAATTCCCGAATAAGCACTTAAAGATTAAAAATTGAAAAAATAACTACTTTTATTAACAAAGTGATAAAAATACGATTAAATAAACACTTAAAAACTATTGATTACATTGATTTTTATTTGATGGGCTCAAAGCACGCCACTTGCTTAAACGCTTTATTAAAAATACTAGAAAAATAATTCGGGAGTTATACCAGGAGTTTGGCGCAGGAGAGCTGGATTCGTGAAACAAATACTTTTAAATTTAAATTTTAAATCGTGTGTAGCGGGAGAAAGGTCGAGCTAGCGTTAGCTGAAGATGGTCCAAGCTCTTCCCACTAACAGCAGCGTTGTTGCCGCAAGTCAAACTGCGCTTAAACATCTATTAATGTAACTGGTATTTGTATGAACTAGAAACTTACGCAGGGTTGCCAGATTTTAGTCTTGAGAGGACGGGACACGCAAAGAAAGTCTCCGTTAAAGTACGGAGCGGGACACGAGAAAGATAAAAAATAGCCTAGAAGAGAGTATGAGAACTACAGCCATACCACGATTTAGCGCTACCATTTGTCCATCACTGATATTGGCGTTAAAACAGGGGTGGCGGTAAATCGAGTTATATGCTAGCTCGATGTACATAATCATAAGATGGAAGTTCTGTTCACAACGATTCATGGGCGGTACGGGGGAGGGGCACTATATATGGAAGGCGCTAAATCGGGGTTTGACTTTATAACAAGTGTATATTATTTATATTAAGAGTTGATAAACTCAAAAGAAAGTTTTACGCATGTAGATATGTACTGTACGATGAATGTTATACTATATTAAAACTTTGATTTCAAATACGGAACGCGCCGTTTTGGGAGAGGGAAAGAAAGATGAAGAATAATAAAATTGTTAACTTTTATTTGTAGAATCAATGACGTGTAACATTTGCACGAGACCTTAAAAATGAACTAAAAAATTATTGTTAATTTTAACAATTATATTTTTTGAGGTCTTTGCGTCTCTTTGCAACTGTTTGTTTTGGAGTGTGTGGCAGCGAAACTCACTCCATGACATGTTTACCAAGCACTGCAGAATTTACTCCACTGTACATACATAGATATGTTTCATCCGCATTAACAGTGGCGTAGCGAAGGGCAAGCAGAGGGTGGCAGTTGCCACCGGGCGCAGGGCTGAAGGAGCGCAAATGCATGGATCGAAAATCAACGTTTCTGTTTATAAATGATAATAATATTATAATATACTAGTAGAAGGTGCTTGCATACTGCAAGCATTTCATCTCACCTTGAAAAAACATTAATTTTTTAGAGAGATATTTCATCATGGGAAATATTTAATTCAAAAGATTTCTCCTAAGGATCAAATTTCTTTTTTTCCTTATGGAACAATAATGGAGTAAAAAAACTGCTAATTTTTGAAATTTTATGAATATTTTACGTTTTCCACATTCGGTTAATAATGCCACATATTTATGCCAAATTTTAAATTTGTAGCACATTTAGAAGTAAAATAACATTTATCTAATTGTTTAAATTAAAATAATTTCTACGGCCGCAATAAGAACTTCATAAATACAATGAAATGTTTAATCGTTTAAATAAACTAAACTCTAAATAACTTGAAAATTTTAGCTCTCTATCTCGCCCCGTAGTATCTAAACATTTACCTATTTGTTTAAACTTTAAGAATTTTTTACTGCCAAACAAATCAAAACATCAAAGTTTATATAATCCTTATTTCGTTTTTTTACAAATCCTAGCTCTAAAAAAAATTTCAGCTCCGTAGCGCATTCGGAAATACATAAACCTTGAAAATTTGTTTAAGCAATTGAAAATTTTTAGCGGCCGCATTGTCGCACTTTTTCAAGATTTTCGTTTTTTCTAGTCGATTTTGCACAAAATCCTACCTAAGAAACAAATTTCGAATCTCTAGCTCATCTGGAAGTGCCTAAACATTAGTATCCTCCTATATGTTATATGTTATCTCCTCCTCCTCCTCTGTAAGAAACGTCGATATATAATGATGCCGAATTAAAATGCTAGTATAGTATGCTTGGGTTTCCATCACATTCCCAACATAACATTTATCTGGAAATTGTACAGGGAGCAGAGGGAGGGGGTCGCATCTCTGTGCCACCGCGCATTAGTCCAGGACAGATTTATAAAACATTTTTGTAATATAACGTGCCAGTTAAAAAATAGCAGTAACATTAAAAATACGGAAAATAGCGTTCCGTATCGAGTTCGTACAGGATGCGGGACAAATATTGAAAATAAGTCTCGGCCATTATGGTTGGCAACCCTAAGCTTGCGGATATGAGAAAGTTTGCGCAATGTACGTTACTCTTATTCTTACTTTTTCCATACCTAGTATATGTAGGTGAAAGTACTGTATTTGTGAAAATAATCGAATTCGAGATTTCAAAGGAAATACACGCTTTAAGTTCCCTCGAGTACGTTTTCACTATTTTCACGGTGATGTCTGTGGGTGTGATAGGAATTTTGTGTGCGCGCTTTAACTCTAAAACTAATACATAATTAGATCACCACAAGACTTTATATTTAAATTTTTTATTAGTTACTCAAGGTCTGAAAAGGTTTTGACACATTTGTGGCATTGCAAAAGTTATTTTTGTCGTGTGTTTAAGATGGAGTACCACCAATCAATGTTCTTTCTTAATTTTTCATGACGTGTGCAACTTTTTCGAAAATTTCAGGTAATTGTGCACTCCTTTTCTGCGGCGCCATTTGTTCCTTCTACAGTCAAAAAGGTATACTAATGCATCTGGGTATATTAAAATTGTTTTTTGCATATACCGAGATTTTATGACTAGTCTGCATCGTCGCACAATAACTTGCGCTTTTTTATTTCACAATAAACTATCTATAATTCTACAAATATTTGTGCGCGCAAATTTTGCCCTTGAGCGCTCGCCTTGCAGACCGTGTGTGCGCGCACAGCCTAAAGGGAACATTGCCGCCAAGTGAAGTCCCATACTGTCAAGTTTGGAGGTTTACTCTTGTTATTTTTCCGTTTCCCAAATATCTCCTTTGAAACTTAATTTATGCAAAAATATGTTATTATTAAAGTTATTGACAATATAATTTTCTACAAGTTTTGTTTGAAACATTTTTTCATAAAATGGATTTTTTTAGAGATATTTTGAATAGTTGTCTGAATTTTAAAATATATCGCCAAGTGATAACTTGGTTTTACGTTGTCATGATGAAATTTTCTAATTGTTGATAGCAATTCCTAAGCTGCCAAGGATAATTTTAATTGCGATCAAAATTATCTCGATGCCATCTAGTGGCATATTTTGGTAAGAAACTTTCTCATAAATAATTGACAGAGATCCCAGGGGCGCCAACAGTAATTTTAATCGCGAATCGTTATTTTGTGATCCATAGCAACAGATAACAATTTTGTTTATTATTATTATATCATTGTTATACCTATATTGCCGTTAATTATTCTTGAGGACGCTGATGTCGAGAGCAATCATATTCATTACCCTGCATGGAGAAAGTCATGTACTTGACACATCGGGTTTTTCGTAATTGTAACGCCCGCAACTGTCTTTGCTCCCCCACAGGATCGAGTGCATACCAGGCAGCTCGCCGTCCGCCTCGCAGTGCAGAGACGCAGGATGCTGCTGGAACGGCACCACCGCACCCCATTGTTACCATTCCCTCCCCTCCTATTACAACTACCGCCCCGCGGACCCCAATAGGGGCCCCAACGTGTCTTTGGAGCCCCTCGCGGATCTCTCCTCCGTCGGGACCAAACTCCATCCCATCACCTTGAGCTATTACCCGGTGTCAAAGAAACACCTCGGGTTTCTGTTCTACGACAAGAGCAGATACGGCGGACAGGTACCGAATTATGGAATCGACATCCACGAGACGGAATTCGATGTGAAGGTTTTCGGCGGATTGAACGGGAAACCACCGTTCTCCATAGAGGTGACAGCAAACGGATCCATGCTGATTTCAACGGCAGAAGGACCGCTCATGGCAAGCGACAAGTAAGAGGGATTTTAAAAAATGTTTTCTCAAAAGCAAAAACGTACTTATGTGATCACTGTCTGTCTGTTCGTCTGCCTGCGGACTATCGACTTTTTTGTTTTAAGAAATATTTAAAAATTCTTCTTTTGAATTATGAAATTTCCACCGATTGGATTTTTCTGGTAGTTCGTAGGTTTTCCGCTAGATGGCTACCAAGTCGGAAAATCCAAAATTTTGAAATGTTATTATAGCCAAAATATTGAAGCTAGAGGAGTGAAGTTTTCACGAATGGGAAGGTCTAGTAAGAATATAATGCATTTCAACGGTGCGAGTCGCTTCCTCTCCAAAGGGGAAGCAAACCATTGTTAGGAAAACGTGCTTCCATCTCTTGCTTTAGCAAGGGTATCTTACTTGTTTTATTATGCTTATTCTTGAAAGAAGTGGTTCTAATGCGTGTGGCGATGAATTTCAAGGGAGTCGCTAAGTACAAAATGACTCCTTTTTAAGGTAGAGCTAGTTGAAAAAAGTTGGAGAGCGATTCAGAAATTGCAGGCAAGTGAGCATTGATGACCAATATGGTAATTATTTTTAAACTAGTTTAGTTACCCGTCAAAGGAACGGGTATGCATGGATTAAGTATTAAAATTAAAACACGTCCCACTCTCTCTCTCTCTCTCTCTCTCTCTTTCTTAATCTCCCTCCCTCTCAAGTACATGTATTGAAAGAATTCTTCATTGCTTCATTATGATATATAACATCGTCATATCATTCCTCAGAATCAACAAAATTATTGACGATATTGCTATGCGTTATGTTTATCGCAATTTATTTTAAAAAATGACCAATAATTACCCAATCACACCGATTTGCCCAATTCTATATTTAAAAGTTTTTAGTAAATAAATAATAAATTAGAGAAAGCATAATCAAGAATTTAATCCTGAACATCCTTGCAAATATTTTAACGGTACCTAATTCAAAGGTAGAATTTTTCTTAGCCAACATCTTTGAAGATGATTTTTCAAAAGAATCTCATACCTATTTCTACTAAAAAGCAACTATCATTACAGAATGATATCTTTATCTGTAATATATTCTAAGGTGGGTTAGAGAAATTTTTTATGACATATCGAAACGAAGACCGTTTCTATATATCATATCGGTCATTCAGTTATTCAATTTAGTAATTTAATCCAATTATTTTGTTCACTCGCAGATACTGGGTACTGAGTCTCAAGCTTCCCACCGCAAACGTTTACGGATGGGGCGGCGCTGGCGTCGAAGGATTGGGTCCTCCAACCCTCAGACTCTCCCGAGGTCCACTACCCCAATGGGCCGGAGGGGGCCGCCGCCTGGCCCACCCTTTCCTCCTTTGCCTAAACGAAAACGGAAGAGCGCACGGGATCCTTTTCAGGGCCGCCGGTCCATTGGAAGTCGACCTTTTGTCATCCGGCTTGCTGACCCTGAGGGCGGTGACGACCGTTTGGCTAGAGATGCACGTATTGGCCGGACCGACCCCTTCTGACGTCACGAGGCAGCTGGGAGAGGCCGTGGGCTATCCGGCTCTTCCACCTTACTGGGCCCTCGGTCTGCAAGTCTGTCGGAACGACGCCTCTGGCGCCTGGAGGTTCTTCTCCCACGCCGAGCAAGCTGGTCTTCCCTTCGATTCTGACTGCCTTGGGCTCGGCGTTCTCGGCGAGAAGGCTTTCGAGGTGCAGCCAGGGCTTATGGAAGACGTTAAACAGCTCCAAAACGAACTGAATCGGAACGGGAGGAAGTTCCTACACGTGCAGAGACCACAGGTGAAGGGATCGGATGAATATATTTCATGCTTTATTACCAATTTCGCTGATATTTTATAAGCATATTTCAAATTGCCCTCAATCGGGAAATGCGACAATACACACCGTGTTTATTCACGTGGACAAGGAATTTAAATTTGAAACGAATCTCCAATGGATGCACAACTGTGCGATATTTATCCAAGGATTATCTTGTCAAGGTAATTTCAACGTCACAAGTAGGGTTGCCAACTTTTGGATTTCATGAACCGGAGATTGTGTTAAGGGTTGCTTACTTTAAGATATTCATGAACTGGAGTTTGCTTGAAACTTGTATACTTTAGATCAGTGGAACCCAACCTTTTTGCATGGCGGGCCGCATTCGTAGTTGTGAATGCTTCGGAGGGCCGCATTGGAAGTCACGAGAGCTTTGGTGAACCGAATGAGTGTTTACATTATAAGTTACCAAGGGTTTCTGTGGTCTCATATTAGCGAAACTCAAGTCTTAATAAATTACTCGTGTTAAAGCTCCACCAGAAAAGGTTTCGAGGCGATAATTATACTGAAAAAATATGAAATTGTCTATATCAAATTTTACCGATCACCTTTTCATCATAGCTTCGCGGGCCGCATAGAGTGCTCTCGAGGGCCGCTGGTTGGGGACCTCCTATTTAGATGAAACCTAAGAGGAATTAAATATACGATATATTAAAGTAAACATGACTAAAATTATTGAATATTGGAGTATTGTGCAAGACCAAAGCAAAGCTATTTTAATTGCATCAGCATCTAGGCATACCAATTTTTCCTACTTCGCTAGGAGCCTCATGGAATAAGACTAGATCTCCCGATTTTCCGAGTATTAAAATTGAAGAAAGGAAAGGATAAAATTGGTTACACTATTCCACAACTCCTCTGGCGATTTTCACATATGTATTCTGCGGTACCCTACTCAATATCGGTATCACGTCAAAAGGGCGAAACAATAAGGGCGAGCGTCAAAAAGGTCAAAACAAAATGGGCGAAAGTAGAAAACGAAATTTGTAAGGGAAGAAAAAGTTGGTGGTTTTATATGCTTGTTGTATTTTCGATTAATGATGAGGATGGAATAAGTGGTTTGGGGTTGGATTTGTTCTATTTCTTCCCCCGGGTTGAGTTAAGTGGTTGGGAGTTGGATTCGTTCTATTTTCTCCCCCGGGTTGGGTTAAGTGGTTGGGGTTTGGGTTCATTCTATTTCCTCTCCCGGTTTGGGTCAATTGGTTGGGTGTTGGATTCGTAACACTTTCTAAATAAATGTGGTGGTCACAAGATTTTTTGGATTTAATAATAATTATTAATTACTAGTTGAAACGCCCGGATTTGCTCGGGAAAGAGTTTTCTTTTAAGTAGCAAACGATTTTTATTGCTCGGGGCCCCGCGCTGTCGTAAGCGATTTTTACCTTAACATTGACTATGTTATGTATTGCATTTTAAAGTTTTATCATTAATATAATTACGCATTAACGTCTAACTTAATATTTACATGGATAAATGCACCGAAGCCATTAAAGTAGCAATAAAATTATGTGGATTATGTCAATACTATTAGCCAAAACGTAAACAATAAACAACATCTTGGTTACCGAACAAATTTAAGTAGATGTATGGATTTATGTTGCGATAAATTTAATGTTAATGGTAAAAGATAACAATGTTAAAATATTTCTTAAAAATCATTTGACTCACTTTAAAAAGTATTCATAGACTATATTTAGGCATGAATCCATTTGTACCCTTTATTTTGGTGTTGGCTATTCTTCCTCTGCGGCGCGCCACGGCGTGGATTTTCCTTGCATTAATCTTTACGTGGCTATCTCCCTTAGAAGAGGACAACAATTAAGAAATTTAGCTTTGTTGCCGGCTGGAAAATCTTAGAAAATGTTGCGCTTAAATTTCGAGCGATTTAACATGTAATACGACAAAACATGAATAGAATTAAAATATTGTCTTTCGTGCGTAAAATAAGTCATTTCCCGTGATCGTAAGTTAATATTTAGGTATATAATTATATCCGCATCAGTGAAGGGCTGCATGGCATTTTGGGCTTTCTTCACACCATTTCCCATGCATTCTTATGGAAATAGTATTTTTGTTGACTCCATGGGGTATAAGAGATCCCACGGTCTGCAAACCTAGACCGAGTTCTTCCTTTGGTCCATAGGATGGCCCATGAAACTTTTGAATTCGATAGCTTCAACGTAAAAACGTATAAAGAACATACATACATACACACATATACACACACTAAAATATTTATAAGAAGATTTTAATAATACCTGATTATAGCTAGGACTCGAGAAATATGTGGAAAAATTCAGTTACTGGTATCTGCTACAAGAAATCATGATTGTTCACCAAGAATCAATTCCCTGATAGAAAATATGTTGTGGATATCATTTGATGGAAAGCATCTCCAGCCATATGCCAATTTATACTACCTTTTATTCCTTTACTAATTTCTCTCTCTACTTTCTCCCCTTTTGTTTTCGCCTTTTTGACGCTCACCTTTATTGTTTCGCCCTATTGACTTGCAACCCTCAACATCGTAGTTGTGTTATATTGCTGATCCAGAGATGAAGTAGTTTGCAGAGTATGGATGATCAACAAATACGCATGGCCTTCAAGTTTTTTGTATAAAACAAAATACAATCGAAATTAAAGCGAAAACTATCTTAATTTAAATCGTTTATAAAAAACGCAAAAATTCATGAAAGGGGGTTTCCACTGCAGTCGAAATTGAACCGGAGATTTGAGCTACTCACACGGAGACCGGAGATTATTGCGATGACCCGGAGATCCCCGGCCCAAAAGCCGTAGGTTGGCAACCCTAGTCACAAGCGTAGGAACTGAGGAAATCTGTGACTTTTGGGTTGCATACGATTCAGTATGCAATTATTTTATATGTGCCGAAGTTAAGGTTCAGTAAGTTAAATTCATCATTTTGCGCGAAATTTATCCTTTATATTTTATTTCAATATTAAAATGTTTTTGCAAATTAATTTCTAACTAACATTAACATCTTTGTATTCCAAATTCTTCTTACACTTTCAATACAAATATCTCATGGGTTGTACAGCGATAAGAAAACGAAATTGAAAGTCTTTTTGTATAATAAACTATAAAAATGCTGATCCAAGGATTTGTTATCATAAACATGAATTGCTTTGCGAAGAGTTTCTTAGTTTGAATTCACAATTATTATTTGTTTAATTAAAAATACGAGGATTTCTCGTCACATTCGGGAGAGATATGAAGAGACGGACAAAGAGGCTTCTCTGTAGAAGAAAAAATCGTCTGTAGATGGACTTTTGCACTCTTTTTCTGCTACCAATCAGCTACCACATATGTTACTCATGATCAAATACGAATCTGAGAGAATGACAATCCGATTTATATGAAAAAGGAATGGGAACTGGATCGAGCATTTCCTGGAGAGTGAGAGAGAGAGAGAGATAGAATACATGATGAAAGAGGTGATGAAAAGAAAACTCGAAGGAAAACGACGAAGAGGAAGAAAAAGTTTTCATGAGATAGACGACGTGAAAGAGTTATCAAGAAAAGAAAAAGGCTGCGAAAAATAGGAGAATTTGCAGAAGCGACCACGAACCCGTCTGAGGACAGATTACCGACTATCATGATGACGATGAAATACATATAAAAATAGAATTATCTTCAAACAATTATAATTCGCTTCGTTAGTGCATCAACATAACGTCGTCGAAACATGATTCAATTTTTCTTATGCCCTTACATTCTTCTTTCTTATATAACAGATAGAATACTGGAATTATCCGCCTTACCAAGCCGGAATTGCGAAAGATGTCTTCGTCAAATACGGCGGAGAAATGGAGAGTGATTACACGGGGACTTACAATGGCCGCGCTGTCGTCTATCCTTCTCTGGTTCACCCTAAGACGCAGGAGTGGTTTACGGAGCTCTTATCCAGCATAGCATCCTATACGGGCCCCATAGAAGCCATTGCCATCGAAGATGATTCGCCTTTCAGCAACGGGACTTTCGGGAAAGACCCTTACCCCGTGGACGACCTTCCCTTTATACCCAGGGTAAGCTCACTTTGATCATTTCTACCTTGTTGATTTTATCGCAAATATCCTAAGCTAGTTTGTTAACGCAATGACTGTCTTTAGTTGAGTGAAAAAATCTTCCTTTGGTCGTTTTTGGAAGTTGTCTCTGGTTGTCTGCCTGGCCACCATAAAATCATCTATCGTAAGATCTATCGCTGGACACGTTTTATTAGAAGTTTTTAGTTGATAATTTAAGGGAAATTTTTACGGGAAAATGGTTCACGGTTTACCCCTAATAAATGAAACTGTAACGGCGGAAGAATGGTCATTTTTGTAAAACCATAAGCGCTTCTTTGTTGACAGTGAATTTTTTATGGAAAATAGTGTATTTAGTGAGAATTGCACGAGTTTATGAAAAGAATATCGTTTTGCTCGTAAATTAACAGCGCAATATGGCTCATAGCAGTTAAATATTGTTTTTGAACGGAATTCATGTAAAAGTAATAAGTTAACCAGTTACTCTCCTGTGGAAAAAATTAATCATTCGTTCGAATTCGTTAAAAAGGGCTGTCTATCCCTTAAATTTCCGAGATGCATTCTACGATTGATGATATCACCAAATACATATCGATTTTTTTATTTGTTCGTCCTCATATCGATAAGATTACAAACAACTCGAAATTTCCTTCCTCGTCAGGGTCTCAACCACTCCATATCCCAAGGCACCCTCTGGTGGATGTCGCATCACTCCGAGACCATCCTCCACTACAGCATTCACAATGCTTACGGCTATTCTTTCGGACAAAACCTTTCCACCGTCCTTCAAAAGTTATCCCTTCCCCTTAAAGCGGGAGAAGATCTTTACCCCAGGATCCTGATCCTTGGCGAGTGGACCCAGCCCGGTACCGGAGTCTTCGGAGGACACGGAGGCGCCGTAAGGGTTTCAAGGTCATGGACCTCGATGCGTTCGGCTTTCGTCTCGGCTCTGGCCAACGGTTTGGTTGGGATACCGCTTTCCGCCGGCATAGCGGCGTGCGGGAGGTTACAACCCCAAGATTTCAAATCTCAACCGTTCGATTCAATTCTTTGCCGGCGCTGGATACGTCTAGGAGCTCTCCTACCTTTGTGGCGGGTGCACTTACCGGCGGGTAACCTCACCGACGGTATGATGGATACCCTGACATCGGCTGCCGAATTGCGTTACGGATTGCTTCCGTACATCTACACCCAGATGTACCACGCGTCTCTCAGCGGGACGCCCGTTGCAAGACACCTCCTGTTCGAATACCCGGAGGTCGAGCTGGCAAGGGACGCGGACGATCAGATCCTCTTGGGACCCGCCCTAATGGCGACTCCTTCTTTCATCCCTGATTCGCCGACGGTGAAGGTGTTCCTTCCAAACGGGACGTGGTACTCGCATCCGGGTGGGGAGAGGAGGGAGGAGGTGGGGAGGGTGGCGAGGTATATGCTGAGGAGGGACGAGACGCCGATGTTTTTGAGGGGAGGACACATTATTCCGATGCAGGTGAGTGATTTGGTGTTTTGTCAAGTGCCATATACAACTACCAACTCGTAATTTTATCCTTTTATGTTGAATTATGGAAACTTAGTTTTGCTGATGACTTTATAGCTCGCTTAGTAAATTACTTCGTTCGTCTTTAAAGATCATGACTGTCAATTTGTAGGTGAATTTTTATTTATCTTTGAAAGTAACTGAGTACCTTTTTAAACGAATTTGTCGTTTACATATGAGATTTCGTGGATAATTTTATCTGTTACTTACTTGGTATCTACATTAGTAGCTTTGAAATTAACCTCCTTACCAACTCCGTTGCTAACTTATAAGAAAACTTTGCTTGATTTTTACTTCGCAAATAACTTTATTGTATAAATTTTGAGACAAATTTCCAACCTATACAAATGTATAAGATACTAAGGTTTGATAAATTGTACCTGTACAAATTTTTAATGCCAGCGAGTGCATCAGATACTTGCGTTAATTTAACAGGAGCGCTATTATATAATTAATGTTTCATTCGATGGCAGTATAGTATGTGTCACTCCTTTCTTGACATTCTTATAAAGTTAATCGCCGGTGAACTGAAGAAAACACCACTTCAAATATTTTCATTGCAAATATCTTTTGTAAGAAAAACTTTGACCATAAGTGCAAAGATAAGTTGTAAAAATTATAAATTTTTAGTATAGCGTTACTTTCTTATCTCCTATTTAGGTACCGAGTCGGTTAACCGATTTATTTTTTTGCGTTAAAAAACAATGAACTGAATTTACCTTCATATTGCGATAATTTTTAATGTGGCATTCCGAGTGCCTTTAAAAACAACCAAATGATCCTCAAATTCCATCAACTTTTCACGCTCGAGTAATTAACCGGTCGGTTAAAACATTCACAGGGTCCAGGAATAACAGCCCCTTCTTCGCGCAAGAATCCGTACAGCCTCCTCGTGGCGCTAGACTGCGAGAAAAACGCAATCTCGTCATCTTCTTCCAAACTATGCGCCGAGGGCGACCTCTTCGTGGACGACGGAGTAACCAACAGCACAGTAGGGAGGAAGAAGTACGACCTGATCACATTCACTTCTCCCACCGAGACTTCGGTTCAAATGAGAAGACTGAACTCCTGGTTGGTCTGCGGAGGAGATTCGAACTTCTCCACCATCTTAGACTCAATCGTGGTCTACGGAGCAACCAAGAAACCCACGGCAGTAGTGGTGGACGGAAGGGAAGTACAGAACACTACGGTCACTTTCAACCTCGGAGTGCTCAAGATCGTAGGTCTAGGAGTGGATTGGTGCGGTCTGCCGGCAGGTGGCAAAAATTTAACCATAGAGTGGATCTGAGTGACCGAAAGAGAATCTCCTGTTGGAGAATGAAAAGCGAAATAAAAATAGGAGACGAAAAATGCTTCCGTCGATTGTATGCCCCTATCTTCTTAAGAAAAAACATTGGAAAATCGGCGCGCGTTTCCCGAAATTGTTTTTGGTTATTTTTCATCACCATCGAGTTTTATTTATACCCCAATGGTAAAGAGGACAATGAGTTGACGGCGGAGATTTGTAAAAGTTATCATTATTTTATTGTATTCGTTATAATCATTGTGTTTAATCATGCATCCATCGAATCATTTTCACAGAAAAAAGGCTTTTGAGCCGTTTAACATATATTTAGGCATGAAAACATTTCCACTTGGAAAAGAGTGGAGTGGTGATAACGTTTTCTCTTTGTTGAGATGTTTCTTGAATTTGGCGCGAGAACTTCGTGGGAAGGGAAAAAATGAGGAAGATTTGCGAAGGATGAAACCCTCGTTTAATTTTTTATCGTTCATATCCCACCAAAAAATACTAATTTTTTTGAATCAATAGTCTTGCGTGTTACTCCTTAAAAATAAGAAAAATCCCGAAAGAAGCATCTGCTGTAAAATATTAAAACCATCAACATTAAATTGTACATATTTATGCCACAAACTTTATCTGTCTTGTTTATTTCTATTCGTCTCCTTTGTCCCAGGGATAGAGAAATAAAAAAAACAGCCGCTTGCCGTTGTTTTACAAAATAAAAGAAACACGTGAAAGATATTTCCGCGATATCCAAAAAAGCTATTTTTCGGCAATTATTTTTTAAGGAAGGCACTTGATGTGTTTGTTCGATTTCTTTCTTTAAAAAATCTCTTTCTCTCGGAATATATATTTTTACAAGAGCTTTAAAAAGAGCTTCGGCTTGGCGGATCAAGAGGACGATTTCAGTGTCTCTTCTCTTTCGAGGGCCCACTTCCTGGAGAAACCAACTCAGTTTCGCTGGTGTCTCTTGGGATCCACGCCTCCGAGGGTGGGATCTTGAGCCCTGGGCTGAGTGGAGATAGGGACAGCTCTCCCATGCTCCTCCTCTCTCCCGCCACTCCTTTCCCTCCCGCGTTCGACAGCGTTGAGTCCGGATCCTTCAACATGTAGCAGACGTATCTCGGAGCGAATGTCTCCCCTTTCCTGTGCACCCTTAGCGTGGCGCCGACACCTGGCGCGGCACCCGCAGCCGCCACGGCCGTGACGGTCTTTGCCACCTTAGCGGTCGCACCCGCTTCGGCTCCCGTGGTCTCTTCTTCCTCACCCAATCTCCTCACCACCTCCTGATGGAAGTATGCTTCCACGTGTCGTGGTCCCCAAGTGCACGGTTCGAAGCGGGCGAGGGCTGGAGGGATTTTGGAAAAAAGAGGAAGATTCTAATGCTTGCTCCGTGCATGGTACACTAACCTATAATCAGGTCTCTGAGAGAAAGACCTGAGATTTTTTGAAGTGAAGAATTGGCAGCATTTCTGTGCGTTTTCACGGCGATGGAACTTGATATGACCCTTCTTGTTTGTCACAATGCGCTATAGGGTCTTGAATTTGTATTTGGACCATGGAATTAATTAACCAAGATGTGCTTAAAATTTTGATTTGTGTCATTTTTCGGTGCAAGAATTAGTTATACGTAAATGAAGTCCATTGTTGATCCAACATTAATATACGCTTTATGAAAAAAACAAAATAAATTATCAAGAAATAGATCTTCTAACGTCAATTCTATTTCACAAGGCATGCATTTCTGAAAATGTGATGCTCACTTCGAATTTCCCAGGACTTCGTCAAAAACTTTATTTTTAACTTCGCTACTGGTCCATACATTGTTTCAATTATTATGAATTGTAAAAATGCTACTTATTTTCTTGTGTGTAACGTAACAAGTATATCACTTAATATTTTAATTATGTCTAGTTTTCATTTGAAAAAATGCAATATGTTCTTGTACAAAACAAATTAAATTACTGAAATTTTAGTAATGAATCGTGTAAAAGGATTATTTATATTTTTTAGCCTCTGAAGGCATGCAATCGAACCCTCGTATTATCTCAAACGTTCCGTTTCTCGAAGCAGACATTTCTTCCCATCAAACTTAAAGTTCTTTTATCAGGAAAATTCCTTTGCTCGAATCGCTTCACTATTCCCTACAGATTTGACATATAAAAGGCCCGACCTTCATCTGGTCTGGGTGAAAAATCGAGAATACATGACGGCGAATGATTTCGCACGGACTCACGGAATTCTAAGTACTGGGAGGATCCCGGCACTATAATCTGCGACCCTCCGTCCGCTTTGTCCACCGCCGAAGAAGTTGACCTCCTCCTCGGTCCCAACACCATGGAGCGGAAGACCCTTTCCAAGGGAACTGTTCCCACGACGATCGGCATGCGTATGTGCAGGGGTTCCGCCTCGCCCTCCACCTCCACCACGAACTGCAAGACCGGGAGAGAGATACGCCATAAATGTTAGGAATTAAAGGGTTTATATTATTCTTCATAGCTTGATAAAGTAAAATCCCGAATAGTCGGAATTTCGATTAACCGGATTGTTTAAAACTTACAAGTGGAAGGTTTTTTATGTTGCATCATGTACGTAAATATTAAGGGTCTTTAATTGTCTGATATCTAGTGAAGGTAATAACAAAATAATCTACACCTATTTCAATGTTTATTACAATGGTTTTCAAACATAATAAACAACTATATACCAGTGTTGAAAAATGATTAAATAATTAGTGTGTTACTATAACAATAATAACATTATAGTATTCAATGCCCTTCCCGCAAAAGCTCTGTTCTCGATAAAGTATTGTAAATGCCTAGTCACCAAAGCCGGAAAGAGGGTTATCATCTTCAAAGCGGCACCACTTGCGATCCAGAAAAGGACCTAAAGCAATGCTTGATAAACGCAGGAAGTATTACTCGATCTGTTAAATTATTTTATACATTAAAATGAAAGTTTTCTTTAAGCGTTTTTTGCTTGCTAAACGCTTATTTATTTTGATTTTCGTGTTCTATCGTAGGTTTAAATAGGATTATCGATCAATCGGAATATTCGGTTAACCAGAATAGGCTTTTCCCTGTGTCATCCGTTAAATCTGTAAAAGTATACTCCATAAATGGAATACACAAAGATTTCAAAGGAGTTCTTTATGGGATTTATGTACAAAACGGTATCGAAAGATTGTGCGGTTCTCGAATTTTCATCTCCGGAACTATATGTCGTAATTATGTGCTCCCGCGGATTTTTTGCGGTCAATGTTGCTATATATATATATATATATATATATATATATATATATATATATATATATATATATATATATATATTGTATTTGTGTAAAATGGAATTCTAATTGACGAATGCAGTTCACATTCATATTACGGCGATACATTTTAGTAAATATCACTCATACTTAATTTAATCTAAACCCGTCAAGCGATTCATGAGATGAAAGTCACGACGGACGAACGGACAGACGAGACGTGACTTTTGGTTGGAGTCCCATTGATTATTCACATAAATCCAATAACCATAAAGCGGTAGTAAAAACAAGATGGGCGTTTCGGGTGTAGAAGCCGTCCTAAGCGGTTATTCACCGACCGTTGAGGATTTTTTGCTTCTCAGCTCTTGGCGAATTGCCACTGAAGACGGTTATCGCTTCTAATTTTTCCATCCGTTTTACAGCCATAGGAGCCGGATCGATCATCCGTGACCACGTACGTAATATATGGCACTGAGACAAGAAATTATTAAAGAATAGTAGATAACCTGCAGGTATTGATCCCTTTAAACGTTAGTTTAGAATAGGTCGTTGCATGAGTCACCTTAAAAAGTCACTTTCGCGTGCTGTCGCTAGTCATAAGCAGAACTCACGAGAACGAAAGCGGGAGATCTACCCTGGCGTCATCAAAGTCTTTGCAATCGCTACTACTCCTCTTCCTTTCTTACTTATTCCCAAACAGAGCACTTATCGTAAAAAAACACTTGAGAGCTCACGTTGAGTAGGTTAGTGCCACCAAGGTTCGTTATAAACCGTTTTCCTTGTCGAACTCGAGAATAAGTCGTGACACAGCGATAAGGCTTCCGTAACCGAATTTTCGACCGACAGATGGCATCTTCATCTACCGTGCACGTGTGTTGCCGCACGTCACGAATCGCTTAGTACGAAAATTCGAAGCGCGCATTTATTTTTTCGGCGATTCGGACGGGGAAATAAAAGAGGATAAAAAACAGCAGGCGATCGAAGAGGGGACCTTGGAAGGCGACGGAGGGGAGGCGAAATGGAAAGGGGAAACACTCGAATACTCGGTGTCTTTATAGGACAACCCTTTTTTTGGCCGTCGGCCGCCAAGGGGGCAAGGTCGATCCATATCCGAATGGAGAACATCGTATCGTTTTCTGGAAAAAAATGTGCGTGACCTAAGGTCGAGTGGCATATAGAAGGTGGAAGTCGCGACAATCCTTGATAAATTATTCGTCGCGAATCACCGTTTTCACGACGATCCTGAAGCAGAACTCTTTCATCGCCGCTCTCTATGGAGAAGCTCAAACGTCGACATCGCGACGAGTCATTTAAAATTCCCTTTCTCCGGAGACGAGGGTAACACTTGAGCCGCTGGGAATCAATTAAGTGGGGTATCAGTAAAAAATAATAATTGGGGTACTTCTTCGTTGTGAGGGGCTGATTTTTGAAGGGTGGGTTTGGTTTTAACATTTTGAAGGGTGGGTTGGGTTGTTACATCTTGAAAGCTGGATTGGGTTAGATTTCATCATAACCTAACCCAATCTGGCCCAACCCAACCAAATACAGCATTTAAAACAGCCTCTATAACTGAAAAACACCATAATTTCTTTTATATTAAATGGACACCTTGTGGAATCATTATTTACGCTCTTATCCTTGGGAAAATTTATCAAAGGGTTTCATTTGGCGCAGGAAGATTTTTTACGTTAGGCATTTTTAAAAAATGATTGAGGACGTGTTTTTTAAGCAGAAATATTTCAACCTTGCGATTGTTGCGAGAGCAAGCGCGCACACATTACACACATCCTCACCAACACACACACACAACACACACACAAACCACGCATACCATACACACGGTCGGTAGGAGACTCGTGTTTCAAGGCCGAAGAAATGAATTCTTCCCTTTCTCCGACGAATTATTATTCATGTTTGATTGCCCGAGTCGTGCGAGGAGATGAAGAAGGTGAAAGGAATGAGTGACAGAGAGAGAGAGAGGCGTATGGATATAGAAAGATATTGACAAATAGACTGTGACAGAAAGAAATAATAGAAGAAGAGCAAATGAGTAGGAAAGAATTAGAAATGGGGAGGAAAGGGAAAAAGCAAGATATAAAGGTATATGTAGAGAAGAAAGAGCTGTCAAGAAAATTGAGCCATTAAGAAAAAAGAGAAAGCATGAGAGAGGACGAAAAAGAGGAAGGGAGAGAAATAGAGAAAAAAAAGAAAAAAGAGAAAAATGAAAGAGCGAAAGAAACACAGAGAGAGAGACTGGAAAATGCGAAGTAAGGAAAAACTGAACGGTATGAAAATGAGAGAAGCAGTGGAAGGAAACAAAGAAAGAAAGAAGCAGGGAGGGAGAGGGTATAAAAGTAATTAACATGTAATCAATTTTGTTTGTATTCACACCATCCTAACTCTTAACTAGGTTGAAAACCATCGCAACTCAAGGAGACAAATATCAAACCATTTTAAATAGGGAAACGACGTCGGCTCCTTGTAGAAACGTTTCGTTTTTCATAATAGGGTCTTTAGAGAAGTCTTTTTCGCTTTTTACGCGCTGAAAATAGAATTTCGACTATTCTTTGTTACGAGGCTAGGAAATTCGACAGGGGCATTCGTCTCCGCAATGCTGAAAAATACCAAATATTTTTCAGGAGACGGTACTTAAAAAAACCTTAAAAATGGTTACTGTCGCGCCCTTTTTGGTTAAGGGTAAAAGGGCAAGTCATTTAGCAGAAAATGAGACAGGAAAAGAATGATTCGAATTGCATAAACGGACACTGTTTCCTGGTGCTTTGTGCGTCCAGAATTAATTTCCATTTGCTTACAGCTTAAAACCGTAATATAACTGCGAGAAAACATGTTATATGCTAAGAGCATGAATTGTGAAGAAACGGCTTCGGAGGCGTTAGCTTACCCATGAAAATGATCAGAACAGCGAACTACGAATTAGGTCCAGATGAATTTTTGTCGATTTGGTGCGCTAATTTCGGAACTTTAGTATGGCAGTGACTATCAAATGGCACTCGCGTATTTGTATATATTGTCCAACCTCTATATCAGGAAAATACTACAAATATTGGATTTAGAGAACATCCAGGAATAGAACTCGAATACATTGCTTAGGCGGAAAAATAACGGTTCCATGTCAGTTCATCATGCTCGACATATTCATCGTAAACAATTTTCCAATGGGGACTGTCAAAATATTTAATTATGTTTTTTTAAAATTCTTTGTAATTGACTAAATTACTCTCTGTGAAAATTTCTTTGTTAAATCGTCTTCATTATGCAAAAAATATTTTAAATAACTCTTTTAAATATCCCGCGAAAACGGCAACCTGGTTGGAGAGAGGTACGTGACGTCATCGCATTCTTTACGACCGTACTGAAAGCACGCAGTTTTGATACTTCGTCCTGTTGCTTTTCCTGATATCGTAGCTAAAATGGAGAAATGGAACTTAAGAAGGGTTATAAGTATTATCTGGTACCTCACTGCTTAAATACAACGTTTAAAACCCCGAGAAAATTGTTCTTCACGCTAACGAGGTCCTTGGGAAGAAATAAGAAGCGGAGAAAATTTTGGTTGAAAGCCATGAGGAGATATGCATCAGATATATCGTAACGTACAACTGCATTTGTCTGCGAAAATCATTTTAATCTAAGTACTAGTTATATGTATGTACGTAATTTTATTGCTTCGTATTTTAGTTTATGACTTATGTCGGCATTACATTGACATGCTGCATATATTTCTGGATAACGTTGAAAGAGTGAATTATATTTTTATGTTTCAAAGATTAGCATATATATTTTAACAAAACCCCCATAATGTAATATACCTATTCTAAATACGTAAGGTCAAACTTACGAAAATCGTTGTGCTATGAGTTTATTAAGCAATTAAGCAAATAATTACTGTCGCAGTCCACATATTAAATACCAAGTTTTTAAGCAAATACTTTTACAAAGGTTACATATTAAGTTAGTTCTGTAATTTAAATATTTTAATAAATTTGTTCACGTAATATCCACGACAGCATGGTATTTTGAAGGACCATGTTTTACTAAATAAGGGCAGTCATGACACTCCACAGACGTGACTAAATCTTCTTCTTCATCTACAACTACACTCACTTCATAACCTCTTTATCTTATTCTCTGTTCAGGGCAAATCTTGCTTTTAAGAATACAAATTTTTCCTTCTCGCTTCAGTTTAACAAATCCAACAGCATTACTAACATAGTCTTTCCTCATTGACCTCAAAGGGAGAAAAAAGCCATAAAAGCAACGATGAAATTCGCCACGTATACAAAAGAGACATGCAGTTATTACAAACACTTCTACAGTTTTTCTTTTCACAAGTATAGGTAATAACTAAGGCAGATAGGCACTTAAAAAAACAAACTTCACCACATTTCCTATAGACAAAACACACGGAAACTAAGTTTATTCACATTAATTTTGTATATTTGTCAATATTTGACGCGATGATTCTGTAAAGGCAGATGTTGGTGATTATTTTGTGGAAATTAACAAAAGTTTAATATAAATAGAAAATACTATCTAACATTGTTCATGTTATTTTATTGTGGAATTCCACGAATTCTCGGCCTCGTCCATTACCTTTTGCATACTTATCTAACTATATTTTACTTACTAGATACTAGGACAGCATGGGAAACAATACATAAATAAATATTCTATAATATTAGTTAAAACTAGAGTTGTTTTATTAATTTAATATGGGACGTGTTTTGAGACGTCAATCTATATTTTACAAATCTTCTGCGTTTCAGTCGAAATAATAGTACTATTACAATAACTGAAAATAAAAGCGCTACATCGAACTTGTGTTATCAATTAAATGTAATTCAAACCTATCCGCCTTCACTCCACGCATTTCAACATCTGAATATTGCTCCCTACGACTTCTAATGTACCGCAAAAACATGTACGAATCAACGTTGGGCAAATTATCAGATCTGGCTTCACAAAATCCTTCATATGCCATTTTGCAAAACACAACGCGAAATAAATGCAGGAAGGTGCAGTACTTCTGCCAATATTTCTTCTAAGACGGAGTATAGAGGAAACAACGGAATTATGTCTTTCAAGCTTCTACTTCTATATCTACACAATAGCTTCTAGCACGGGTAGCATCGGCTAACATGCTTGTGGAATTCGCTGACGCCACTAAACACTCGGCAAACTTCGAATACCAATGGGATGTGATCGGGTTCGGCATTAACTTGTCCGTTTTAAATTGCTTTTTTATAAATATCTGTTAAAAATTTAACGAAAAAAGTTTATATTTTCCTATAACAATAGCCATACAATACAACTTCATAAAATTTTCGGTAATTCCCGATATTTGACAGTCTCCCATTGTATTTCAATAATCACAGAGAGAATCGCAACTATATTTAGCTCTTAGACTGAAAATATTCTAATTACAATCAACGCCTGGGATATTACATTTAAATACCAACCCAGTTTACATCAGACGTACTAAAGAAGCAGGATGAGCTTATTGATTTTATTTCATTTCTTGGCATATAAGCTTTTCTTACTTGCGTCCACTTCCAAATTAATTATAAACTAATAGAAAATGCGCATGTGAAACCAAAATTATATAAAGTCAAGTGTTATTAATTAAAGCAAGATGATCAAAACGGAACTTATGATGCCTAATTTCCATTTAATCATTTATTTAATACTTATATTGGCTTTAATAGCTTTAAAATCACAAATTTCATAATTTAGCGTTATAAAATACTACAAATACATTCCAACGGAATATTAAATTGATCACGCGTATTTGTGCGGCAAAAATAACGCGTGTATGTAATAGACCAGTGATGGCGAACCTATGGCACGCGTGCCAAGGGTGGCACGCGGAACGATTTTGGTTGGCACGCCACAAAATGGAATAAGAAAAAAATATGCCACTCATACGGCGACATGGCAAAAATGGTCCCAGAAATCTAGTAAATGTAAGTATTGAAACGATGCGAAAGAGTGGCTTCGTTTACTATAGGTTATATTATGATTTTGGGGGGAGGGGAATTATTTTAATTAAAAAAATATAAATCTGAATTTTTTTAATGCATAAACCATTTTAATGTTCGGATGTTTTCTACACCAAAATTATATAAAATTTCGGGTTCTTTTAATTTCATTATCGTAGGTTAGCTTATCTAACATCCTTTTGTTCATTTTAAGGATTAAAAAGCCTCCTCCAAAATCATGAAATAGCCGTACCATCTCTTTTATCATTCTATAGATGGGTCTCCAGACCTGCTATATAATTGTGTAAACATTCATGCTATATTTTACGAATATACACAAGATTTTTTATGGTACTGGCACGTGAAGAGGCAAATGTTCTCTTATTAAGATAATTTTGGCACGCGAGCTAGAAAAGGTTCGCCATCACTGTAATAGACTATACTTGCCGAGTTCGAGTCCAACAATAGTCGTTCCGATGATGGCAACACTCTCGTAATGAGTGATAAAAACTGCAAAAACGCCAGTATTTACGCAAAATTCGAAGAAATACGATCGATAAGCAACATTCTATGGTACAATTAAGAATCTTCATTCACTTCCTCAGAGAATAGTAGGTACAAATATCGCCCCGATATTATAAAATTACCATGTACGATGGATTTCAGATTTACCACGTAAATAAAATGGGAAGGACAGTTTCTGGAATCGAACCCGGGACTTTCAATCTTCGCAACAAAAATTATCCTCGGGAGCTCGGTCCAAGTCGCAAGATATTTCCATCAAGTGTCATGAAAATCGGTCTATTGGTTCAAAAGTAAACGGGGAGGGGCAGACAGACAGAAGGACAAACAAACAGACACAACGACAAAACTAGGCCAAAAGTTTATCTTGCAATGAATTTGTAGCGCAATGATTTTGCCTAACGATGAATTGAGCGTGATGAATTAGTCGGCTATGAATTGGGTTCGATGAATTGACGATAGATGGGATAAACCATAGTATTACGCTGGAATTTTTCCTTCACTATAACCTAATAATGTCCTTAAGTGTTAAGAATAACAATACGCTACTGTTATGATGAAATTTAATTTTGTAATATTTTACAGATTCCAGACTGTATCTCTATAGTCTTAG
The DNA here is from genome assembly GCA_028673005.1 of Tanypteryx hageni. Lineage (NCBI taxonomy): Eukaryota > Metazoa > Arthropoda > Insecta > Odonata > Petaluridae > Tanypteryx > Tanypteryx hageni. Next base: position 179,829,841 of record CM054115.1, on the reverse strand, counting down.
TTGTCAACAGAATAAATATGCAGTTTAAGTCTGTAGCATTATCATGATTCACAACTTTTACTAAAATTATATGAAATATACACACAATGGTAGATAATGTGAACGCGAGTGTGTATGTGCGCGTGTAATTGTGTATGCGTATATCCATAGGTTTTCGCACTCGTAGCTCCAGTCATACACGAAAATCATGATTACATGAGCACAATTCTATTATTTATGATCGAGCAATAAAACTAGCCAATGGGTTGTCAAAGGCGAAGATAAAATATTTATTTTCCTTCGGTGAGAAAGTAATGAAAGCAGGCTTTAAAAAATAAAATAAAATTTATGATAGTCCACTCCGTAAATCAAACACGTAATCCTAGAAAACTATAAATAATCCACCCTTTTAAGCTAATCCTCACTGCCGAGGGTCACGCCACACTTGCAGATCCTTCGCCTTCGTAATACTAGACCGCTGGAGCGACGGATAACAAAAGCGTTCGCACCTTAAAACAGTCGGCATTCCACGTCGTCAAAATATTCGCTGTATTCTTTACTTCGTCGCCACTCACCGAATGAATTACATAGGTCACATCTACTTCCAAAAAATCACCCACGGGAATCATATGCGTTGTAAAGTTATAAAATAACAGCCTAATTATTCACTGTGACATTTATTTTCGATGCCTGGATGAGTACAGGCATACCTCGCTTTGCGTGACCCCGTTTTAAGCGGATTCGTTATAGTGCGAGGCAGGCCCGCGCCTACCAGGTTTAACAAAAAAACAAAGGTGGCCGCGTATTGAGGCAGCCTAACCACAGGTATCGTATATGAATCGAAAATAACATTTTTTACAGACTTGTGGATGTTAGTTATATCGTTTGGGGATCCCCATTTAACGTCAGGGTATAAAAGAAATCCCGATAGGACGGCACACCGTTTTTATCTCTCGATCGACGGTAATTTTGGCGTTATTATTTTTAAAGAAAGGTTACTTTCCGAATAAAACTTCCTCGCCGATTTATTTAGGATTTCATTCATACAGGAAACAATTAAAATTTTGCCTGAAAATGATGATTTTTTAGTTTTCTTAACCGTTTGAAAATTATAGATGAAGTTAAGTTATTGAAAAAATGTCTAGATTTGTCTTGGCGTTGATGGATGGAAGCCGACAAGAAGTTGATTTTTTAGGTTAACGGCGTACTTTTATTAATATTACGCTTTAGTTTTCGCATTCATAGAACCTATCCTCATTGACATAATGACCCAATTTGCGCGAATTTCGTTTGGCGCGAAATTTTCAGGAACCTATCTTTCGCTTAAAGCGAGGTATTGCTGAATTGCTTTTGTTTATGCCAGATGATCACTGTGAATTGCCTCAGTGTGACGTATTTGGATACATATCGACAAATAAATATCCAAAGAACGTTAATTTCTTTCCTACACAATCGGCGATCGCATTACATACCACTGACGGCGGCTGCTTTGCGTTGACCGTGGTCTATTTTCGCTCACTCCCTGCGAGAAAGCCCTTTCGAGACCCTTGGACATCCCCATTTCCTCGCCTCTTGAAATGACCCATTTGCATCCTTAACGAACAGCGTTGCCGCATCGTCGAAAGAGAGCTTCATTGTGGAGCGGGAAAATAAATAATCCTCAACCTCCTTTCCAAAGTTTAAAAAAATCATTAACGGGAAGAAAGGTATTCCCAAATCCGACGACTACTTTTACTACAGAATCAAACAATTGATCACTGTTTAAAAAAATTAGGATTTCCACTGTATGACGAATTTAATGAATAAATGACTATAACCACAAGCTCCAAAATTTTCATCGCTGTATAACTTCCGATTCAGATACAAATTCTGTTTAAGTGCAAGATTGATGGATGGGCGCTAAAGCAAAAGCAACGAGGCCTTCCTATGCACCTAGTACTCTTGTTTGTTAGTTTGTTTGTAATTATAGCTGATCAGCCTCATGGGCTATTATAACTCCTTCCACACCGGACACACACAGAAGGGAGGAGGGAATCACGGTCCCGTATAGAGTTTTGGGTTCGCGGCGATATTTTTCCCGGGAAACGGGAATTAGATTTTCAAATATCCCGGGACTCTCGGGAACCCGAGAATAAGAACGATTTTGCATTTTTAATATTTGATACACCATTTTTCATTTAAACATGATATTTATCATTGATACAACGTAAATACATAAGTCTTTAATAAATCCCAATGGCATGTGATACATTATTTGCGACATATTGTTAGCAGATTCAATATTCAGACGCACTTTTACTTGCGCAACCGATCATTCCTCGTTGTTGACGATGCGGAGAAAACTAGACATCAACTACTAATGTATACTATATTGGAATTCCATCAAAGTTAAAATTGAGGATAGAAAATGTATGAAAGAGGTTTAAAAACAATCTAAAATCCATAAGAGCCTACTTCTGTCCCTTTATGACTCCCTCTGTCACGCTATAAAAATGCAAATAATTTGATAAAGGATCGAGATACATTCTTTAATTGAGTCAAATTCTCGCATTAACAAGATTGGAAAGGTGTACTCCATGTCGGAGTACACAGAGTTTTCAAATGCGTTCTTTGGGATTTCACAATGTCCTCAATATTTTTCGCTCTGATGAGTATTTAACGAGAAGCTAGTGAGGTATGTTGTAAAATACATGTAAATCCTTATGTAAAGTTGCTATTATTGTTCGATTTTAACCAAAATTGGAATCGGCCGACAAATTTTAGTAAAACTTCTTAATACCAAATCTCATCAAAATACGTCCTGCGGTTTCCGAGTTGAAACAAGAACATTGTGAACTACATAAAGGTCTTTATGTTAAGTTTTCGTCATTTTTGTCCGATTTGAACTAAAATTGGAATTTGTTGACAACTATTAGCAAAACTCCCAAATATAAAATTTCATTAAAATACGTCCCGCGGTTCCAAAGTTGAAACAAAGGAACACCGTAAACTACATGTCGGTCTTCATGTAAAGTGGTCGTAATTGTTGTCCGACTTTAACCAAAATTGGAATCATCGACCAATTTTAGCAAAACTCCCCAATACCAAATTTCATCAAAATAAGTCCAGCGGTTCCCGAGTTGAAACAAAGGAACATTGTAAACTATGATATATGAAGGTCTTCATGCAAAGTTGTTGTTATTATTGTCCGATTTTAACCAAAACTGGAATCGATCAACCAATTTTAATAAAACGTCGCAATAGCAAATTTCATCAAAATACGTCCAGCGGTTCCCGACATGAAACAAAGGAACATTGTAAACTAAATGTAGGTCATGTAAAGTGGTAGTAATTGTTGTCCGATTTTAACAAAAATTGGAATGGGTTGACTAGTTTTAGGAAAACTCCCCAATGCCGAATTTCATCAAAATACGTCCAGCGGTTACCGAGTTGAAACAAAGGAACATTGGTAGGTCTTCACGTAAAGGAGTCGTAATTTTTGTCCGATTTTAACCAAAATTGGAATTAATAAGCGAATTTTAGCAAAATTCTCCAATACCAAATTTCATTAAAATACGTTCAACGGTTCTCGAGTTTAAACTTGCGGACGGACGGACGGAAACGACCTCCCCTGTATGTGTTCACTTCGTGCAAAGGGCGCATAAAAACTGATACATTGATCGATTCGACGCGTATTAAAAATCGATTGCAGGAAAACAAAAGTTTGTTTTTTTAGGCGTTCGTTGTTTCAAGTCTCGAATTCCCACGATGATTTTAAGTGATTTTAATTTATTAATGTTCTACATTCAAATGTATTCCTTCTCGCATGTAACGCAACGAATGTTGTTAATGGTTTCAGGCGTTAGTTGGTGGAATTTCTTCATAATGTAAAAATAAAGAGACTTATTGTAATTCCACATATATTTTATTCAAAACGACATAGGTTTCGTTGCAATGCAACATCATCTGGTGCTAAGAAAATTATTTCTCTTTCCTTCATTCTTTCTCGTATTAAAAGCATTCAAAGCAAGCTTTCACACACAAGGAATGGAATGACAATAGGATTTCGAGGTTTATCAATGTAATTGGTTTGCAAGGCAACATTCCGTTAGATATAAAAAAGAAGAAAAGCCTGCACGTCGAAAAGTCGATGTTTACGTGTTATTTTATGGGAACTGGAAATGTCTTTCTTGGAGGTGAACTCAGGACCTTTTAGAAAATCACTCTCTCTCTCTCTCTCTCTCTCTCAGTCTGTATGTGGACAATCAACTTTTCTGTTTTAAGAGATATTTGAAAAATTCTTTTTGAATTGGACAGCTTTTATTAACCTATGAATTTTCCACTGGTAGGATTTTCCTGGTGATTCATAGGTTTTCCGCTAGGTGGCTTCAAAATCGGAAAATTCAAAACTATGAAATGCTATTGTAGCCAAACTACTAAATCTAGAGGAGTGAAGTTTTCACGGATGGTAACGTATCTTGAGTACCTACATCCCTACTGTACGCGTTTTCTCCTCTCCAAAGGGAGAGGCAAACCAGAAATCTGAAAATGTTAAGAAAACGTGCCTCCACTTCCTGATTTATCAAGGATATCTTACTTGTTAAATGATACGAGCTAAAATAAATTCCAATTTTACTTTTCTCAAACCGAATTGAATGAACTTGATTAGTCATCAATGCGTTTAAAAATAACATAATTGACCAACCGTCCCAAATTTGGAGGGACAGTTTCTCCTTTTCATCACTTGTCCTGCAACGCTAACTGCCACGCGTTTTGAAAAATAATGATTAACATCTAAAATTATTATTTAAACCGCTCCGGAGCATTCTCACTGGCTAGGCCAAGCTATCTGATATCTAGTATATCAGTCTATGGCTGATCTATCAGTAAAAGCACCATAAATTTGCTACTGTAACATGTTCCTCATTATAATCGGTAAATATTTGAAAATGCCACTCTTTAGCTTCCAGAAAAGTTGTTCACCTTACCCTAATTGCAAAAATTTAATTTTTAGTAATGGTAATTAGCCAGTTTTCGTTCACAAATCTCATGTAAGTAATTTCTATATAGCTTTAGGTACGGGGAGATTTTGTATGAATTCCATAAAAATCGGTCCCTAATGTAAAAATATAAATATGCCAAAACACCCGTGCCTCGAGAAAAGACCGCGTGAAACGAAACCGAACTAAGTGGAGTAAGTTTCTCTATAGGAATACATGAGCGCCGTCTAGGACTCAGCATACAACAATTTAGTTTTTATTTTATTCATAATCGCATCTTTTATTCTTTCGCATAACCTCAGAGTGGAACATAAATATTTTATGATTTTTAATGCTCGGCTACCCTTCCGAAACCGTGCTAAAGCTAATTGATATAGGCACAATTCCGGGTCTAAAAAGAAAACCGGGCTAGACCGAAAACCGTGCTAGACCGAAAACAGTGCTAGACCAAAAACCGTGCTAGATCAAAAACGCGTAGGGCAAAAACGCGCAAAAGCGAGGGATGGATGTGTATTTTGTCGAGCACTCTCTCTTTCTCACAATCTCGAACTTTTTACACTCACATCCAGCCTGTAATCCACGTCGATAATTTTGCAGAATTCGGAACATTTGAAGTTCGCCGGCAATGGGGGGACTTCGAGAGACACGGCGGGGGGCGATAAGCCCTTTCCGATCCCTGCCCCGCCTCTCTGGTCCTCTTCGCCCCACGTGTCCGCCTCTCCCTTGGGCACCTCTCCCCTCACAGCCTCAGTGACCACCACTTCGTCCATTTTGCTGCGGAATCCGTTGTTGGAGTGATAGGTCACGACCTGCGGAAAGAAAAAAATAGTCCAAATTAGGTCGATTTGATTTTTTAATAGTTTTTATTCGGATGAAGTTTATGGTTTTGACGGAGGAAATTTTCAAGAAAGAATACTCAAGCTCGCGTAATTGACTGTAATCAGATCGAGTAAATTTTTCTTTAATGGCAATAAAAATGTTGGAAAAACCAGATGCAGATTTCGGATGCAAAGCAGCCGTTATCAGTGGTGATATATCGGTAGTAGATTCTCATGTTTCATTAGAAACAAATTTTGCAAAAATCGCCATAATTTTGTTGATTGTATGTTTTTGCTATAATTCCCTTTCATGTCCAAAACAAACTGTAGAAACAAATAAAAGAGTACAGTTAGAAAAAATACTTGTGATGCGATAAATCTAACTACATGCAGAAAAAGATGAGATAAGGAATATCAATATCATCCAATGTAAAGACAAAGTATCCTTTTCCGCACTGAAATAAGGGGAAAATCATAATTATATATGGAAACTAATCAAATATTCTTTATTTCTGAAACAAAAACGACAATAACTTATATAATACTAGTTGCGTTTATATACTTGCAGAAAAACCAGTTATTTTCCCGGGTATTTATGGGTAATACCTTGAAAAGCTTCCGTTGGTAGATACCAATGATTTTTCATGATTTAGAAGTCGTAACTTTATCTTCTTCGACCTCCATAATTTTGGAAAACACAGAAAATCCTTTTGGAATATTTCCTCATAGTTTACGGCTGGGATGGGCAAACTACGGCCCGCGGGCCAAATGTGGCCCGCAAGAGCATTTTATGTGGCCCACGATGCTATTATGAAAGCGAACCGTAAATAAAATACAGTTAATTTCATATTTGCAGCTTAAAATTGTTCGGAGAACCTTTTATAGAGTTGTTATGGGGATAACATATTATTTATTATTGATTTTCACTAACATGATTCCTCGCATTATCTCAAATAACTTCCGATGTGATACCTAACGTGGCCCGCCGAAGCATTTTCATCTGCTAATGCGGCCCGCCTAAGAAGCTGCGACTTTAATGTGGCCCGCCACGTAAAAAGTTTGCCCACCCCTTGTTTACGGTGTTGCTACTTGGCAGAAGAAAAGTTGTACAAATTATTTCGGTAACTTATTTTTGAACATGCTCTGTAAAGCTGATCATGAGAAAAGCAATGTGCTTCAGTCAGTGAATAAAAATGTACTCAACAAAACATTTGCTATTTGACTAACTAACAAAACTTGTAGTACTAGTCAAATAGCATATGTTTTGTTCAGTACCTACATTTTTATCGAAGGAGTAGCCGATTTCAAGAAAATCAAACGAGACAGTCGTAATTCACTTCGGACTTTGAAAGATTTTCCCATGTTTTTATTTCTTGTCAACGAAAACAATCTCTGTGGCAATTGAGGTAAACAATATCTGCTGTAAATAAATAATTAATTTAATTGTCTTTCGTGCGCTCGCAACATTTGATAAATGAATGGAAATGGATAATCTACGACCAAGAAATTAACGTAAGTACGCCTACATATTTTCTTTACGTATACACAGAGTTTGTAAGCAAAAAGAAATGGGTAATTAGCGATGAGACGGTTTACCAGCAACCTGCAGCGTGAGTGTGAGTATTCTCTTCCTTTTTACGGTGAAGGAGTTTTTGTTTATTTACTATTTTATTGTTTCGCCGTGTCTCGCAACCCTCTCTTTTCATGTTTTAAATAGTTGTCGATTGTTTTATTAATTACAACAGATTGCCATGCAATGCCAATCAATAGCTGTCAAAGACACAGGCCGTTGTGTGGAAATCTGCCGCGTGAGGCAAAAAGACAAAATGCCGCTTCATTTCACGACACATAAGTGCGAATCGGCGAAGGCACGGCTGTAATGCCGCCCATAGAATAGCGCCACCTGAGGCGGTCGCCCCTCAAACTCACTTCACGCGACGGCCCTGTCAAAGACAGATTCACGAAAACTAGAATTATAGCTGAATAGGTCCGAGCAAAAACGTCAAAGGAACGCATGCATAAAATGGCAATGGAAATAAGATAAAAATCATCCTCGATACAATTTATTTAAATCATCGAGACCGCCTGAGCATTATTGACGAACTGTATTATAGTCTACACCTGTCCCCCTATAACACGGATTCGTTACAACACGGTTTGTTTTTAGCACAAAAATTCTGAGAAAGCGGATTATGGTTTGCATTAGTGCGGTTTGGTCGAACCTGAGATATGGCATTTCAGATTGCAGAGCGAGGAAGAGAAATTTTGGAGGGCACAAGCGCTTCGTTTATAAACTTAGATAATCGATAAAAACACTCTATTTGCACATGTATGACAATAAGAGAGAGGTTTGGGAATTTTAGAACTGAGGAGAGTGCCTGAAGGGGTACGCACTATGTGAAGCCAAGTTCGCACAAGGCAGATTCAAATATCACGGCACTTCTTGTTGTAGTTTCTATAATTCGTCGGTTTTCAACCGTCGTATCGTTCACAGGGCCGTGATTGACTCATCTTTTATTTGGTGCGGGGCAGCATGGCGAGTCGCGATGTTTGTTTGTTTGGTGTTCCGCCTGCCCCTCTGCTTATCATTCGAATCACCCGTCTTCGACGTCCGCAACGGTTCGCCGCAAAAAAAACCTTTCGGCGTCGGCAACGTGTTTAAACTGTAAACATCGTTAGCGGATGACGCGGGCGGATGAGCGCGGGGGGGGGGGGGGGAGGGAGGGGGGGGAGGATTTAGTCCACGGTTAGGTATTTTTCGTTTCGCTTCATTTACGCAGAGTCGCCTTATAACCAGAACAAGCGAGAAATAAATTTTCTTAGTTTGTTTATCAAATATGATCGTTACACGCTCTGTTCCTCGCCATATCCACAGACGGATGCAATGTATCCAGACTATCGCTTTGTTTTTTCTTTACTTTTGGGATCGCATCCAAAAATCTGCTCGTAACATCTCCATTAGCTCGGAAGATATTGTTTAAAAGACTGAAAACGAGTTTTTTCTAAAATGTTATATAACCACCGCACGACGTGCCTGAGTGAAGTTGCGGCCTAATTTTAGACGATCTGAGAATGAAATAATACAACCGTTCATTATGCTAGTGCCCTTTAACAAGTAGGGTGCGAAGTTACGACGATAATTATTATAAAACGATTTTGGAAAAATTATTATAATATTTAATTTCCTTAAAAATTTCCGCTGATGGTTAATATGATATTGAAATGTATTTTACGTAAAGATCCACTTCTTGTGGAGTCTTGTTTTTACTGTGGTGGGACCCGGTATTTTTTAATAAAATGTTGGGTTGGACGTAAGATGCAAAATGTTGTAAACCGTTGCATTAGGCGATGGGTCAGCAGCCTACGACCCACAGAACGCATGCGGAAGAGAGCCCGAGATCTGTCCATACTCCCCGCGAAGCTACGATGAAAAAGTGGCCGGTATAATTGAACATAGACAATTTCATACTTTTCAGTAAAATTATGGTCTCAAAACCTTTTCTAATAAAGTCTTAATATACCTTATTACACGTATAGACTTAATTTACACTGCTATAACACCACGGAATCTCAAGCTAACTTCTGATGTAAAAGGTTAGGCGGCGCGCCGAATCTCATCTGACTTCCAATACGGCTCTCCGAAGCATTATCAACCACGAATGCGGCCCGCCATACAGAAAAGGTTGCCCCACCCTGCATTAGGTGATCGGCAAAGAACTTTTATCACTTTCTTTCTGATACGACGAGCACGAATCTGTAAGTTGTACGTAAAGAAGTGATAAACGACAGCTCGAAATCAGTAAGCTTGCTAAAGAAATAGCGGTATTGTGTAGCTGTCTGTTTTCTTACGCGAGAAATAAAGGTAATAAAAAATAAATAAAAATAATTTTTTTAAGTTAATAACTTTTATAAAACGCACAATAAGTGCAAAAATAAAAATAAAATAATTTTGTTATTAATAACTTATATAAAACGCACTGAATAAAAAATATTTAAATCATTGAATTAATAGGGATATTGAATATATAAAAGTTATGTTGCAATTCTAATAATTAGTTCAGATGTCTTAAAGAATGCAACAACTTTTATATATTCAATATCTCTATTAATTCAATAATTTAAATTATTTTTTATTCAGTGCGTTTTATATAAGTTTTTAATAACAAAATTATTATATTATACTTTTTGTGAGCTTTTTAAAAGTTAATGACTTAAAAATTTTATTTTTATTTGTTTTATTTTTTTAATTCTTAATGTGAAATATATGAATATGTTTATATATTCTTCAAAAATTAACTTTTTTAACTAACTAGGGAGATGCCCGTTGAAATTCTACGGGAAAATTTTTAATTAATATTTCTTGAATAGATTATCCAAGTCAATGGTGCCCAATTGCACGAAACAGGCAAAAACGCAAATCACTAAGAATGCGTCAAATTTTCGCGTTAAAAACTGATCTGTTGATTGATTCGATGCGTATTAAAAAATCGGCGGCAGGAAAACAAACTTTCGTTCTTTTAGGCGTTCGTTGTTTCAAGTCTCGACCTTATACGATAATTCTAAGTAATTTAAATACGCGAATGATTAATATTGTGCATTCTGATGTATTCCTTCTCGCATATAACGCAACGATTCATTTCCCTCTCCTTTCTTCTCTCTCTCGTATTAAAAGCATTCAAAGCACGCTTTCACTCATAAGGATTGAAATAACATTAGGATTTCGAGGTTTAATAATGTAACTCGTTGGCAAGGCAACATCCCGTTAAAATGGCAAGATTTCCTCAAAATATGTGAATTAAACGTTTAACCCGTAACCACAGGCACCAGAAATTGACGCGCCAACACAGGCATGGGAAGAAACAACGTTGTATATAGTTTTCTAATGTTTATATTTGAAATAGAGTCTTAGCGAACAAACACAAAAATATGAACTCTTAGTATGCAAATTATTTTTAGTAAATATGAAAATGAAAATTTTTTAACACAATAATGTAAGGCTCTAATTTTTGATAGGTCACTTTTTAAAATTTCATACAGAAACTTTAATATTTGCTTTAGTCTTTTGCAGAGGGTTTGTTTAAACACATGAATATAAAAGAATTTAAAAAAATAAAAACTTATTAAAAAATGAGGACCCTAAACTTCGTCACTTCAGCGCATGCTCCTCAAGCGGGTGCTGAACATTTCAAACATATTGAGCTGCTACAAATAAAACATTGGAAGGCAGTTTTTGTTTTCTTTTCCGGACGTGCGACGGTCCATGACGGTTTAACTGCGACATATCTTCAGAAATTTCCAAAATCGTGAAAAAGAACTGTTCCGAAAAAATTACGCGAACACAGGCATGCGGCCTCTCAGACCGGCAACGAAACTAAACACGCCCTAGTACGCACAGGTCCGATGCTAGAAGGCAACTGCCAAACAGCAAACAAAGCAACCTGAAGTATACAAACGTAAACAAAATCTCAAAGGCGTAGATAATTCACGAACCCTAAATGAGACGATTGAAATTCTCGTGCGGTCTGAGAGACTGCCTGTGGTTACGGGTTAACATGAGGGATTTCGAACTGTAGGCTGAAAAAGATGAACAGAATAAGAAACTTTATATTTTTTCTTTGAAATGGTTCAGATCCGAAGATCGTAGGTTAATTCTTTCTAATTTAGAAATGCACGTCGAAAAGTATATGTTTACGTAATTTTTTACGGAAAATGGAAATGTCTTCCTTAGAGTCGAACCCAAATATTTTATCGTCAATCACTCTTAATATGTGAATCAAGCATTCTTGCCAAATTTAGATTGCCTATTTCGATTCTTTATCGATTTTATAGAGCTTGATCAACAAATATAGAGCTTGATCAACAAAAATATAGATAGATTTCTCAACTGACAGTCATGCTCACCGTGGCGTAATTTATTTAATCCATGGCTCAGGAGGAGCACTACAAGCGTGAGGTGGTTCATTCAAATCCTTCTAAAGGTAAGAAATTTTTCTGATGTCGAAGGGCTTGAATAAAAATATACAAACTCTCTCTATATATATATAAACTTAAGGAAATGAAAAGGTAGTGATGAGGGTGGCAACAAGGTGTTGAAGGAAGACCAGCGGACACTTACCATGTCGGGGACCAAGTTGGCAGGCTGCTGGGGGCGTCGAAGAGACACGTTAAACACACGAACACAAAAAACAAAAAAACACGCAAGCTTATCGGGCCTATGCCCTTCTTCAGCGATAGAGTAACTGAGAGTATATATATATATATATATATATATATATATATATATATATATATATATATGGCGCGTAAATTGCGAGAATTTTTTGCGGATGCGGGGACAGAAGTAAACTAAACATCTCATCAAAGAGTTAACATAAAAAATCAACAAGGTTTTAAGGGAAAAACTGGCCCTCTCATAACACGGGTTCCCATGACACGGATTCCCGTAACACGGATTTGTAACAACACTGTTAAATTTTGCAATACAGAAACTTCTGATAAGGCTTATTATGGTTCACATTCACGCGGTTCCGTCGGATCTGATATACGGGATTCCGGATTGCAGAGCGAGGAAGAGGCTGTGCGGACACAATATCGAAAGGATAGAATTTCGAATCGGCAGAATCTCGAATGGACAGAATCTCGAAAATCAAAACCTATTTATTTATAGGCGACGTTTAAATCATGATTAAATCTTTCGTTTTCGATGTGATATGCATTGTTGCCGGTTTTGTCTAATTGCGAATGATTGACTGGGATTATCAATTCGCATAACAAAAGCCTATACTCTGAATGTTTTGTTGTATTTGTTTGTTGTTTGTATAAGAAATTAGTTTTCCATTCAAAATTTATAACATTAATAGGTTTGAAATTGATGGAATGATATGATCCGGAGATCCTATGCAGACAGGCATAAGCTGTGAAAGTTGGAACAATTTTTGAAACGAGAAAAAAGTCTGCTATGACCGGGAATTGAACCCGGGTCTTCCACTTGCCGGGCGGATATTCTACCCCTGAACTATCGTAGCAGAACATTTTCTCTCGTTTCTGAACACGGATGTTTTCCTTGGTAGGACGGGAACTAGCCAAGCTAGTATCAAACTGCCCCGACAGATGTCCTCGAAGAGAATCATCGAAAGAAACTCCTTCCTCTCAAATGGTGAGATTGCCAAACATGAAATTGATGGAATGATATGATCCGGAGATCCTATGCAGACAGGCATAAGCTGTCTCGTTTCAAAAATTGTTCCAACTTTCACAGCTTATGCCTGTCTGCATAGGATCTCCGGATCATATCATTCCATCAATTTCATGTTTGGCAATCTCACCATTTGAGAGGAAGGAGTTTCTTTCGATGATTCTCTTCGAGGACATCTGTCGGGGCAGTTTGATACTAGCTTGGCTAGTTCCCGTCCTACCAAGGAAAACATCCGTGTTCAGAAACGAGAGAAAATGTTCTGCTACGATAGTTCAGGGGTAGAATATCCGCCCGGCAAGTGGAAGACCCGGGTTCAATTCCCGGTCATAGCAAACTTTTTTCTCGTTTCAAAAATTGTTCCAAAATTAATAGGTTTATTTTGGTTTTTTCGCCTTATTTTTTAAAAATTTTTGCACACTTATTGCAATGAATTTGAGAAGATAAAATTGATTTCCTAAATAAGAAACAACGAATACAACGAAAAATTCCGAGTTCAATAATGAACCAGGTCCTAAAAAACAAAAATGTATAAGTATAAAAGAGGTTTAGTTGCTGTGTTGCGTATTCTTTAACAAATAAATTGTTAGTAATATTTCTTTGCCGCCGAATTTTATGTCCAAAACAATTTTTACTTTCTTGAACATTCAATTAGGTAAATTTTATATTTATTTTTAACTTTTTAATGCATATATAGTGTGGATTTAATAATTGTGTATATAAATTTCATTTCCTGGATGCATTGCAGAGGGTTTCAGGGCAGCATCATAAATAGCGACTGACATATTGCACTCCCGAATTGTTCGTGGAATAATTTATCCATTGCATCAAACTGTAAACTATGTATTTTCCTCAACATATTTATGGCAATCCGTCTGGCAAGCCGTTTTTATGACGTGTTTACTCAAAGTTACTCCCAACTAAATGTAGCTGTCTAAAAAATTAATTTTGTGACAGAAAGTTTGTGAAATTAGAATAGGAAGTTTCGACCATTGGGACTAAGTTGAATGTTCTGAAAACCCACTCTTTCGGATTTAAGATGAAGGTTGAAGATCGTACAATACATTAAACAGAGTGATGTTTTGTCTCGCAAATATGCCGCGCCATTTAAAATCTATCGAAAATAATATCTGTACTTAAAAAATAATACGAATAAGGAGATTACTATTCGAGATTTCGTCCATTCGAGATTCTGTCCTTTCGAGATTCCATCCATTCGAGATTCTGTCGATTTGAGATTCCATCCGTTCGGGATTCCGTCCATTCGCGATTGTGTCCTTTCGAGATTGTGGATGCGAGATTGTGGGTTTCGAGATTCTGTTCATAGCTCGAAGAAGAGACCTTTTGAAAGGCCTAAGTGCTTTGTTTATAACTTTAGATAATCGATAACAACAGTGATCCGTAACTGGTGCGCCGCGACACACTGTTGCGCCCCGACAAAATACTTGGTGTGCCGCGGTACATTTGTGTGGGAGAAGCGACCATTTTCTTTCATTTTTGGTGGCTACAGGGCGTTAAAAACGTTTAGCGCAATCTCATGAAATTTGGTTTGATTTGCCGCGAAGTTACGGTTAGCCGCAAAATTGAAATAGTTGCGTAGCACTGCTCTATATGTACCTACATATATACAGGTGCACCTAACAGAGGTTTGGGAAGTTTTTCGTTTAGAAGAGGGTGCCGAATATGGTATGGAACAATTATCCTTTCATTATGTAAAGCTAGGTTCGCATAACCCGAATTTAGGTTACACGGCACCTTTTCAGAAGGCATCCTCCGCGATATAGGAAGGCAGGGTGTATAGAATATACGGCAGACGGCCGCTTTCAAATGCTTTGTTGACGCTATAGTGACAAGGTTGGAGAAGCTGAAAGTGAAGCTACGTTCTCTGCTTTGAAAGTTTTGTGCGATTCAGATACAAGAATGAAAGTCTTCTTTAAAACCGCTATAAATCTTAGATACCTTTAAAAGTTTTTATTTCCTTTTATCCAGGATTTGTAATTAACGGTACTCGCGCTTCCAGTCAGCTCGTATATGCGGGACTCTACTGCATAAACAAAAATACGTCCCAGGGCATGCATTCTGAGGAGGTGAATTAATAAAATAATGCCTAAATGGAAACCAGCTTACACTCACACACAGTGTGCAAATGCGCGATTTAATCTCGCGTGTTATTCTAGAGCAGGGGTCACCAAACTTTTTACTGAAAGGGCCACATGAGGCTTCATGATCCACTGTGCGGGCCACATACGGCATTTCAAATGACTGCTCGGGCCGTGTGAAAATTTCAAAGAGCAAGTTTTGAGAATTTTTTCGATTCTGTAATATGCAATTCGCTTTTATTAAAGTAGATTTCACACAAGCACTCGGAAAATGTCGTTTAGATATCATAAATGATATCTGCTGAATACTCTTGCTGATAAGGTGGACCGGATCAAATCACTGCGCGGGCCGTAGTTTGGGGACCCCTGTTTTAGAGCATAGTACGAATGATCGATTTTTTGAAGTTTATTTAGGGAGGGAAGGCATGCTTTCTCCCTCTCTCCTATTCTTGAGGTGGGACAAGCTTCGCAAGTCATATTGAAAAGCGTCGAATAGCAATCAGTTCACATAGGAAATTATCATAAAAAAATCGGGAACAAAATAAGTTACGAGAAAGAAAAATCGATGCTAATTTTTATTTATCAGGGGAAGAGATGCGTTTCTTAATTATGTATAAATTTCCTGAAGATTAAAAAAATACATTTAAATGTGAACTGAAGCGTTATATACCATAGTTATGTTCCTGCTCCTCGAAAAGGTGAAACTTCCCCTTTGACCTTTTTTGAGGGTCGCATTCGTGTGATATATTATCGAACCAGGCAGAAAAAGGAGTCATTTTCGCCGGCCTCAAGAGTTTTTGAGCTCACACGTTAAGCTTTATAACACGGCGTTTCAAACTAACTGTATCTACCGAGTTACATTCACCGGGATAATTGTTTTTTAATCGCTGTTAATAAAAACGCTTCAAAAATAAAAATTAGCTTTTAGATCAAACGACGTCTTTATTTCATCGCGCTCTAAAGTGAATCTCAGGATTATAATGCTGTCGATATTCGCATAAAAGTTGCGTGGAATGACTTAATCGACCAAGCATAATGATTTTGACGATGCTGTACAGCTAAAATTTTTACACTTAGTTTTTAAAAATGATTCAAATACTCTACATATATACGTACACACATTAAACTTCAAGTTTAAATTTAAAAGTGATCTCATTAAAAATTCATCAATATCTATTCAAATCACTCTGAGAAGACCATCATCATCAATTGCATGAACGCATTACGCAGATACATTTATCGCAACAGCTTAAGTAACCGTCAAATATAACCGCAATTATCTCTGAATTGTATATAAAACACCCCGCTGCCACCATAACTCTCACATAGAGTATTTATATTAATTCCGCTGCATATTGATAGAATTGAATTTGCAAGAAAATATTTTCAAAACATCCTGGAATTGTTTTTTTTGGCAATTAGAAGCTATGTTCTCTAGAAGAGAAAAGCTGTACTCAAACGTAAAACTTTCATAATAAGAAAATTTCAGTTTGTCGTGATTTCATTTAGATTTCCATTAAGGTAGAGAGTCTTACAGGTTTATCGGTAATTATAAACACAATATCAGTAGTTATCTCCAACCTTGATCGGTAATAATTATACGTTTTTTAATTTCTTCTTTTAATCAATTAAATAATTAAAAATAATGTTATGTATTAAGAAATAATAAATAAAAGATATACATATGTAAATAAGATGATCCAAACGGAACTTACATATGATGCCTACTTAGAGTCATATACTGTCTACATCAGATTTTTATTCATGTGTGTGTGTATATATATATATATATATATATATATATATATATATATATGGATGTCAACAAGGTGTTGGGATGAGGAAACATCAGTTCTCTCTCTGTAGCTGAAGAAGGAGTAGTTCCGAAAGCTTCTACGTTTGTGATGTTTCTGTGTTTTTGTGTTATTTTACGTGTGTCGCTTCGACATCCCCGGGGCCTCGCCAACCTGAAGTCGTCTGATTGTTGAGTGCTCACTGGGTTTCCTCATCCCAACACCTTGTTGACATCCATATATTCATTTTACCTTTCCTTTTCCGTAAGTTGTTATATATATATATATATATATATATATATATATATATATATCTTCTCGACTCTTTCTCTCCGCCTGGCCTCAACCTCCGCTAACCCTATTAGCCCCCTTACAATGTCTCCTTGTTACTTTGTAACTATTCGCACTCTACCTCATCACACTCCCTCTTAATTGGCTATCCACCCCTCCTACTCCCCACCTCCTCCAATCATCAACCTTCCCACATCACCCTGTCATTCCCCGCCCAGTGTGTCACTTTACGTTACTCTTTCGCTGAAGAAGGGCATAGGCCCGATAAGCTTGCGTGTGTTTTTGTGTTCGTGTGTTTTACGTGTCTCTTCGACGCCCCCAGCAGCCTGCCAGCTTGGTCCTCAACTTGGTGAGTGTCCGCTGGGCTTCCCTCAACACCTTGTTGCCACCCTCATCACTACCTTTTCTTTTCCTTTAGTTAATATATATATATATATATATATATATATATATATATATATAACATATGTACGTAGAATACATTTACCTTTAATATTAATTTATTCATTTAATGTACGTACATTTTTCTTTAATATTATAAATTTAAATTACAGCATATGCAAAACAAATGAATTAATTATAGGGCTAAAATAAGAAAAGTCTTGAAATGCCAAATCGCGATATCTCTGCATGTTGTAATAAAAATGCTTCAAACTACAATGTCCTATCATTATTCATTCCTTCAATACATCTTGCAACATATCTTACTGAATCTGAGTAGAGATTTCAGGAATGGGACGAATAGTGTGATACATATCTTGCTTTTAGCACACCAAAAACTTCTTCAATCGGATTTAACTGTGGACTATACGGGAGAAGAAATTTGTAACATACATTATTCCCTACAAGCCAAGAAACCACATTTCGGCTATGGTGAAACTTTATATTATCCATTGCCTTCTTTGAATATATCTTTGGATTTACAATCCTAAAGAAATTCGACAAAAAGATCCTCGTTATAAGCACCTTTCATTTTGTAATTCTTAATTCCGTTGATAGCGATCACAGCAATCAAAATAATGTTTCTTCCTCTGTTTGTAGGAACCATTTTTATAGTATCTGTGTATTTTGGAGAATATCCGTAATTGTTCGTATTATGTAAAATAAATCCTGCTTCATCAAGAAATAGCATTCTTCCTGATGAAACACATAATATCGCGTGAATATATCTGTCTTTTTGAAATAACTTCAGGTGTTGTTGTTTTTGTAACTATTTTCTTCAATCTTTTTCTGGTAATTTCCATTTTATGCAGGTTACTAGATAGATATAGTAGACTCCGCGCATACTATGCCATAATCCCATAATTGTTTCTTGATACCTTTCTGCATCAAAAAAGCAGTCATCTTGAATCATTTCATTGATATTTTCAGATAGTGTAGATACCTTTTGCACTTTGAGTCCAGGCTTTTTTCGATTTAAGTCGGCATCTACGATATTATCTTCTGCCACATGTACTTTTCCTAGTAATTTACTCACTGCCTCTCCTTCTTTTAACATATTTTGAAATATTTAGAGTTTATCATCAGAGATTGTGGTTCTTCTCTTTCTTGACCTCAAAACTGAATCATTAGATTCCTTTATTTGCGAATTGACATCATTCGAATAGTTATATACTATATTTATATTTTTCTCCATACTTAAAAGATAGTTATAAATGTTAGTCAGGGCTTTTTCATAACTATCTATATTTTGTTTATAACTACCGAGTGTGTTTATAATTATCAATAGTGTGTTTACAACTACTGACGTTGTGTTTATGACTACCGATATTGTGCTTATATTTACCGATAACCCTATAATTTAATATTAGTTTTTTATATAAAGTTTAAAAAATGATGTCGTGATTTATAAAATACTGTAACCTATTAGTTCCAAACATACTATCTATGCTAAATAGTGAGTGACCAAGAGAATAAAATAGAAAGTTTTTGTCAATATATAAAGCGAAAATAAATTGATCAAAACGATGAGTAATTATCTTCGCAGCTCTATACGTGGATTATAAAGGACAGGTTGAATACGGAACGAAGGATTCAGAGATGCATGAAGTTAATTTTCGCGGTTGCTTGATCCGTATCTATGGGCGAAGCTAGCCTGAGGTAACATAAATGGAAATCGTTCTGAGAATCCCAGTAGGAGCTCAACAGTGATACCAGCTGCCCTGAGTTAGGACAGCAAACTCGTTCCACCGCAAACGAAAATAGTAACGAAAATAGTGAGCTTAGCCAAGCTCGTGTCTTTTTTGCGTGCTAGATCATGTGCATGAGCACGTGCGCGCGCGCTTGTGTGCGTGCGTGTGTGAGAGAGTGCGTCAGAGAGAGAGAGAGTGAGAGAGAGAGCGCGTGTGTGAAAGTGAGTGCCTACGTGTGTGAGAGAGAGAGAATGAGAGCGTGCGAGAGTGACTGCGTGTGCGTGTGTGTGAGAGAGAGAGGGAAAGTGAGTGCGTGTGTGAGAGGGAGAGTGTGTGTGAGTGAGAGAGAGAATGAGAGCGTGCGTGCGTGTGTGAGAGAGAGTGAGGGGGAGTGTGTGAGCGAACGAGAGCGCATTATGTGATGGAGAGAATGAATGGGGGAGCGAGGGTGCATGATTTTGTGTGAGCATGCGCTCGTGCGTTTGAGTGTCTGTATTCACAAATTTTAGCCTACTTTTCAGAATGGAAATAGGCTTATACTTTAGTCGTAGTGTCTGTCTGTCTGTCTGCCCCCCTATTAACTTTTGAACCAATAGACCGATTTTTATGGCACTTAGTAAAAATCTCTTGCAATTTGAGCCGAGCTCTCGAGGATAGTTTTTGTTGCGAAGATTGAAGTCCCGGGTGAGATTCCAAGAATTTTCCTTCCCATTTGATTTACATGGGATCTCTGAAATCCATCGTGCAGGGTAATTTTCTCTTGCACATTAAAATAGTGCATTTAAAACAGTTATAATTCATTATCATACTTACTATGTACCGATAATATCAATTTGAAAATGTTTATAACAAAAAAATGTAAGTTTGGAAACAAAATAAAAAAGGAAATATATTGTTTACACTTGGAACAAAATAAAAAAGAAATATTAATGTGACATGTGCATTAAAAATAGTTATAATTTATTATCATGCTTACTATCCCGAAAATTTCATTTTGAATATGTTTATAACGAAAAAATGTCAGTTTGGAAAAGAAATAAAAAGGAAATATATTGCTTACACTCGGAACAAAATGAAAAGGAAATATTAATATGACATGTCCATTAAAAACAGTTATAATTCATTATCATATTTACTGTCCCGAAAATTTAATTTTGAAAATGTTTATAACAAAAAATATCAGTTTGGGATCAAATTAAAAAGGAAATATATTGTTTACACTTGGAACAAAATGAAAAGGAAATGTTAATGTGACATGTGCATTTAAAACAGTTATAATTCATTATCATACTTACTATGCCCCGATAATTTCAATTTGAAAATGTTTATAACGAAAAATGTCAGTTTGGAAACAAAATAAAAAGGAAATATATTGTTTACACTTGGAACAAAATAAATAAGAAATATTAATGAGACATGTGCATTAAAAACAATTATAATTAATTATCATACTTACTGTCTCGATTATTTCAATTTGAAAACATTTATAACAAATTAATGTCAGTTGTATCTTGACACAGATCTTGGTAGTAAGCCTTCTTGTTTAAACTTGAAATAAACGAAACTCAGCGACTTCTACTATTGTCCGCTAGGGCCACGTTATTTCCTACAGCGCCATCTTAAAATCAACCATTACAACTACGTCGAGCAGAGCTTAGCCGGTCTAGAAAAATCTCAATCTCTCGCCAACGGTATGACCGATTTCAATGTTATCATTTTTCTGCAAATCTGCAGGTCAAGGCGTTTAATTTGATGCATCACACGCTAAGGTAGCTGTTACCTTCGCTTTAAAAACCTCATTTTATTACGCTATTAATATATAGATAAATAATAATAGTCCCTCCTTCTCGCCGGCCCTCTCTCCCTTCCTCTCTTTTTCCTTCCCTCCCTCTCTCTGCCTCTCTTTTCTCCCACCTCCCCCTCTCTCATTCCTCCTGTCCCAATCCATAGCTCTCCCACTTTTCCTCCGTCTCCTCCTCCGTCCTTTCCTAATTCTATATCTTCCTAACTTTCTAGGTACCTTCCATTCTATATCCCTTCCTTCCTATCTCCCTCCCCACATCCCCCTCTATCTTACTCTATATCTATATAGTCGTTTAGATAAACAAAATAATCCAAACCAAATCCCAGTCTAATTAGGATAACATAAATTTGCGAAAAATCCTACGATAATTTAAGGCAATCTATGCACTCGTATATATTACACGTATGCGGGTTGAGATAACAATTGATTCTCGAAATTTAACAATGACGTGGTCGGCAAGGCATCATCCCGTTTAAAAGTAGATATTTTCCCAAAGTATGTGATTTAAAGGTTTAATATGAGAGATTTCGAACGGTAGACGAAAAAAGATGAATAGAATAAGAAACATCATTAATTTTCCTAAAGGATAATTTAAATTCGAAGATCGTACGCCAATTCTTTCTAATTTGAATTTCCAAAATAATAAAAGCCTGCACTTTAAGAAGTCGATTTTTACGTGCTATCTTATTGGAAATAGAAATCACCCCCCGTGGAGTCAAACCCGGGTCTTTTTATGTATTTTATTTCGTCATTTAATTTTTATATCTGAATAAAATATTTCTGCGAAATTTCAACCTTCCACCTAATCGGGAAGTTTGTTAAAAACGCGTTAAATAGTGCCATTCATGACGTCAGCGTTATACACAAACAACACATCTAGGTTTTATTATATTAATACACCACAAAATACACAACAATGAAAAACATTACTTTTACAAATATTGTGGGGCTATATGAATCTGAGATGGAACTATTTGGATAGCATATTTTCTTGTAAAAAAAGCATTGAAAATTAGTCTTATAAAACTTAGAAACTAGATATAAACAACGCATTACATTTTCTGACCATAGTCATTCGCATTAATTACGGATTAAACATTTTCCACACAAATCATTTATGACCAGCAGCCCCTACACACAGCTCATGGTACCAAGTTTTTTCGCCGCTCATCAAGTCACCATTTGTGAGAGATTTCAGATCAAAATACTTGATTCCGTAGAAACCACACAGTACATCATCATCTTCCGATGATTTGTATGAAGATTCTTCACTTGAACTGCTTGAGTCCATTAGTTTTCTTCGCACACATTTTCTTACTTTTCTTGGCGATCACTAGATCTTTTGATTTATTTCGAAGTTTTTTAATCTTGTTCCTTTCTCCAAATGTATCTTTTTCTTTACTCCCGTGTTTTCAACGTTTTAAGGAGATGTCAGATGACAGACAGAATGATTTGCTTTGTTTGCTTTTTTCTTTGGATTGACTTTGGTAGGAGTAGGTAAAACAACTGAAAAGTTTGTTCCAGAACATGATGGTTTTGTGAGAACTTGATTAGTATTAGGAAGAAAGGTATTTAATTCAGCATTTTGGTTTAGGGGAAGAGGCATTTTGTTTGATGAATCTGTAGTTACTTTTGATGGTCCGGAAGATGAATTTGATGGTCGGCTATTTGCATTTGAAGATCGGGGATTCTCATTTGACAGTCCGGGATTTACACTTGAGGGTTCAGAAGGTTCATTGGAAAGAATAGGGGGTTACATCGGAGTATTCACAGTCGGAAAAGGTCGTTCCTAGCACACGGGTCAGAGGAAAAGGTGTGCGATGGCAGGAATTTGTGTTCAGGAATCTTGTTTGAGTTGAAGGGGTAAATTCCGGTGCATTCATATCCTTTAACTGGATTCCCTATTGTTGCACTCTTTCTCCAGGTCCTATGAGAACTACCACCAAATACAAATCTTGTTATTGAACTTGTTGGATTACTGTGAACAAAGGACGTGGCCTCTTAGTGGTAAAATGCTTTTCGAGGTTTAAACAGAGACCTACCAAGAGGCTGCAAAACGTGAGTGGTAGGCATACTAGCTCAATCTGATGCTCTAGGAAATAATCAAGACATTTGAGGCAATGGTGGGATATATGACCACCTAAAATTAACAACCTCCTGTCTTGAACATCAATTTTGTCAAAACGTTGAAGCCAAACCAAGAAGAGATCTTCAATGATATAACCTGTTTCGGACATTAGAACCGTGGTACCGAGAAGCATTCATTGTTTGTATTATTCTCGCATTCTTTGCCCTTTAAAAATTACTAGAGGAGGCATGAATACTTCGCTAGCCCTACAACATGCAACACCAGTTACATTTTCTCCCCTTTCTAAATTTGTCAAGGAATCAACATCTCTCTTATCCTTTTCACAAACAACTTTTCAAGGCTTGTTGTTCATAGGAAATCCACTCTCATCCACATTGTAAATACATTGAGGTTGGCCTTAAAAGCCAAAACGACTGACACCTGTTTTAACAATTCATAAAAATCGTCAACTGCTTACTTATCCCCATACCCCATGCTTTTGAAAGCCCTTCCGGTTTACGCAAAGAAATACATTTGTGCCGATTCATAAATGAACCACTGTTTGCCTACTATCTTTATTTCATGGCCCCAAGGAACTTTAATTTTACTTATTTTAGCATAATGGTAAACGGCTTTTCGTACACTTGTTGACGTATGGCCAAAACTACGGTTACTCAAAGATTTCAGTCTTTCTACAAGGTCTCTTTCTTGTTCAAATGAAAAAAATTGTTGGGTGGCCTATAGGCTTGAGCTTACTAATTGGTCGATGAACTTCCTCCCTTGCAATTTCTCTATCGTATCTAGCATCCTGGACTAGTCTCTGAAGAGCTGTAAATGGAAAGTTGAAATAATCTGCAGCTCCACGTATACTTAAATGTCCATTGAATGCCCTGGATAAGGCCTGGCGCATATCTTCCTCCTTCCACTGTAAATAAGCTTCCTTCCGCTTATCTTTTCTCACCATCAGAAAAATGAAACGCAAATTGGAGGGTACTTAAAATTTAATTTTCAGTGTGTTTCTATATTCTTGTAATATATTTTACTTTTATTTATACTAAAAAATTATCCCGCAAACATTCTTAAATTTACAAACCTCTAGACTTATTGGATACCACTGAAAGTGCAATGGGTTGACCGATCCAAATAGCCCGACTAAAATTGATTCAAATAGTTTCACTTGTGTCGACATCAGATAAAAGGAAGTAGTTCCTTTAATTACGAACATAATGTGCTACTTGTACCATAGAACAGCGCAGAAGGTAGTAACGTTGTAAGTGAGACAGAAATAAAGAACAAAGCAAGAATAATTTTAACACTAGACCTTAAATTCTAAGGCTGTAATGTTACATTCTGTTAAAATTAGAGGTAGTAACCACTTACCTCGATCCCTTTAATTGCGTTTTGAAGGCATGCACAGATGTAGAACTAAATAAATTCACTTCATGAACATAAACAACCGTATTATACAATCGTTCACTAGCAAATGACTGCCGGAATGCGCAAGAAATTATGCGCAGTAGGTCAAATGCTTATTTTGACCCAAATAGCCCCGTGATCGAAATAGACCCACCCTACCCTATTAAAAAAATGATTAAATGGAAAGCAGGCATCATAAGCTCCGTTTGGATCATCTTGTTTTTTAATATCAATTTACTGATTCACCGCTATATTATTATTATGTTATTTTATGGCATCAGGCATTTTTTCTGTCATTAGTCTTATTAAGATCACAGTTTTTACTTTTTGTAGAAAATGATGGAAATTGTAAGTTGCAGTGTGCCGTACTTTTATATGGCTTCCGTGTTTATGGTTTCAGCCAACAAACCCGGAAATTGCATTTTTAGGTCACGGCCATTACCGCACTCCTCAATACGTGTTTTCGAAAGCTTACCTTGATAGATATCAGTTTCCGTTTATCGAACCAGGATAGGAAAAGCTAGCTCCATTCAGGGACCCGAGAAAAATTTGCCTAAAAAATTATCGATTTTTAAAAGCATCAAAGGCTATGGTTATCGAAAAATTCGGTCAATCAAACTGCCCCCTTTGTCGACGTAAAGTTACACGAAACCGATTTATATCTGCCTTCGGAAAATTGTTTACGTCCTCCTTTCATCTTCAAAGGAGAACCGGAAGCGGAAGTCTGTGAATGAGCGATGAAATTGTGTGACAAATAAATATGACCGGGTAACCTTTATAAAAAAGGCAATAGATATAACCGTCGCTCCGGCACCACAATAGACACCCCGACCTAAGCTAATGCGGATAAATAATGATCTTCGTCATAAATGTGTGTTGATAGAAGACTCAACAGCAAAGTCGGCTGTGGAAGAAGGAGAGAATGATTTTCATTCTCGTCGAGTGTTTTCCAAATTAAAAAGTTCTAGATCCATCCATCCATATCTGATAGTTTTGATTTCATTTTCAATCTAAAAATGATTCGATTTTATCCACCCTTAAGTTGCAATTACATCTGGAGCAGTATAATTTGATCACAGTAATGGGTAGTTAATTTTTAGTAAACCTTAACATTAAAACCTTAAGCATATCTGCCTCGGCGGGTTGGTTTATACCGGAAATTGCAAAATATTGTTTTAGCCACATATGGAGGTTTAATTATTGATTTCCGGAGTTCTTTTTACCGCCATTGTTTGTGAATGTGTTTTTATTAGTCCTTATAAATGAAAATATTTTTAATGCCGTTATTTAGTAAAAATATCGCGTAAAGTTAAACAAATGAGTTATTTTCGGACATCAATAAAATCTATTTGCTTTTAGAGTTATGCCGTTTTCTCTAAAATATTTATAAAGGTTCTCTAAATTTTTATCGTTTATATTATTCCGAGTTTTTTTGCTGTGACCATCCGTTATATTAATGCTGTTGTTATGTTATATTTATGTGCTACAAGTTACAGTATAATTGTGCTGTTCTTGGAACTTTAATAAATTAATAAAGAAATTAAAAAAAAAACAAAAAATTAAATAACTGTATTATTCGCGTTAAAAAGAGACTTCCTAGTACATGTAACATGAATTGTAAAGAATTACTGGTGATTTCTGTTCGTCATTAAGCGCTTGTGTTTGGCCAGGAGATGAGATCTACGAGACGATATATATTTGCGACCCTTTTATTAAAAAAGTTCCCTTACTTGCAAGAGGCGGGCCCTCGTCCTTCGGACTCGCTGATCGCTCACGTTCAGTATGTGGGCCCTCAGCGGTATCCTCTCTCCTGGCACGAACCCACGCCTCCTCACGCCCGCCTCCACCATGACGGTTCCGCGGGGGCAGCAGAAGAGGCAGCCATGGGTGCTACGGTGCCCTCCGGCGCCGCTCTAAAAGCACAAAATGAAATAGGACATTTCAAACTACCATTCAAAGAAATTGCCAATAAAAATATATACAGCGAAACCTCGATATAGCGAGAATTTATAACATTCATAAAAATACACGTTCTGTTACACTGTATATATGTTACAGAAAAAAAATTGAAATCTGGCCAGTATTCATAATGGTCTGACATAATCAATACTGGCAATGTGATTTGGCTGGAGTCCGAAATAATTAGAAAAGCCAAGAATTTCGGGGTTTATTTGGGCAATATTTATATAGACCGGAATGTGATAGCCAAAGCTCGAAACCCAAATAGATTCGAGTAACCGATGTTATTATAAGAACGTGGTTTCTTGATGGGAAATGCAGAGGGATGGTTTTGAATGAACCCCACCAGAAAACGACGGACCCAACCTAGGAAATTAAAGTCCCGTAGCACCGGCAGAGCATTTAACCTAAAATGTTTCGTGAACTACGGTCATATCGCCCTCGGCAATCTCTGCAGTTAAAACGTTTAACATTATGATATATGTACTTGCTTTTCAGGCCCTTAAAACTTTGTTGCTAGTGCGCAGACAAATGTAATATGTTAGGAAATCAACTCTAATCAACAGCGTCTAGACCAATGGCGGATACAAAGGGGGATAATAGGGTAATTACTCCCCCTAAGGGAGATGACCAATCTTCTTTAAAATATTATCTCAATTAAGTTATTTTATATTATAGAGATTCTAGAAATATTTTGCAAATATCTAAGCAGGGTATAATATACGCTGTGTATATATTATAACGAGACGGTATTATTCTGCATAAATAGGTGTCAGTAAACATATTTGTTTTCTTATTACCACTCCCTCCCTAAGCTATGCACCTATATTCGCCCCTGGTCTAGACATTACTGATAATGGCCTGCCAATATCCGAAACAGTTTATCTCTAACAGGTATTTCGGACATTGGCCTGTCGATTTGGGCAATATTGATAATGGCCGGCCATTATGAATAAAGGCCGAGTTCGGGTTTCAACATGTGCTTAAATCAAAGTTGATTAATTATTTTATTATTTGAGATGACAATATAATTCGAAAGAAAATAATCTCTGCAAGGTTTAAAATTTTATCCAAGTTAATTGACAAACCTCTACATGCGTTCCATCGTTAGCTATTGTCAATATAATTCACCCAAATTGATCAACATAGCCATAGGGATGGATAAAGATAGCATCATTGATAGGATACTTAATGTGAGTACTCTAATTAGAAAATGAATGCTAGCTTTATTGATGCTTATTATTAGCTTAAATAAAACTTCCAACCCTTTAGAGGTTATTTTCTTTTGAATTTCGTTGTTGCCTTAAATAACAAAAAATGATTCAACTTTGTGTTTGGCCAATTCGTTTAGGGATATTAAAAAATTCAAGTAGTCCAAAAGAAAACAGGATGGAGGTTACGTTGAACATATTGGGGAGCAATAGCAAAAAGGGTCGATCCCAGCCAAAAGTACGCGGATCATGATCTCACGATCTACATTTTGTTAATCGCGAACGGCTCACCTCTGCTCTCGGTTCCCTGTTGACATCGACGGTGGCGCTGACGCTGAAGAGGGCCTTTCTCGTGATGCTTGGAGCCCAGGCCCTCTCCAGTGAGGCCTCGCAGAAATACCGGACGTATCCGTATCTGCCATGGAAGGATGATGGCAGCTTCCCGGGAAGAACGTAGGAAAATCGGAATCGGTGCGCCCCGCTGCTCAAATGTTCCCGGGCACCTGCAGAGAAACAAGATCGAGACACAATGAGCGAGGTGTCGAGGCACCTGAATCCGAGGAAGAGGATTCATCGGAAAAAACTGCTAATTTTGGAGAAATCGGGGCATATTTTTTCATAAAATGGGAAATTTCTCACAAAATATACTCTCGTTAGCAACGACTCGTACGTTTACAATAGCTCATATTTGTGAGCATGTCACAGTCGTTACTCGCGAAAAAATGTCTCCTTTCTAATTAATATTGCTTATTATAATTATTATTATTTATATACAAAAGCATTATACGTAATCCAAACTGGTCAAGAGGTTAATAAGGTATGATTCACTAACTAAAAGTAAGGAAATTTAATATCTACTGTAATGGAGTCGTTCGTAAGAATATTTTTATAGCTTTAAAAGGGCTTCATTTCAAAGGATTTAGCAATTGGATTGGACCAAAGTTAAACTTATCTGCCCACATTTAAACAAAATAAATCAATTAATTTTTTTGGTACCCTTGACGTTCCATCAAGAAATAAATTCATCGTTTGAATCCTGTGATAAGTTTTTGTTGTTAATTTGAAAATAACTGGCATTAATTTTGTGTCCTCGCGGTTACGGCAACTACTGCCCGCGTCAAAAAGACGTGCATCTCAACTTTGACGCGCAATCATTTACGCTACGTTTATTGGAAAGAATATACAAAAATACCATAGGAAAGCTTATTTTATGCTTAATAAGGTTTGATTTTTTAATATTTTTAGAAAGAAAATGTAAAATTTTACGGCGAGTTAAACATAGAAACTACCCGTAAAAACCAGCTACGCAGCCAACTTTCGCGAAAGTAGTCATATATAATAATTCATAAACGAATAACTACTGAACAAAATCTTTTGAAATTTAAAACAGTGATGAACTAAGATATAATAGAGGCAATGCATTAATTTTCTAAGCTCTGTGTTAATTATAATGGTTTTAATTGGGTTACAACTTTAAAAAGAAACTCGTCAGTGAAGAAAAATGATAGAGGAATTCTGAAAACACTGTTGTAAAGAGAGACATAAAGAAAATTTTTCTAAGGAATCAGATTTTGTTTTAACGTTTTTGTTTTTGTTTAATTAATTTTAATCTACACACAGTACCGTATATGTTGCTTTCTGAGTGCTTTGCGATGTTGCCAAATGTCTCCTTTCTCTCCCTCGCTGGTAGGCGGTCTCTCACCTTCGTCATGGCCCGCACAAAAACCCTCTGATCTCCTCTTAAGTTTCGTCCTCACTGATTTCGTCGCTGCTGGAATCCTCATCGAGGTTGATAATTAAGGGTTCCACGATATTCTTTAGCACTTGGTCCTTGGCGGCGTAGAAGTCCTCCACCTTGATAGTGTGCTTCACAGCGTTTTCCCACACGCGCTTAGGGGTGTTACGCAGTGCCTCCTAGCACAGTTGCAGGACGTCTTTGATTTTGTGCGTTTTGTTGCGCTTCGCCACGTAATTTTTAACCCAAGCCCATATAAACTCGATTGCATTGAGTTCACAATGGGCCACTGGAGTCCAAATTAGCTTTACTCTCTTGCCGCTCTCTTTGATGATGCTATCTAGCAAGTATCTGTGAGACTTGAAATAAGGTCTGCCGAGTTCAAGTAGTTCGCTAATGGTTAAAGACTAATATGTATCTTGCCAGCCGGAATCATCTACCTCTGGCTCGATGCGATGCTCAATTAGCCAATTTATTATATCGTCCTTACGCCAACTTTTGGACGGATTTCTTGTTGTTGGGTCTTGCTTGGTGTGATACGGGGCTTGGTCAATAACAATAGTGGTTTCATGATCCATCGCATTTGAAATCCTCCTAAAATACTCTTCAAAGTGTCGAGCATCCATCTCGGAATGATAGTCACCATCCTTTTTGTTTCCCTCGAACACGAGCATACAGTCATTCTCAGGCTGGAGAAAACCATCTTCACCCCCTATATGCAAAAAAAATAATTATTCTTTTTCCGGCACCAGAGGGAGTAATAAGGCCACCTTTCCAGCAATTGACCTCTTGAATTACACCTCGATCAAAGTCAATATCATTATTACTTTCATTCACATTTTCCTGCCAACCATATGATAGTGTGTGATTTTCCCAACAAAATGTTTCGTCCAAATATATAATTTTCCATCCTCTTTGACGAGCTGACTTTGTTTCCCGAATAAACTTTGCACGTTGTTCCAGGATTCGGCGACTTTCAAATCATACAGGCTTCCTGTTGTATTTTTTAAAGCCAAAGCCAAGCATTTTCATCCACCGTAACAAAGTAGATTCACTTACGTCTGGAAAATCAGGAAAATCTGATTTAAGTTCGATTAGAATATTAGACACTATTAGATGTTCTTTTCTTAAGTAAAAACTATGCACTTTTCTTCGTAGCACTCCTTGAAACATTTCGTCTAATACAATTCGCGCTCTACCGCTGCTTTTTTCAGAGAGAAGGACGCACATTTTCCTTGCACTCATTACTTACATTTACTACAGTCCTTTCGCTAACATTACAACACATTGCAGTATTTTTAACAACTTGATTAGGATCAAATTTAATCACACCATCTTTGACCATTTGAAAAAATGTTCTAGCACTTTGAATGACATTTTTCTCATGGCTACGTAATTTTTTGTTAATCACAAAAGGCTCACTTTCTAAATTATTTTCTTGATCACTCGAGAAAAGACCGTATTTGTTACTACTAATATTTTCTATTCGTTGTAAAGCTTGTCGCTTTCTTCGAGGCATAGCGAAAACACGAGGCACCAACTGGACTGAGATGAGACACTAAATAAGCTAAGAAAAAAAAACTCTAGACAAAACAAGTACCTTCTTTATTACTCATTAGCAACCTCCAATGAGACTAGATAGAGAGAGAAAGAGATAGGAGTTTAAATCCCGCTCAGCCATCCCCCACGCCAGATTGGTGTGGCAACGTCGCTACCTACATCTGCATAGGAAATGAAGCGTATTATGGCTACAAAGAAAAATATATATATAAATTTATTAAAAGTCTTTATTTAAAATTTGGTCCCTACAAAATATTTTCTTTATGTCTCTCTTTACAACAGTGTTTTCAGAATTCCTCTATCATTTTTCCCCACTGACAAGTTTCCTTTTAAAGTTGTAACCCAATGAAAACCATAGTAATTAACACAAAGCTTAGAAAATTAATGCATTGCCTCTATTATATCTTAGTTCATCACTGTTTTAAATTTCAAAAGATTTTGTTCAGTAGTTATTCGTTTATTAATTATTATATATGACTACTTTCGCGAAAGTTGGCTGCGTAGCTGGTTTTTACGGGTAGTTTCTATGTTTAACTCGCCGTAAAATTTTACATACTTAGTTTCCGTGTGTTTTGTCTATAGGAAATGCGGTGAAGTTTGTTTTTTTAAGTGCCTATCTGCCTTAGTTATTACCTATACTTGTGAAAAGAAAAACTGTAGAAGTGTTTGTAATAACTGCATGTCTCTTTTGTATACGTGGCGAATTTCATCGTTGCTTTTATGGCTTTTTTCTCCCTTTGAGGTCAATGAGGAAAGACTATGTTAGTAATGCTGTTGGATTTGTTAAACTGAGGCGAGAAGGAAAAATTTGTATTCTTAAAAGCAAGATTTGCCCTGAACAGAGAATAAGATAAAGAGGTTATGAAGTGAGTGTAGTTGTAGATGAAGAAGAAGATTTAGTCACGTCTGTGGAGTGTCATGACTGCCCTTATTTAGTAAAACATGGTCCTTAAAAATACCATGCTGTCGTGGATATTATGTGAACAAATTTATTAAAATATTTAAATTACAGAACTAACTTAATATGTAACCTTTGTAAAAGTATTTGCTTAAAAACTTGGTACTTAAATATGTGCACTGCAACAGTAATTATTTGCTTAATAAACTCATAGCCCAACGATTTTCGTAAGTTTGATCTTACGTATTTAGAATAGGTATATTACATTATGGAGGTTTTGTTAAAATATATATGCTAATCTTTGAAACATAAAAATATAATTCACTCTTTCAACGTTCTCCAGAAATATATGCAGCATGTCAACGTAATGCCGACATAAGTCATAAACTAAAATACGAAGCAATAAAATTACGTGCATACATATAACTAGTACTTAGATTAAAATGATTTTCGCAGACAAATGCAGTTGTACGTTACGATATATCTGATGCATATCTCCTCATGGCTTTCAACCAAAATTTTCTCCGCTTCTTATTTCTTCCCAAGGACCTCGTTAGCGTGAAGAACAATTTTCTCGGCGTTTTAAACGTTGTATTTAAGCAGTGAGGTACCAGATAATACTTATAACCCTTCTTAAGTTCCATTTCTCCATTTTAGCTACGATATCAGAAAAAGCAACAGGACGAAGTATCAAAACTGCGTGCTTTCAGTACGGTCGTAAAGAATGCGATGACGTCACGTACCCCTTACTACTCTCTCTCCAACCAGATTGCCGTTTTCGGGGGATATTTAAAAGAGTTATTTTAAACATTTTTTGCATAATGAAGACGGTTTAACAAAAAAATATTCACAGGGAGTTATTAAGTCAATTACAAAGAATTAAAAAATAATAATTAAATATTTTGACAGTCCCCCATTGTCGTAACATTTTATTGAATATGACGCTCTAATTTTTTATAAAGTAGAACAAAAAATAACGATTCTATGTTTAGCAATTTAATTTAAGAAAAATGCTTAGATAAATGATGCGCGGCGCGACATGTTGATATTGAAATAAAATAAACTTGTAAAGCATGATTGCATAACCCAGCAAACATTGTCATCTGTTGCTTTAACTTGGAATAAAACTATTCGGAAATTTCATTCTAAAAATTAGCAATCTCACTAAATTTCACGAGGCACGAGGCAACGAAACTTCTTCGACCACTAGCAATGAATGACTGACGAAAAGTGACTGGAAATTATATGGAGTGAGAGTACATGCAGCATCAGAAGATGTGAGAACTACAGCTTTCTTCTAAGTTCCCTGTATTTGATGTTTTGTTTTTGCGCTTCTATATTCTATAATAATCCAAGAGGTTGATTAGCCAAAAATACACATACGCGCGCTTGGATTTACTAGCCGGGCAGCAGATGCTTAATGAACTCAAATCTTTCGCTTAGGTTGAGTCATGTTTTGTGTTTATGGAGTGGTTTTAATAAATTCTCCGTTTGTCTCGGCTCATCCTCACATCACCAAATTTCTTTCGTGAGAAGACACTGAAGTGTTAATCATTTTTCCCCACTAATTGCCTTTTCCCCAAACCCACATTGCATTTCTTTCTCTCCTAAGCCTTTATGGAAAATAAGATGAAAATCTAGGTATTAATAAAGAGAGAAACAACAAGCAGAGCTAAGGCGTTTACATTCAGCAAATAATATCATGGGTCATATTTAAGACCCGAAAAAAGCCCGAATATAATCGACCACTTAGCAAGAGAGAGGCATTCATCCGGCCACCTTACCTCTCCGTCCGCCGGAGTGCCGTGCACATGGGTCCCTTTCTCACGAGACTGCTTCAGTTTTGAAAGCCCTGATCGCATAACTCATCTTTTAAAGAAAGTTAACTTGTAGGACGCCAAGTAAAACACTAATGTAAGGGCCCACTGTGGGGGACCGTTCCCCAACGCAAACAGTGACATTCCATCGCCCCACCCACCACCCACTTCCTCCCCGGGCTGGAACCCTGCAAACTTGCATGTTTGCAGTTGCCAGCTTGGAGTGATTTTCGCCCTAGGTGGTCCGACCAGGGCAGCCAATAGAATGTGGCCACGGGCAATCACGAGGTGACGCCGACAGTGAAACGCAGGCACGCGTGGTAAAAACCGCGCTGGGAATGAGCAGTTGGAAGTTGGTACGCGAAGTGGCAAGACCGATGTGAATAGAGCAGTTAATCAAACCAACGCTACGGTGTTTCCTTTCCGAGTTCCCTTCTTGCACCCCGAGGACCCCAGAGTCGCGGAGGACTAATGAATTTTATTTACTCGTTCCGACGTTCGCAATTATCTTGGGGCGTGAATACCTTTTCCCGAGGATATTCTAAGTATAGGTTGCTCATGGGGAGGTTGTAACCCCCAACCCCCACCCTCCTGGATACGCCACTGGTCAGTAGATATTCGATCTATATAAAACTTGTAGAGCTTAGGCGTCCATTTTGTCTCGCGATTGTTGTCCGGGATGCATAAGAATAAGGATGCTAAGTTACGCCGTCGGAAGGACAATTTTTATCACGTAACGGAAACTTGCTCAGTACACAAAATGAAAGTTGTTTTTGTGTGATGTAAAAATAGCATTATAATTTATATTTTTTAATGCCCAAATTATAGCTGAAAACATTATCGGTACATTTTTTTGTAAGTAATTCAGCATTTTTGGTATATCTGATTGATCTTAGGGCTATAAATTAAGAATATGTAAAAGGCACATTAAATTAATGAAGCTCATTTCATTCAGTATGTTAATTCGGCAGCAATGGTAAAAATTTTAACGAAATAAGCTTTTGTCGGCTTTATTATCTTAATTACGAGTGAAACTCAGTTTCAGAGGAAAGGTGCTACGCGATAAATTCATTCGCAGTTTCACTAATCACGCGGTGCAATTCTCATCAGTTTATGAGCGATTCTTAAAAGAAAAACCACCCACTGTATTTGTTATTTAAAGAGAAGGCCAGATACTCATACCTGCCAAGTATAATGCAGACGTTCTCGGTGTAAATTCTACAATAGTTTATTTTAATGGCAGAATTCAAATAATAGAACTGATGATTACTACCTCGCATTTGAAATGATCACGTGGTTTATTAAATCACTTCATTGATATGACTATAATATTGTTATATTCATGGTATACAGGGTGTTTCAAAATTATGTATACACAATATAAAAATTTATATTTCGTGAACCAAATATACAATTTGCACAATTTTTCTTTTATTTAAAAGCAAAATAAATTAATTATTTTAACAAGGTTTGATTATTTACAAATATCCATGGAAACAATGGAGAACATGCAGATGAGTTTCAATGAGAGAAAGTTAATTCTAAAATGGTATTGGAAATTTGAAAATGTCAGACGTTCAGCGTGCATGGGAAAGAAAATATGGAACAAAAGCACCAACTCATGTAACGATTACCCATCTGCGTGATACATTTGAGGAACATGGAACTGTGAACAATATCAACAAGACATGCTGCTGTTGGCGGAAAAGAACGTCAAGAAGTATCGAAAATGTTGAAATTGTCAGAGATGCAATTACCCGCTCCCCAAGGAAGTCTACAAAACAGTGTTCACGTGAGCTACAATTGAGCCATACAAGTGTTTTTAGAATCCTAAAGGACATCAAATTGAAGGCATTTATACCTCGATTACTGCATTCAATCCAAGAAGATGATCCAGATTGACGAACACAATGGTGGAATCGATGCTTTTAAAGATTCAATTGTATGGTCAGACGAAGCCACGTTCAAGCTGAATGGCCATGTGAATAGTCATAACTGTGTTTACTGGGCAGGTAAAAATCCACACTTCACATTGGAGAAAGATGTCAATCTACCAAGTTTTACTGTCTGGATGGGACTCTCCTCTCGTGGAATAATCGAGCCTTACAGATTCAATGGCACTGTTAATGGAGAAAGTTACCTTGACATGTTAAAAAATTATGTAGTACCTAATATCAGAAACATGTTTCCGGATACATTGGTGTATTTTCAACAGAATGGTGCACACCCACATTTTCATACAACTGTGCGGGAGTACCTGAACAATGAATTTCCTGAGCAATGGATAGGTCGCCGGGGGAGTGCTTTTGAATACCCTCCAAGGTCTCCAAACCTCACTCCTTCAGATGTTTTTGCATGGAGATACTTGAAAGATAAAGTTTACGATCAGAAACCGCAAACACTGGAGGATTTGTGGATGGCAATACGGCAAGAAGCACACAGAATTTCTACTGACTTGTGCACTGTAGCATGTAATTTTGTTAAAGAGAGATGTTGCTTATGTATCAGTGCTGGTGGTAGACATTTCGAACATCTTACTTGAGTTTTGTTCATTGCAAACGTTATTATGCATTTAACCTTTAAAATAAAAGAAAAATCGTGCAAATTGTACATTTGGTTCACGAAATATAAATTTTTAAATTGTGTATACATAATTATGAAACACCCTGTATATAATATATGTAATTTATAATGTCCTTTTCCGTAATACTCATAATTGGAGAATTAGCTCGGATATAGTTTGCCTTACAGTGTTCATACAGTTAACTTAATTTTTTTGAGGGTAATGGACTCAATTTATATTTGCAGTAACTTTCTTATTGTAAAGAGCCATCGATTAGTTGCCATCGCCAATTTATACCACGATTGAGTTGTATTACTTATATTCATTTTGCAACACTTTATAACCATTAAGATATACGTACTCGTTCATGTCTACAAACGCGTAGTTTTAGGTCACAAAACCGTCTCCCAAAGATTTAAAATAATAATTACTGCCACCTATAGTCATCACATGTTTTTTATCACTCGGTAAGACTAATCGAACCTAAACGGTCACATCTAACACCTCTTGATTTTTTCATACCCAATACTTCTTTTAATTCTATTATTTACGTATTATATTTCTTTCCTCTTCCTACCTCTGCTTTTTTCACCCTTCCCTTACTTCTTTCAGTAGACTTTCACCTCTCAAAATTTGACTCAAACATTTCTCCTCTTTCCCTTATTGCTCTAATTAAGCTTCCTTCATTCTTCTTAAGCCTCTAATCTCCCCAAAGATTCTTTCTTCATAATCCATGTCTCTCACCAATGCTACTATCGATAACAAAATTTTTACTAGCTCCTTTTTAATATTTTTATTGAGACTCCCTGCCATCAACTCTCGCCGTCTCATAAGTGCCTACTTTGCTCCTCCTACGCTATATCTGATCTCTTTGATACTTCACCCGTCCTAAGTCAGGTTACCATTCACATAAGTGAATTGTTCTACGTGGCACGTGGAAAAGGAACGTTAAAACAACTATCGGAGAAGCGCGTTTACCGTAAGTTGCTCCCTCTACACTTAATATTTTACTACTAATCCAGATTTCGAGGTCGTGATACAAGCGAAAGACAACTCCAACGTTTGCAAGAAAAACATGCGAAAAAGCCTCTGCAATGAAAAATGACGTCATGTTACATTAAGTGAAAACTAAATAAGCGTAATGAAAATAAAGTGTTTTCAAATATGGAGCATTATCAGCATTCCAGCATATGCC
The DNA here is from genome assembly GCA_028673005.1 of Tanypteryx hageni. Taxonomy (NCBI): domain Eukaryota; kingdom Metazoa; phylum Arthropoda; class Insecta; order Odonata; family Petaluridae; genus Tanypteryx; species Tanypteryx hageni. The sequence continues at coordinate 179,792,332 of CM054115.1, read as the reverse complement.
GTCGACAATCCCTCTTTGCGTATAAAAAAGCAATATTTGATTTAACCAACGGACGAATGAGGATTGTTTTTAGCCTCCTCGGAAAGAAGATAAAACCAAATGAAGAAAAAGTAGAAATTAGCTTAGAAGCAAATGTGTAAATGCATATTCTACGATACTACTCGAGGTCCGGTCTTGTAATTGGCAGATGGATGCTTAATTGCCGAGATTTTGCTTTAGCGCAATAGCTTAAATTAAAAAATTTTAAACGTGAAACTTCATGATCACTTTCTGGATTGTATACAATAGATATCAACTGTCATGCGGTCAGATGTGTTAATAGGGCCATTTATCACTCTTAATAGCCCGTCCATGCCAGAATTCATCTCGACTGAGGTGAAGAGTTCCCGGGTTTCCAGCCAGGTGAATATGTTGTCTACCAACATATTCACCTGGCTGGAAACCCGGGAACTCTTCACCTCATCGATTCGCCAGGAAAGCATCAGATATTTCTATTCATCTCGACTATTTAAGCCTATTAGATTAAATACAAAAATTTATTTATTCTTTCAGTACTTCTGAGGAATCTTCTCCGCCAACCACAACTATAGGAAGTTCAAGAGTACTAAGCATTTCAATATTAAAAATAGAAAAATTAAGTATTCGCCATAACAGTGTAATAAAAAACCAGACGCGCATTTGGGCTACAATGTAGCCATATTCGGTGATGAATTACTGAAAGTAGATTCTAAACCGATTGCATTGTAGCCGAAATGCGCATCAGGTTTTTCATATTCTTGTTACAGCTATTAGAGATACCAAAGATAAGTAATAACTTTTTCATTTTTTAATATTGAAGTACTAATTCTTGAATTTGTTTTCGACCATAAGACGAGCTCGATAATTCTCTAGTGAATACTATAACGGTGGGATTAATTGAAACTTTACTTGCAAAAAATCTGGCAAAAATCTAACCACTTTATTGTACTTTAAGGTTAATTCCTCAAAGACACGCTTCAAATCTTTCCATCCGCCAGTCCTTCTCTTACGTACGACTTAGCTTCCACAAAAAGCGTCTACTATATCATCTCGAACAATCTCTAAAATGATTAATATAATACATCCCTTCTACCTCCAGAATACGACAAATTTCGTCGCCGTCATCTCGTTTATAAGGCTTCACCCGTGCAACTCCTGTCACACGAGATAGGCGCAGAAGATCCGACGTCAGTCGTGTGTGTCGGGCGCGCGCGTGCTGGCGTGACGCTCCGACGAGATGTAGAGAGATACGTCTTCGTATCACGCTTCGAGAGACGCGAGCGCGTTCGGAAAGCGAGCCAATGAGACGAACGGAGCGATTCATTACAAAAAAACAAAAGCTCGTAATGGACGCGGACACGCCTCACCTCTTTCGACCTTTTATGGAGATCCAATTAAAACCTTTCTCGCTTGTTTGTTTGGTTGTAGCCTAATGCGTAAATGCTTCCTGCGCGAACGAGGAGAGGTGATGGTGTTTCTGTTGCTGTCGCTTTTTTTCGCTAGATGTCGCAAGAAACCATTGCGTAACCGTTGAAACTTCCACGAAAAAAAATCGCGATAGTGATTGTTTTTAATCGTTTTTATTGGTGTATAACAGTGGTCTTCAACGTGGGCGATAACACCCACCAGTGGGCGTTTTAAGGTTTTTAGTGGGCGCTAAAGAAACACACACAAATGCTATTTTAATTATATCATTGAAAAATAAAATTCTATAAGAATGTTTAATGATGCGAACGTACATTCTCAAACGAGGCATCACGGCTATATTTTATACGTCTTTTTAACCATTGATTTAATCAAAAATTTTATTGTTAAGTTGACAGGGAAATTGGGCGGTAAACATATTTAAAACCGTAAAGAATTTCACAAGCAAACATTTGATACAGGAGCAGGATGATTGGGCGTCGCCGAATGGGAGCCGGACGACTGGACGCGATAAGTTTTGAAGGTGGTTCAATATATTTATTAACGCACATTTTTAGGGCACTGAATTCTTTTACAGGTGTATGCTTGTTTTCTATCGCCTATCCATGTTGAATACAATAGCAATAGGTTTGGGTTGGATTGGTTTGATAAAATCTAGCGAATAAAAATATGGCTCCAAAAACGCACTTCATGTAACACTGATGTCTAAAAATACAGCACATGGAAATCAGGCGCCCTAAATTTCCCTTACCAAAAAGCAGCCTCACAAATATGTAAACTCTGCAAATCCAACCCCAAAAAAATTTCTGGTGACCAAACCCTGCACGCCCTATTAATTTTTCGGAATTATTATGAAAAAATGAAATTGGAAAAAAATCAGAGAAATTTTCCAAAACTGATGTCCTATCATTTAATATACGATTGTTTAGGGTAGGATTTCCCAACCTTTTCAACGTGGCGAGCACCAAGTTGTACCCTTGAATGTGAAGCGAGCACCACTATAGTTCTGTAAAAGTATGAATGGTCGTAAATAATATAAGACCAGCGTCAAAGTAATTCTTAACGTTCTTTAATACGCGTAGAAAGAAAGCAACCGAACAAATTCAATTGTTGATGCTTATAAGCAGTACCGTAACTAGGGCGAGGGAAGCGGGAAACTAAGTAAGGGGCGCAAAAAGTCCAAATATTAACTAAATACACTAAAGATGATAATTTTTTGAAGTCACAAATTTAGTAGTTTGCCCCGGGCGCTAAAATAGCAAGTTACGGCGTTGCTTATAAGTCTGATTTTTAATAATCACAGAAGAGCACAGCCAATCTACCTATGAGCAAAGAGGTGCTCGCGAGTACCAGGTTGGAAAACTCTGGTTTAGAGGATAATACCTCGTATGTGAGCTTTTACTGGATTAATTCTCTATGGAATTTCATTTGTTTCTAGTTCGCTTCCTTTTGTCCATGTTCGCTCGCTACGCTTCAATCGTTTTGCTAGGTCATTTAATCGAAACAATTATAAAAACATGGCAACTGAAAATTATTTCACCACTTTTCTTGTTATGGCCACTGGGTTGAGAGTATGATGCATACGCTGTAAGTTTTGGATTTGAGTCCGAAAAAGGAGTTAAAATTTAAATTGGAAAAATGAATTGCGGACTTTTATAGATAATTTAAGATAATTGCACAAACACACACACGCAGGTCATCTTAACTATTCTCACAGAAACACTAATAATGAGCATTCTAAAATTTCTTCACTAATAACAATGAGGATTTATGTTAGATTTCATTATTCTCAAACGACCGACTAAACATTAAAATTCATCATCTTCCTTACCAAAAATGTTTCAATCGTAAAATCCTTTGTTTTTTCTTTTCCGCGTAATTTCCATCCAACAAATTCAGCCTTGCGTAATAAAAGCAAAACAATCCTGAATTCGCTAAAACTGTTCCCGATCCGTGCAACGAGACTGCGTGCAAGCACTGTAAATGAAAAACATTTTCATGGTTGCTAACATAAAAAATAACAAGCAGAAAAACGAAAGATTAAAAGATTATCAAACTGTAAGCATATGATTTAAACATTTTAAAAGCATTTCTGCATTTTAGCTTTTTTTAAAGCAATATAAAAAAGCGATAGATTTGGATCTTAGGAAGCTAGCAAATGATTACTATGCATTATGGTAGACATATATATATTGGAATTTTGGCAGATTTTTATAGCATTTTAGCAGGTTTCTTTCTCTGCCTTGCCGCTTACTACTGTACTTGTGGCCGAACACGTAGAACCTGTAGTCGAAGTATTTCTCGTGCGACCGGAACTTGGCCCCCGTTCGTCGCTTGCTGTCCCCGTTCCCTTGCTGTTGTTGTTGCGGGCGCCGCGAGGGTGCAGCACCAGCGTGGGCCGCAACCGGAGCCGGCTTTTCCTTCCCTTTGACCGCCGTAGCCGCTTCCGCCTTCTCCGACTCCATCCCCTCCCCGCCTTCTTCCGCCTTCCCTTCTTCTCCGCCGCTGAAACGTACCTCTTTAAGAGGTACGTCTGTTTGGTCCTCTTCCTCCGGATCTTCTTCCTTAACGGTTTCCAGGATTTTCGGCTGCTGGGGTTGCAGTTCCTGAGGTCTTTCGGAAAGATCCTCTTCCACCTCCACCACCACTTCCGTCGCCTCCGCCTCTCCCCCTTCCCTTTTCTCCGCCGCCTCCGGTTCGACCTCCGCCCCCGCAGACACCTCCTCTTCCGCTCCTTCGCTTTTCACCTTGTGGCCGCCGTTGGCGTGTGGCGCTGCCGTCTCCTTTTGGGCGACCTTGACCGCTTTGGATTCGGTCGAGAAACCGTGGTTGCTCAATCCGGAGCCAGATGGTTTCCTGTGGAGTAAATGAAGGAATTAACCCTTTTTCCGGATAAATCAATCACGTATTATCTCGAGTGATTCAAGGGTACACTGACCAAGGACTTGGGTTATCCTCGCCAACAATATTTATAACGCAGCTGATACTCGAGGAAGATGCAATTAGTACTGCCTATTACGCACATTATATAGCATTTTACGAAAGATTGATACGACTATCCTAAGTGGTTCTAAGGGCGTACTAGTGATGGCAGGTCCTCTCAAAAATGTTATTTTAAAAAGAAGTCAAAAAAGAATATCAGTCAAGGCCAATGAATGGAATAAAACGGAAAATATTAAGGACTCATCATAAAAAGTGATGAGCCATACTGATGTATTCAGCACCGTACTGATTTTGACAACGCTGTATTTGCCTTTCTATGCTGATTTTTGTAATGATTAACTATAAAAATTATACCTTTTTCATAACTTTCTTATCAGTAGTGTGATATATCGTTTTCCGTCCCCCTCATTTAAAAAAAAACGTCGCTTAAATCTTAGTGGTTAAAAGTATCCATTGATTGATTGAACTATTGGTATAGAATATTCGTAAAATCATAATGCAGATGTTTCTATCTAACTTGAAAACATGATAATTGAACTTTTAGCCAAATTTGTTCTGGTTATTCTAATCCATCCAAACGCAATTCCCGATTTTTTTACTCATTGAGAGAAAAATTCCTCTTGTATTAATTTTGGCTCGAAAACAAACTAGTCACTTTACTTATCATTAAATACATCGTATTTCAAACTCGGGTTTTTATCAAGTAGATCCCGGCGCTTGAATGAGATTCGCTGCTGCTATCATCAACCATTGCTTTCTGGAAACAAGAAGCGGTTTCACTTCCAATTTTTATTTATCTTGATTTCGTGTTTCGGAACCAGAAACTGCAATCACTGTTTTTGCTCTTACAAACAGTCAGTGTATCCCTCAAGGAATGGGAGATGAGGATCATTTCAACTTTCTCCTATGCAAGAAGGCGTTTCACCTGGATGAGTCACGTGGGCAGACAGGTTCTTACGTCACCGCCGTTGTTGGACTGCCGCTAAGACGCTCCTTTTAGCACTCAGGTTTGCTGTAGCTTTTCGATTTAATATTTTTATGATCTGCAGGTCGACATAAAAATGTCAAAGTTGAAATAAACAAGCCAAAAAAATATTTTGCGGCATTGTCAAAGAAACTTTACGGGTGATTTAGGTAACTCTTGTACCCACAAAAATGATTGAATAAATCGATTCCACATTCCTGAACCAAAGTAGCCATCACCATAAATAATTCACCGATACTCGGTTAAAATAAAAATCAACAATTATTCTTGGAATCGAGGATAGGTAAATCGCTTCCAGGAACATCCACCTTGCAGTCGAAATTCGCACCTAGTTGACTTAAATATTTTTTACGACAGCAGGAGTTATGTGGATGACTAATCGGAATCAAACCATTAGAGCAGCGATTCTCAACCTTTTTCGGTAATGTACCCCTTGTTAATTTCCTACATGTACTCCTCTCAACCCCCAATCCCGTTCCTATTTATGACTAAGGTTTTCTTATATAACAAAATATCTATTATGATATTTAGTGCAATATTATATTTTAACCATTTCAAAAATCACTCTTGTGATTTATAAAAAGAATTTGTTAATGTATTTACCATATCTAACGTACCATAAGACACTTCAAACTATAGGAAGCACCAAGGTTATGAATTTAAGAATCTGATTTGGCCACCACATGACTTTCTCCATATCTGTAATATTTCTAAAAATTCCAAATAGGTTACATAATAATAAATATTTTAAGAAACAGAACATTTTAGACTACAAATAACAAATAAATTTAAACGATAGCCTTCTGATATTGGATTTAGCCACAAAGCTCCATCAATTAAGGAAAGATAAAGGAGCCTTACTAAGACGTAACTAAGCGTCAATTGTTAACATTAGTCTTCGGTAGGTGGCGTGGTGATGGCAGCTAAAAATATAAGATATCTCTTAAACAATGCATTATATGGAAAAATGTATCAAACAAAGGTTGTAGGAACTTAAATTTACTACAACTTTTATTCCAATACATTTTTGCAGTTATCAAATATTAAAGCAAATATTTCAAACTAACGGATAAGTGACAAGAGTAAACACCCACTTTCGGTTGATCGATTTTTACCAAAAACTAAACGGCTCTTTCAACTTTTATAAAAATGTTAAATATAAAATTTCGTGTTGACCTGATTAATATTGTTTGAGTTAGAGCACCCACAAAAAGCTATCACACACACACACACAGACATCATCGAGAAAATGGTCAAAACGTGTTCAGGGGACACCAAAACGTGTATTTCCGTTGAAATCTCGAAGTCGATTTTTCTTTACTACGCATATGGAGAAAGTAAAAATTTAGGAAACAATTTCATTGTTTTTTACTTTCTCCATATACGTAGTATAGGGGAAAGTATTGTATTCATGAAACAATCGACTTCGAGATTTCAACGGAAATACACGTTTTGAGGTCATCTTAACACTTTTTGACCATTTTCTCGATAATGTCTGTGTGATAGCTTTTTGTGGGAGCTCTAACTCAAAAACTATTAATTACGTCATCGCGAAATTTTTTATATAACATTTTTATAAAAGTCAGAAGAACTGGTTAGTTTTTGGTAAAAATCGGTCAACTGAAAGTGGGTGTTTACCCTTGTCACATCCGTTAGTTTGAAATATTTGCTTTAATATTTGATAACTGCAAAAATGTATCAGAACAAAAGTTGTAGTAAATTTAAGTTCCTACAACCTTTGTTTGATACATTTTTCCATATAATGCATTGTTTAAGAGATATCTTATATTTTTAGCTGCCATCACCACGCCACCTACCGAAGACTATTGTTAACAATTGACGCTTAGTTACGTCTTAGTAACGCTCCTTTTTCTTTTCTTAATTGTTGGAGCTTTGTGGCCATATCCAAGTCTATTGTTTGTGTTTATTTCTGTTATTTGTATAGTCTAAAATTTTCTCGCAGTTTCTCAAAATATTTATTATTATGTTACCTATTTGGAATTTTTAGAAATATATTACAGATATGGAGTAAGTCATGTGGTGGCCACATCAGATTTTTTTTACATTTACTTACATATAAAAGCAAAAATGAAGCACTATAGAACAGCAGTGCATTACGAAATTTTTAAGTGTTCTTACTCATCATAAAAAACACAAAAAGTCTCATTAACGCTGCTACATTCAATAATATTCATGCAATTCACTGATTTTATTTATGAAAGGAATTGTTCAATTTCATGTCTTAATTCAAACAAACGAGTCAGAATTTATCCACGAGATAAACACCGTACCTCTGTATCAATTAGCAATGCTGTGTGAGCGGATCCATTTCCTTACACATAATTTTGAAAAGACGAGAATTAAAGGCACGACTTTTAATGAAGTTTACGACATTTACTGCATCGCACAATGTTTCATGAAGGGGAGTATACTAATGCCTGTTTATAGATGATGCAGTGAACCCATTTAATATTGAGTTGAAGTTTTTGAACGAGCGCATAGAGGCCTCTTTTCCTGTCTATCATTGCAGCAGCGCCATCAGTAGAAACGCTGTCACAGCATTCCCACTATACTTCATACTCGTTTTGTATAAAATTATCCAGCTAATTAAACAGTGATTTTCCAGTAGTATGTTCCTTTACAACTTGACAAGCCAGCATTTCATCCCTAATACCTGACTTGACTTTGTATTATCGTAAATAAATTATCATCTGAGAATCACTTGACACATCCGTTGACTCGTCTAACTGCAAAGCAAACTTTTTACCAGCCTTGATATCATGCATAATTTGCTGTACAACATCATCTGCCATTTCTGTTATACATCGGGACATAGTGTCGTCTGATTTGGGAATTGATTTGATAACATCCACAGCCTCACATCAACATATTTACTGCTATTACTAAAGCCCCGGGAATTATGAGTTTGCGCAAGCCTTCTTTTCCTTTGCTGTAAGTAGAACTAATTCATATGAAGCTTTTAATGTTCTCATTGAAACTTGTGTCAACAATGTTATCCTACCTACACATTAAGCTAAGCTTGCAGCTTCTTGCTTAAAATAATCTATTGTTTTGTCTTTGAATTCTGAATGGTTATGTAGCAAATGATGCTGCAAATTAGAAGGCTTCATACTACTGTTGGTGCCATATTAAAAATTACACAAACTGGCAAAGGAGGCGTGGATTGATTTTAAACAAATCCAAATTGAATGAAAGATTCGTTATAAACCCTACATTTAGTTTTAGATGCCCCTTTATTCCTTTCATTCTCGTCTCTTGGAGAAGTACCAGACATAGAAGCATTCTCATTGTCTTTCTGTTTAGTTACATTGACACTGCCTGCATTGGGCCTATCAAACTCAGAATGTTTAGCACCATCTGTATAACTAGGCTCAGTACATTTCCATTTTAAAACACATGTTTTGAGCTCCTCTGAATACCTTTTTACTGTTTTCTCGATGATGTGTGTGTCTGTCTGTATATGATAGGAATTTTTGGGCGTACTGACTCAAAAAATACTAACCAGATCAGCACACAATTTTATATTTAAGATTTTTATTAAATAGTCAAGCTTTGAATAGATTTTCTTCAAAATTTGTCCACAGGAGGTGGAAGATTTTTCCTATCCTTTTACCACTTTCGTCAAATATCTTCTATAAGGCTTCATTAATGTAAATATTTATTATTATCAAAGTTGTGGACAATACAATTTTCTATCGCTTTCCTTTGAAACATTTTTTGTCATAGAACGGACTGTATCTGGCATAATTGCCTGCTTGTTCATCTGCATTTATATTCAATATATTGAATGTCGCTAGCCAATTGCTTTAATAAATAAATTAAAATCTTGTTTTATTTAAGATTTTTATCGCTTTCTCCATACACAGCTTAGACCCTCTATATATGAAGAAATTCAAGTGCTGGCAACATGAAAATTTTCATTCTTGGAATCCATGGAATAAAAAGCTTTTTCTTTTAAATTCCTTATCATTCAGAAGTTCAATATTCATTCTGATATACCCTCCAAAAATTGAATTTTGCTTTAAGCATTCATAATAAAAATAGCAGTCCCTCGATATAAGTAAAACTGAAACACCGATATTAATATAAATAAATTCTTCTCCAAATTGCTGATAAGTTTTAGAAGATATCTCAGTTATGTTACGAGGTACCCGCCTCTAGCTTAGACTTCGAATCTAATAGTGCATGACCTAACATCCAATTAATATCAATTCCGTATAAAACAAGCTGGGAAGTAACTGAGTTAAAAGTCAAATGATGCGTTTTTTTAAATGCGGGCAAAATGATATGAGGATGAGCTGACGCTGACCAAACTGAATTTCGACAAAGATTAGTCTCATATTGAGTTTAAAATTAGATAATGATAATTAGTTCGTCGGATAATATCTGCATAGACAAATAAAAGAGCAAACTAAAAACGCGTTTTTAAAAATCCCGAAAGATTAGAAAATTACATAACTGTCATTTTATGAAAGTGTACTTATAATATTCACGCCGACTTTCCCGCAAAGATTTCCAAAGTAAAAGAGCAGCAAACCGTTAAAGAAATCGATTTTCAAACAAAATTTTCAGAAGCAAAATGTCTTAAGTACCGTACCTAAAAAAGGAGCTAATACTGTAAGTCATCGATTGCTGAGCAAATTTCAAGGCTCGAAAATGTTTGTCTCCGTGTTTTATCGCATAATTATTTGCTTCCCCCTCCCCTGAGATTCGAAGTCACGTGACCATCAGCGCGTATTTATAAAGAAAAGGAAAGGAAAAAATATCGAAAATTCATAAATTATTCAAGGCGCTTTTAAATAAAAATCAAAACCGCCGATTGTCGTTATTCATTCAGCAGGAAAACTAAACGAATCTTTCTTTCCGTAAGAACGTAAATCACGAGTTAAATCTATTGGAAAAAAGTTAATGACATAATAGTATAGGTTCTTCAAATGAGATTGGATAAGTATATATATATATATATATATATATATATATATATATATATATATATATATATATGCAGTTTTGTATGTGTGTTAAACGTAGATATCCATGCACACATTTCCCTAATGACAGGGAAACTTTCCAGATAAGACATTCGTGAGACTTAAATATTTCTCGCTCGAGGTCGTTAAGGTGGAAGATCCATTTTGGCGTTTGGCATTTAATGGACGTGCTTCTGATTCGTGAAATAATCCGAGTCTCTTTTGAAAAATCGACGGACATTTTTTTATTCGGGTGGATTCTCATTTCATTTCCGCCGAACCCGGAAAAATCAATGAATTTTCGATCAAGTGTTGAGACGGAAGAAATGAAGGAAGTGACGCGACACGGCCGTCGTCATTCGAGTAACTTAAACACGATCGCAGCAAGAGAATTTTTAATAAAAAATCGAATGCCGTATTTACTGGAATAATCCTCACACACTAATAATTTTGCGATTAAAAATTTAAATGTGCGAAGATTATATCTCGTCAGACCGGAAGCGGAAGTTTCTCCACGATATTACATCACCTATTCGCAATAAATAGCGCATTTCTTCTGAAAAATTACGCGTAATAAACATGCTTTGTATCAGTGATGCGAAATCTACCTTTTCAGCATTAATTTTTCTTAAATATTCTAAATTTCAGCGAATTCAAATATATACTAAATTTATTGTGATAATAGCAAGATGAACATCAACATAAAAACAATTCCATCGTCTCACTAATAGTTCTGAGTTTTAGTGGCAATAACTGCATAGGATAGACTTGCTTCCAAAAAAAGATGTATTTAATACTCGCAATTTAATGGTTCTTTGTGAATTTTCGACCTTCACGTTTCTCTTACTCAGATTTTCTTCTTCTTAGGAGTTACTTTCTTCGTTAACTGTACGTATTTTATAAGGAAAAACGTTAGATGCCTTTGCTAAAGCAAGAAGTAAAAGCACGTTTTCTGACAAATTTACCGGTTTCTGGTTTGCCTCCCCCTTTGTTGAGGGGAGAACCCACAACGTTGGAATGTAGATCTTCACTAAATATTCTCATCCGAGAATACCTTGCTCCTCTAGCTTCAGTAGTTTAGCTTCAATACGATTTCGAAGTTTTGAATATTCCAAATTTAAAGCCACCCAGCGGAAAATACATGAACTACCGGGAAAATTCATTTAATCTAATATTCATATATTGATAAGCGCTATCTAATCTAAAAGAGATTTTCAAATATCTCTTAAAACAAAAAATTTGAGTCCACAGACAGACGGAAAGATAAAGTGATCACATTAGCACTTAATTAATTTTAAGAAAACGTGCTAAAATGGGGAATGAGCAATAGTATTTTTGGGATTAAAACTTTCTACTTTTTGCTTACACCCGGTCCTCCTATAGCGCGAGATGCGTTCTGAAAAAGTGCCCTGTTGGGTAATCCGTGTTACAGAAGAGCCAAGTGTGCACAAAGTTAATACGCGAGAACTGTATTAGAGCGAGTATTACGTCAGTAAATAGGGTATAGTATATGAATAATTTTACGTACACTTTGTTCCGCTTTCTTCTGGATGCCAAAATCCTCAGGTTTTTACATCGCTTCTGCCACGAGGGTCCCGTGTTCGAGGCTTCTGAACCTTCATCGTCGACAGGAACGTTAACGTAAGCCTCGCCGACGAAGCGAACGACAACACCTATGGATAAAATAACCAATATTAAAATGAAAGACGAATCTATTGCGCTTAAAATTGTACACCAATAGCAACTATTATAAATGGACCTGTTAATTTCGCTTTTATTTTCTCCGCAAGATGCTATTAATTTTGAGTCGACTACAAATTCCTTTTCTCGGACAATTTTTACGTTATTATTTTTGACCGCTTTGCTTGAAAAAGCTTGCTTATATTGTCATTTAGTCTACCTGACCATCCAGATTTCCTCAGTTTATTGGCACATATATTTTCCTAAATTTGTTTTTGAAAAAAAATGCTGGAATATCTCCATAATAGGGAATGATGGTACATAATTTCCAAGCTTTTAACCAATATCTTGGAGAAACTATTCAGACTAGTGTACGTATTTTCCAGGATGGTAAGTCCTTATAGAATTCGTATAATAGTTTGACGAAAAAAATTACACCTCTGACCCAGAAAGTTCTCAGGAGGAAAATAAGAACTTGATTTTTTCCCTGAAAAATCTGATGTAGCTACCACATGACTTTCTCCATACCTGTAATATTTCTAAAAATTTCAAATAGGTTAAATGATAATAAATATTTTAAGGAACTGCGAGAAAAATTTAAAGACTTTACAAAGAACAGAAATACACTCAAACCGTAGCCTTCTGATATTGGGTATAGCCACAAAGCTCCAACAATTAAGAAAATAAAAAGGAGCGTTACTAAGTCGCAACAAAGCGTAAAGTGTTTATAATAGTCGCCGGTCGGTGGTGTGGTTGTGGCAGCTAAAAAAATCCAATTTTTAAAATATCACTTAAACAATGCAATGTCTTGAACAAAAGTTTTAGAAAATTAAATTTTCTACAACTTTTATTCCAGTACTTTTTTACAATGACCAAATATTAAGGCAAAGAATAAAAACGGATGTGACAAGAGTAAACACCCACTTTCAGTCGACCGATTTGAGCTAAAATCTAATGTTCTTGACTTTTCTAATATATATGCTAAATATGAAATTTTATGCTGATCGAATTATTAGTTTTTTAGTTAGATCGCCCACAAAATTCCGATCACAGACACCCACAGACATCATCGAGAAAATAATCCAAATGTGTTCAATGGACCTTAAAACACGCATTTCCGTTCAAATCTCGAATTCGATTTTTTCATGAAAACAATAGATACTGGCTCTATTCTTCGTATATGGAGAAAGTAAAAATCAACTCGAGACATGTACAATTATTGACATGGTTGTAGAGCTTGCTAAAAATATAACGCTATATATAACACGCACACACTAAATAATAACTAAATATATATAATCTTCGAATGAAAGGAAGGATTTGGAGGTGCAGATTGTTATCTGTACTGTACCTTCCCTTTTCCCGTCTTTCAATACGCTCAACTCCTCCCTTGCTCTCGTCTCTAGACCCCTACGCAGAACAGTTCTACTCAGTTGATTCCGTTGATTCTGAATTTCCGTGTGGAACGGTTATAGCGAATGTGTAACGAATCTGTGAGCGAAGTTCTTCTTTCTTTTTCGGGATCGTTTTCAGTTGTGATTTTATATTTTTATAAAAGATAAAAGACCCACATAAAAATGGCTGGTAAATTGCGTAAGCAAAAAGCAATACCGCTGAAAGTGAAAATGCAGCTCCTACAAGCGGTTGATAACGGTGATAGAACCAAAACGGACATCTGCAAAGAGTTCGAAATTCCCTTTTCAACTTTGTCAACAAATATAAAAAATCGTGATAAAATAACATCTGTGTTTGAGAGAAGCATGTTTGAACCGGAACGGAAGCGTCTACGCACGGCAAAGCACAAGGATTTGGAAGTGGCGCTGATCATCTGGTTTAAGCAAGCAAGAGGCCAGAATGCTCCAATTTCTGGTACTGTTTTGATGGCGAAGACTGAAGCTTTAGGATCAGAATTGGAAATTGAATTCAAGTCTAGTCCTGGATGGTTGGAGCGGTTCAAGGTGAGGAATGGGATAATTTTTAAGACTGTTTCCGGCGAGTCGGGTGACGTCTCCCGTGATATGACATCAGAGTGGGTAACTTCTACCTTGCCTAAATTATTAACAGACTTTGCGCCTAAGGACATTTTTTATGCTGACGAAACCGGGATTTTTTTTCGCTGCCTCCCAGAAAAAACTTTAGCTTTTAAAAATGAGCAGTGCTCTGGTGGAAAAAAATCTAAAGAATGCATTACGGTAATGGTGGCTTGCAATTCAGACGGTTCTGAAAAAATCCCGATGTTTGTTGTGGGTAAATTTCTGAATCCTCGCTGCTTCAAGAATGTAAAGAAGCTTCCCGTGGAATACACCGCAAATAAAAAAGCTTGGATGACGGGAAACATTTTTACAGACTGGGTTAGGGCATTGGACAAGCGCTTTTCACGCCAGAAGCGCAAAATAGCTTTAATTATCGACAACAGCCCTGCTCATCCAGAAGTGTAAAAGCTGAAATCAATTAAACTGACCTTTCTGCCACCTAATACAACAAGCTTATTGCAGCCATGTGACCAGATTATTATAAAAAATCTAAAATGCCACTATCGGAAGTTATTACTCCAGAAATATTTATCTAGTATTGAATCAAATGAGGAAATTAAGCCTGTGACTCTTTTGGATTCCTTACATTGGTTGTATGCCGCTTGGAGGTCAGTTACAGCGAAAACAATCGAAAATTGTTTTCGCCACGCTGGATTTTCCTCTTCGCCAATAGCAGATAGGTTTTTTGGACAGGATGAAACTGAATCGACTACGGAAACTAGGGTAAATACATCTACTGAAAGTGAATTGTGCGATATCTTCGGTCGCGTGTCGTCTGTAATGAGATTGACAACTGAAATCACGCTGAATGATTATATAGCAGTGATGACCATATTGCCACTACACCACTTTTAACAGACAGTGATATTGTGGACATTGTTAAATCAAGTGCAACAAAAGAAAATGAAAATAGTAGTGAAAGTGGAGATGACTGTGACGACGGAATGTTGTCAGTGCCAAGTGCTGCGGATATCCGTGGAATACTAAAAAGTGTGCGTCGGTTTTTGGAAAATCAAACAGATGGGGACAGTTTGTATGAGACGGTTGATGATTTGGAACAATTTGTCGAAAAAAAGATCATTATGAATGCTAGACAGAAAAAAATTATGGAATTTTTTGTTAAGAAGTAGACAATTGAACTATTTTAGCGACCTTGATACTTAATATTTGTACATTGTTTTTATGAAACTATTGAAATAAAATAATTTTTTTATGTACATATGTAATGAATAAATTATAAGGTTTTCATTATTATAACTAATTACTGTGCTGTTTCCATCGCATATTTGTAATGTCAAGATTTATTTACGAGCTTATCTCAATATCTCAAATCAGTCTCAAAAAAGCTTATCATGAAATTCGTTTAGCACGAAATTCGGTTAAGACGAAATGTTTGCGCTGGTCCCCGACATTTCGTGTTAAGCGGTTTCCACTGTATTTAGCTTTAACCTCGAAAAAATATTTTTTAAAACAGAAAACTATAACCATTTTCATCGACTTTGCACGCGCCAAATATATTTTTGTGAGGAATTTGATATAAAGATAAGCGCGACACCTTAAGTGTTTGGATCGATTAATTTCTTTTCAACTTGGCCTCCGGTGAGTATTCTTACGGAGTTATTATAAAATGACCGTTTTGTAACTCTTTCAAAAATACATGAATAATTTATTCAGAATTAGAATTAATCCTATCAAAAATAAACGAAAACAGAAGAATTATTTGGTTTATTGTAGTACAACATAGTATTGCGGGTGTGCATACGACACGCTTTTTATTGACTAAACTGCGGATAATTTTCAGCATGACATGTTTACCTTTAAGTGTTTAGGGCAGCGGTTTCCAAACATTACATAGCCTCGCCCCCTTCACCTAAGAAAACTATCTTCGCCCACCCCTCCTATACCATGTTCAATTACAGTTAATCAACAATACCTACTTGACATACAATTACCATTACTAAACCATCTTAAGGAAAAAGATTTACGCAAAAGATACATCCTAGCCAATTGAGGGCTAGAATGCTGCATATCTCACGATTAGGATGGTTAAACGGACAGTAAATATGAGAAATACTTTGCGGCCCCTCGACCTACCCATCGCGCCCCCCACAGTTTGGAAACCACTGGGTGAGGGTGTCAACTCAACGCACGCCTTATTTATGAACATCTCCACAAAAGATTAAAGACAACGCTAGATCATAGCACGTGCAACAAGATATACTTGAATCATTTAACATGAGATATGTCTGACCTCAAAATCAGCCTCGGTTCTTTTTTGCGAGATGTTTTCTTTCCGACGGGGATGATTACTCCAACAAATACATCTAAAATTTGGAATTAAAATCGAATTTGAATCGTAAAAACCTCCAAAACGTTTTTTTAAATAACTCTTGTTTAATGTCTGTGGTTATTGTTAAAAAAAACATTCTTCTGCCTTATTTCCCTCGCGTTATTATCTAATCTGTTCCACAATTTTCGGCGATATAAAGATAAAAACCGAATAAAGCGCTATAAGTTTACGCTTCAATAAGTTGGGGCTAAATTGTTTTTATTTGGGGTGTTGTTCCTCGTACTCCTCTTTAAGGCGAATAAAAGCTTTCGTAAGTTCAGTCTTGAATATTTAGACGTGTTTTTTTCCTCTTGCGCTACGTGCGACGAAATCTTGTGCGTCCAAAAAGAGAGGGAGAAGGGGGAGAGAGGAGGGGGAGTTGCGTGACAGGCTTTATCATGGAAGCGGTTTCGGGCGTGATTAAAGACGCAGAGAGAAGCTAAAACATTATTCCAAGCTCGCAAAACTAAGGAGGGAGGGGAAGCACGCGTCTTTTTAAACTCATAAAACATTTCGACCGCTCCCAAGCCCGTGGAACGCACTAGTTATAATTACGCTACCAACATGTGTGCCAAGGTTACAGTCTTACGGATGAATATTGATGTCAGAGTTCACAAATCGTTATTTTATGGAGGTCAAGCGGTAAATTTAAAGGGTTTGTTTGGATAGTGACCAAGGCTCGAGGGAGTCCGGACGAAAAGCAAAGTCGACGTAAAAAAAGAAAAGGCAGAATTTTTCGGAGGGAAATTGATTAAGGGAACTGATTCATTCAGCGAATTTTCGATGATGCGAGGCGCGTTAATAACGCTGCAGTTCTTCGTGCTGTTTCACGTTCCCTACTCATACGGGTCAGATTGTGCATCAAAGCTGAAGGCGGCCATTTTGAACAATTGTTGTAACAATTTCCTTAAGCATATATTATGAAGTCGTTTTATTTTGCGCAATAAGAACCTCTGCATAACTACGCATTAAAAACTCCTTGTGCGTTAGATAAAATTTATTTATTTATTAGAAAATTTTTAAAATGCCGATAAAACATTTGGATGCCTTCGTTTTGTATGAAGGACGACAAAGGAAACATTTAGCGGAAAGCTCTTCAAGGACACTTGTAAGGGGTGAAGCTCCTTTTGTGGGTGTTCAATGTGTGTGAATGGTAAAATTTCACCTCAATCCTTGCCCGATATAAGCGGACTGTGCGGCGAAAAGCTGGTGCATTGATCGAAATATGTGAGGAGGCTGACCTACAGCATGTGCGAAAGAAAAAAAATATATCATATGTAGGTTAACCGCGTGACGTAATCGGTGCGGATGTTTTTCAGAATTCGAATGTTTTATGACAAAAAAAGCTTTTGGCCATGCATGCAGAGAGGTGTAGTCGAATGCAGGTGAAAGATTTATCGCGATAAGATTTATTAAGCTATTGAATTCAGTATAATGTGAAAGAATGACCTAGCTTGCTTTATGGCTGAAATCCAATCGATGATTCGGATAGCTCACATATTCTCATAAAGTTTGGAGCTGCCTAAATTAGGGTAGGCAATCTACGGCTCTTGGAGCCGCATGCGGTCCACGAAACTATGATGAAAAACTATTCACAAATTTTTCAGCAAGAATTTTACATTTTTTGTTAAAATTATGGTCTTGAAACCCTTGAAGCTGAAATGTCAGCGCTAATAATTGTTTAGGCTTGGCTTTCATCAATAAATATTTTGGTAATTTCTAAAATATATTTTTACCCAACCCCCCTAAGCACTCGGAACGTAAAATGCAGGCCGCCGAAGTATTCTCAGCTACAAATGTGGCTTGCTCCTTAGAAAATTTACCCGACCCTGACCTAAATTACCAATTGCTCACCGAAATAATTACTACCGTAAATTTTCAGTGATTATAGGCTTTGACTCACTTAATTCATATAAATTAGTGAAAAATAAATTAGTATTCTGTGTTTAAGTAATCTCTTGTTTGTAGTCACCATCGTCCGAAAAGTACCGCATTCTGTTAATGACAAACTTTTAAGATAGAAATTCGGGGCTTAAATTATGTTCGGAAGAAAGAAATTTGGATGATACGGGTATTAGGATATATGCCGAAGGGGCCGTCAATTTCGATTGGAATATGGAAAAAACGCAATTGTCAAAATGAGAAATTTTTATTACAAAGGCTATCTTACACATCGTTAGATTATCTCAGATTTTTTCATATTTTTTGATGAAAGGTCTGATTTACTCAGATCATATCAAATACAAAAGTGTTGACAGCTTGTGACCAATAAACAACTTCAAATAAATAATTGTCTCATATATCTCCAAGGTTAGGTTTAGCGTGTCATAGCAAAGTTTCGAGTATTTATTTGAAATTTTTCCGAAATTTTAATCAAACGATAAATAAATATATTCCATTTAATTTACATACTAACGTAAATCAAACGAGATTTACCATAAACCTCGCAGGTGACACCGCATTTTGTCAATAAAACCTCTTCTTACTCAGAAATGTATTTCGAAACGTAACTGTGAGAATAAAAAGAGAGACCGATTGACTCGCAATGTATCGCAGTAATACGTTTTCCCGAAACTCTAAAAATACTGAGTAACGCCTTCGAACATGTCAAACGTATCATTTCTAACCTCTCAACACGTGAGGACGAATTCACTCGTCCAACAAAATCGTCGTAGGCATAAAGAATTCTTATTCCGTGAAACCTTTTTCTTGATTTAATAAAAGCTACATAAGTAACGTGAATACAAATAGGATTTACCTATTTTACACGGCGTATGATACCGTAAGAAGTTTTATGTTGAGAATAGCAACAGGAATATCGATTTTAACTCTAAAACATATGAAAAAGAACATTCAAAGGAAGGTTTTCTCTACGTTTTTCTTCTCCATGCCATCGAAAAAACTAGTAACGTAGCTCAAGTAAAGGTGAAACATTCAGTCAGTTGATTTCGTGTTCATGGCGTGGAATCGTGGCGATGAATGTAAGCTAATGATAACATCGTTTACGGCAAAGGGTAGTTCTCGACGACAATCGTTAACATCATTATTCCTGGAATTTCAAAGATGGGAATCCTATTTTCATTTCCATTAGTTCAAGCAAAGAAATCGATGAAAAGTAAAATTTCTAATACAATTCTGATATATATGTATAATTAATCTAATAAGCTTTCCATTTCTATAGGAAAACGTATAGCCCACTCTTTCTAAGCTGACAGCATATGGCTGACAATACGGCATCTTTTGAATATGATTCGCTATATTTAATACCATAGAAAATCTATTAAAGATTAAAAAATTGCATTTAAGTTTTCAACAAGCCCCTATTAACGTCAGAAATATGTGCGATGATATGAGAAGGGAAGGACAAGTTAATTTAGATGTAAAACTATCGTATTCTCACATAAAATATATTAGTCATATCAATCGTAAAAGACATATATAGGCATACCTCGCTTTTCGCGATCCCGTTTTAAGCGGATTCGTTATAGTGAGAGGCAGGACCGCGTCTATCAGTTTAAAAAAAATAAAGGTGGCCAATTATTGAGGCAGCCTAACCATATATGAATTAGAAATTCAATTCTTTAGAGACTTTTGGATTGTAGTTATTTGGCTGGTTTCCAAAGGAAACATAACCTTTTGAAAAGGTTCTGTCTGTGTTTGTGTGTGTTCCCTACTAACAACTTTTGCAACAATGCACCGATTTTCATGAAACTTGGTATGAGGCTCATGCTGCCAAGGTCCACATCCGAGCTATATTTTATTCGGCGATGATTGAAGTCCCGGGTTCGATTCCAGGAACGTTTTTTTCCTATTTGTTTTACGTAGGAAGTCTCAAATCCATCGTGCAGAGATGTTTTCTTTAATACATTAAAATATCTTTAAATTGTGATATCGGAGAGAGGTTTGTACTTCTGTAAGGGGAAAAGAATGTAGATTATAATTCTTATAGCCGAATTCTGTTAATTGATCGTATTTTTTTAAATTTCTATTAAAACCTAGCGTATAAGAGTTTTAAATCGCATTTTATCGGATCGTTGCCATGGAGACGATTATTACCGAACTCGGCTTGAGCATTGACGAGTAAAAAAATGGGTTATTTTATTTTTCCCTCGACTACCCTTCAGCAATGGACAGTTGATCCATACATATTAGCGTATAAAAAGTAAAATTTATTACAGTCGTTTATTTTAAAAAATACATGCAAAATACAATGTCAGAAAGAGATTTTGACATTGCTTTTAGTATTTTAAACCTGATAATGCTCTATTAATTTGCTTTCCAATTTTTCTCTATCATTGATAAACTATGAATTACAAATGAGAATTCCTTGGAATGACTAACACATGCTGAAACATTTCCTGTCAATAAAAGTAATCAATTCGGGACGTCAACTTCGGGAAACAAGTCTGCATTAGTTCTAGTTTGGACCTCTTGTATCATTTATGGATCCACATTTAAGGTCAGGATGTGATACAATAAAAGAAATCCCGAGGACGGCACACCGTTTTTATCTCTCGATCGACAGTTATTTTGGCGTTATTATTTTCCAAGAATGGCGGCTGTCCGAATGAAACCTCTTCGCTGGTTTATTTGAGATTTCATTCATACGGAAAATAATTACACTTTTGCCAGATAATAATGAAGTTTTTAGTTTTCTATGCCATTTGAAAATTACCTACGATAAGTTACTGGAAAAATGTAAAGATTTGTATCTGACGTTGATGGATGGAAGCCGAAAATAAGCTGTTTTTAAGGTAATGGCGTATTTTAATAAATATTACACTTTAATTTTCGCGTCCATAGAACCTATCCTCATTGACATAATGAGTTTTGCACTAATTTCGTTTAGCGCGAAATTTTCAGGAACCTATCTTTCGCGTAATGCGAGGTATTGCTGTATAAATATGCACATAAATGTCTAAATAAATCTATAATGAATAGACAAAATATTTAAAAAGTGAGATTAGTGATATTTGAGGTAATTGCATGGGCCGTATAATTACCTGCAAAGCACAGTAATGCAATGCAATTACCTTGATGAAATACGCATATAAAAGCGATAACATCAAAGGACAACAGAAAATGCGCCCTTTTCGTGTATATTTTGCATCTGCAGACCAAAGACGTTGATAATTTCACGCAAAAATAAGCGAATAACATTTACAACTGTGAATGCAGTTGGCACTACAACTTAGGCATTACGTAATACGTGAATAGCACGAAGATAATTTTAAGGCGAAATTTCGCGTTGCCTACATATTTGCCTCGAAATGGAGTACAATCTATGTCCATAGTCCGCACGCCGATCGCTTTAACGGCGTGTTACATTTATCACCGCGGAAAAAAACAGACGAGGAACAGACAGCGGCACTTATCTGTTGACATTTCGGTTATTGAAAAAAATAAACAAATCCAACGATATGGTTGGAGATTAATAGAACTAGGAAATCAAATCACGCAGAAAGTCTCATAAACCGGATTCTACCTCGAGGAGGAGCTGATCGCTTCTTCCCGTCACGAAAGACAGTTCCGTAACGAGAACGTCTATGGATAGAACGGCTTCGAGAACCACGCGAATCAATTCTTGATGATAGTTTTCTAAACGTAGCATTTTCGAACAATCTAAAACCATGAATGAGAGTGGAATCATTCACTTCTGCCACCTACTATAGGAAGCTATAACGGTTCCGGCTTTTCTTAGCTGCACGACGGTGTCCCGAGAATGATCGATAATCCGACTGAATCATAAATTACTCAGATATTAGCACGTCTCCGGGCGAATCTGTTGAAGACGGCGTTAATGCAAAGCGGATAAGTTTCTATTTGATAGGTGACAAGTTGAAAGACAAAAGTTAATTTTCATTCAGTAGCCGATATGTTAATTCTACGACAGTTAGGGTTGCCACCTCATCGGGCGAAAGCCAATAAAATTGATTTATTACAAGTAATTTTAACATTTCAGCAAAATTCATCGATGTCATAATCAACTTAATATTTATTTTATATGATAAATCAAGAAATAAATAGGAAGCTAATTTTTTGGGTGATCTTCGGGTCAATGATAGAAATCTTCGGGTTGAAAAGGAGGTAAAGGTCGCGACCCTTACGACAACATAAGACCAAAGCGTGGCGTAGCGCATTCTGGAGTATTAAATTTTTATTTAATTTGGAAAATAAAAGTCTTTTAAGAAAACAATTTTTTAATGCTGCGATAAAAGCAAAAAATACCAACTTAAATCTAAAAATTTCCGAAATAAATTTTTTAACGAGTAAATATATCACTGACATTTTTTCACTCAGTCCATGCCCATATTCATGTTTTGGTACGCCATTAAAAGTTTTCACCTTTAAATTTTCAGAATTCTTACTTCTTATTTTACAAAATTCAAGAAATTGTCGTGTAAGTGTAGGATGCATTGAAAAATAGAAATTCTAACTGAAATAATGACAAATTAAAGTTAATTAAAGATTTTGGCGATAAAAAAATAAAATAGATAATAATGCCGATAGTACGTTATTACATATATTTAGGGAATAAATTTTTCGGGTTAAAAATTTTAAAACCCAATAACTACCACTCGACTGCGATTTTATTTTTAACCCGAAAAACATATTTCCTACATATATCAAAAGAACATTTGACTCGTCATATCTAATCAAAAGAGAGTCTGACATTCCACGAAACGACATAAGTATTCGCACGCGTGTCGTGCAGTCTCTGCCTTTTGTCTCTGGAACTCTCTTGCCCTACATTTATCATGTACGCGTGAGTCCCAATTCTCATTCCATAAAAGTTTGGAAATCAAGTTATATTAGAATTTTAACGAAAGAGCAAACGACCCGGAGAGATACACCTTAAATGCCTGTAAAATTAATATTAATCCAAAATGGCTTGCGCGCAAAACTGAGAAAGGACATGAAGGTACTTCAGCACCGTTCATCTAATGAAGTGAAGTGAATTAAATTAACCAGAGGAATGGTTAATAATGCATGCTTTCATTTAGTTGGATTTGGTAATTTTTCATTTCAGACATTTTTGACCTATTTACTGTCAGCTGGTTGCTCAATTTCTTTACAAATGGAGTCCTACAAGGTCTTTTAGGATGACATTCCTGAATCTTGCTTTCTCATAGGAACTGCTGCAACTGTAAACTTGATCTTTGAATCTTTTAGTAAAACAAATAT
Organism: Tanypteryx hageni; assembly: GCA_028673005.1. NCBI lineage: Eukaryota > Metazoa > Arthropoda > Insecta > Odonata > Petaluridae > Tanypteryx > Tanypteryx hageni. Next base: position 179,768,743 of record CM054115.1, on the reverse strand, counting down.
TTCGTGTAATTAAAAAAATTTGTGAACAATCATTAATCGTAAGAACATATTTCCCTTTTCTATATTAACCTTTACAATTACTTGAAGCTTTAAAGATATAACTGACGTAAACAATTAAATTGATTTAACTGTATCACTTCGTCTGAATATTCAATATTTCATGAAAATACGATGGCCTACAATTTGCCCGAAAGAATATCTATAATTAAGTAAACTAATTCACATAGACACGATCTATCAACAACCCATATACCAACGCAAACATAAATTAGCTTTACTATTTATGATGAATTCTTCGTTTTTATGTGGACTTCCAATAATTCACACGATTGGTTAAATTATTTCGTAAGATCTTTAAGGAAAGTGTCCGTCATCACAGCGGTTCGACTCATTCCCCTGAAACTGGAAAAAACCTCCAAAAAATTAATAACGGCTAAAAAAGAAGTGGGGAATTCTAAATAATTAGGGAGAGGGTGATTAGCTCGGTTCAACGACCATCTTCTCGCACGCGATGTACGTACGGCGAAAAAAAGAAAGAGAAACAGATGAAAGGAACAATATCTAGCGTTTTTTCTCTCGAAGTAACTCTTTAACGCACATGTGACAAACTAGAGAGGAGGTTCCCCCCCCCCCCCTCAAATCCCAAAAGGCTCTTGACCCCCCTCATGGGCGTGACCCTGGTGTCACGCTATTACCTGTATCTCTATCCGAGTCCCAAGAGGACCCTATAGCGGGAAGGAGGGGGGAGATGATGTGGAGTGTGAGGTTTACCCGGAGATAGCGTATAGGAAGGGTTGGGTGGGAAGGAGGAGGTCTAAGGGATCGTGCCAGTGCGGAAATGGCTGATGCGTGCACAAGTTCGGCACTATGTGTGGGCGTGGCGTGCGAGGATAGAGAGGGAGAAAACCGGGAAAAGTTTTTAAGGGCGTGGTGGAAAAAACAGGGTAGGACGCGGCGAGGTCCTGCACGTTATGGGTCACGTCTTCGCGTAGGTTCTTTTCTCGGAATCGTCTAGGCACAAATGAGCGTTGCCTTTTGTTTTGCCAAGCTTGAAACAATGACTAACACCTAACGCACTTGCCGAATTAAAAAAAGAGTTAAAAATTATGAACCCATGCGCGGCAAATCCATTTTCTCTCATTCAGTCGCCTTTAGAATTCTGAGTTACAGAATACGCGATCCAAAGTGTTTTTTTCTAATCTTAACCACTTAAATTATTAAGAATAAGCATTCAAGTAATTTTAAAATTAAGTACTTGTCTTAGGTATTTTCAATAAACCAAGAAGAAAACTAGCGTGATATAATAGCAGTACTGATGATTGATGCTCATGGTACTGTTCTTTTGGGGTTATTTTTGCTGGTTATAATTTGTAGAAATTACAAGGTGTACCTCTGAAAGAACTACACCTTAGATTTCAGCCTCTGTAAAATCTTTTGATTCATGATTTCAGGTAGTTTTTCATTGCAGATTGTATTAACGCTATGATTAAACGGACGTTCAAAATTGCTTCGAAATGAAATTTAAACAGTGGGGAAAGGGAATTCTCTCCGCATAAGTGTACTGAATACGCTGAGAAATCAGCAAAGCACTTAACTGGAGACTTTTTTGTAAAATGAAAGAAATAAATCAATAAGACTATACGGTTTAACACTTCTGGATTATTTCTGGATATTTGATGACTAATTTAGTGGTTCTATTGCGAATGTTGAGAAGATGAAGGGAATGAGAAAGATTAGGTTGACCGAGCAAAAATTCAAGTTAGGTAGGAAACTTATGACAATTGCGTCGACTGGTAAATTTAAAAATTTTAAGCAAAACAGAAGTTGTTTCTGTTGTCGCAATTGCTTATTTGACTCTTTATGTGCTGGAGAAAAAATACAAAGGGCCAAAAGATTTTAAGATAATAAAGTGCTTTTGGAATTGAATTTCCTTTGCATCAATTGCATTTTATTCATATACAAAATTCGTGCGCTGTAATTAAATTCGTATGTATCTTTCGTTGAATTAAAATAGGTTTCTATCAAATATCAACTTATTATGTTTTACTGAATCAAACTTTCATCAACATAGATTTTTTAATTATCTAAAAAAAGTGAATTTACAAGGTTTTCAAGACTAATAATCATTCAGTAGCATAAGAGCAATCTATAGCTAATAAAACATCTATTAAAACTCTTGATTTACTTTTGGAACACCCTGCTTGAGTTGTTCATTCTTCTATAGATGCAATAAAAAGTCATTAAGTATGCAAAAACGTACCGTGCAGCGTCGATTATTACAGTATAGCGATTTTAGCAGCATAGTGAGGCAATTTTTCTTAAAGTTCAAAAATCCAATAACTTATACTATATTTTATCTTAGATTCGGTCATATATGCATAGTAGTCTATATCACTGTGTCACTGAAACTTATTTCGATGATCCATTTTTAGCCTACTTTCCAAAAAAATGGAAAGTAGTCTTATGAGATCGCCTCGCTGTCCGTGTGTGTGTGTGCGTGCGTGTGTGTATGTGTGCCTCACTAACATCTTCTTCATTAATGGACCAATTTCCATAAAACTTGGTGCAAGGCTAGTGCTCTCGGAGACTACCTCCGGGCCATAATTTATATTCCGAATTTACAGGTCCCGAGTTCGATTCCAGGTGAGTTGTTCCCCCATTTGATTTACAAGATTAATCTAAAATCCGTCGTGAACTACTTGTTTAAATTTGACAAATTTTCGAAATAGTTTATTTTATTGGTTACACGAAAGAGAAATTCAGAACATCTTCATAGTATTTCACTAAATATCTTATTAAAATGGTCGTTAACGGTGGTTTAAGAATAAATTCATTATAAATTTATTAATGGCAGATGATTTTATAAGTTGATTGGCCTTTGATCCCAAATTAAATAAAAAATGCAAAGATCATATTTCTTCTTTCCAAAGAAATCATATTCTAAATAAAACCAAGGGGAATTTATTCCATTAGGATGAGGTCTTTCATTCATTTACATTGGCCTTGTTAGCTTACAAGGCATCAAGTGGGCGTGGCTATTATATTTAGACTATATTTTCATGCATCTTTTATCTAACTTAAGCGATTCATTTGACTGCGCATTCTGTTTATATCCGGCAGTGACATATACCGACATTGTTTTCTCGATTCTCGAGCTTTGTTGCATGTGATTGTAGAGTGCAGGATCTATCATGGCACCAAGCAAAGTACCGTACTGGCGGCTAAAATATAATCATAGACCATCAGGTGATCATGAAAAAAATGTAACGCGCGACACGCAAAAAAGGACGTGAGCGCGACAAATTACGAGAAATGATGAGTTGGCACGCGCGTAGCCCGTGGACAATGGAGGAAGTGACGGACGCTAAAACTATGTAGTATAGCACTCTGAAAAAATCGCTACATTGCATAAAGCTTTCTCATATACGTATGGGTCTGGTCTCACTATACTCTTTTCTGAATGGAAGGAACTCTTACTGCTAAAAAAACAACAAAACCGCGGTAAATTCCTTCTCTATGCAAATGGTATTAATATACTGTTAACCAAATATACGTGAAAATTAAACTTGATAAATTTTTATAACATATATAAATATCAAGTATTATGCGGATTGATGAGGGTATATAGGCGCTGAAGCATTATTATAATGTCGCCGGACGCTAAATAATTAATTTTTTGAGAAATGTAGCTTATGCATTATTGTTTAACTGTTTAGGGCAGGTATGTTAATGTATTAGCTTAGACAACTTATATTTAGTGATTACATTATTTATAGAGAACGTACTCAGAATGTCGTTCATTTAAAATATACTCTGTAAAACGTTATTTTATTGCTTCTTATAATGGTGATAGTGTATTACGACAAATTATCTTTAGTATTAGTGAACGTTTTTCAGTAGGTCATTATTTTAAACTTTACACGTTAAAATGTGATTTTATTTATCTTATAATAATGATGATACCTTACCTTTTCCTTAATAAAGTAGTAAAAATGTAAAAAATTATTTATCAGGATATGTTATTTTAACTGAAAGTAAATTTTTAAATAATAGGTAAAAATAAATTTATTAATTTTCAATCTTCGCTAAAAAATATTTTGTTATTAATTTCAAATTATTAAAATTTTTAAAGTCAATAGTCAATTAAAGCAAATTTTAAAAAAATCGTGTTTATATTTATATTAAGTTATAAAGCTACTGAAACAAAAATAACCAACATTTTTGGATTAAACTAAGCCTTAAAATATTTTGCCGACGAGTGTATCAATCATGTAAAATGAATATTAAATTCAATTACATTTAAATTAAGTACCTTACTTAAAAAAGCCGTGAACTTCTGGGCAAAAAACATTCTTATCATTTCTCAATATGGAAACGATGACATCAAATATGAGGGAACGCCGTCGACGAGACTATCAAAGAAATTATGCCAATGAAAAGTCAGGGGCAAACTTTTGACCGCGTCGGTTTGCTATTGAAAAATCATTTTTTCGTGCATGGACAACTTTACGTGGCCATGTCAAGAGTACGAAGGCAAATATATCGTGTACCCACAGGTATATTCAGAATAAATCGCAACATAAATTATTTCATTTTTTGTATTATCGCAAGTAAATATAAACATTTATATTGCCTTGGAAGTGCCAATCAACGAATCAAGACCGATTCACACTATACGTAACGTATCCGTTTCGAAACGTCAAAAATTCCTTCTGTGTATTTAGATGGAGTTGTTCACACTGTACGTTCCGTCTTCGTTTCCTTCCGTCACGGTTTCTCTGGAGGAATATTTTGACGGGATGATGCCGGTCGAAACGTGTCTAATCCTGTCCGTTTCTGATAATGTGGACACCCCGTAAACCGGTTGCTATCAAGATTAATTTCGAAAATTCAATTTAATTTACGAAACTAATAGATAGTAACAAGAAGTAAATTCCAAATAGTATCTTTATAAGAGAAAACATTAAAACCCTTCAAAGTATGTCAACTTCTTGCATGGCATTGTTAAATAAATTACCGAATTTAATATTAAAAATAAGTAATTAATATCGTTCTTACATCAAACACTCATCATTGTCATTCACATTTTCCAATCCTAACTCGCGCTACATGCCTCTCATTTACGTTAAATAATAGTACTTTCAGTTCTCGAGTTAAATCATCATATTTTTTTTTCAAATTCAATGAGCTTGATTGTATTTTAAATTTAATTGGAATAAAATCGAAATTTAATATTGTACTTAGCGATATTTAAATTAAACTTCAATGTATACAGCGTCTATATTAATTTCGTTTAATATTATGACTTAAAAGGTGACGGTCCGTGTCGAAACCTCAACTTACAATGTGAACACTGATGAAAAATGACGTGTCGAAGACGGTCCGTGTCGAAACGGAGACGTTACGTATAGTTCGAATCGGCCTTAACAGTGAAAGAAAACATCGGTATTGTTGCCAATAAATATAAATTAAGATAATCATTTGTTTTGCACGTTAAATAAATAATTATGTCAATGAAGTCAGATACAGAGATTTGAATTGATGAATATTTGAAGGACTTTGGGAACATTGGCTGGGAAAGATGCGTGTCTTTAATCTTTAGCTAAAAAGAAAAAATTATTTAAATTTATTTTATTAAATCATGTTTTGCATGCACTAAAAAGTAAATAAATCGCTGTTTCTATGCTGAAAAGGTAGATCCCACCCCATTTAGACTCCAATAAAACAGTTCAACCCTTTGATAATTGCCTCTATAGTTCACTGGATATTTCCAGATCACTGATATATTTTTTAGGAATCACGAAATACAAATAAATAGCAAATGAAGACTGGCAAACATAAAAACAATATTTCTAAATACAATTATTGCGTCAAGTATCATTGATACGAAAATATTTAATAACGTAGTCTTTTAATAAGTACCTTCAAATTTCACTGAATAATATTTCGTGGGACTTAAAAAGGAGTATTCCGAAGAGATATTCAAATCGATTAGAACTGCTAATAATAAGTTGCTAAAAAAAATCAGTTCTCAGCAGTTCACTGAATAATATTTCGTAGGACTTACAAAGGAGTAGGTATTTCTAAGAGTAATTCAAATCTATGAGAATTGACAACAATAAATTGGCAAAACAAAATCTGTTCTCAAACTGAAAATGGAAAAGGGAATTAAATCTTATTGATAGTTTATGTGTGTTTTGCATTGAAATACGTATGTCTTAGATAAAAATTTTTAAATTCATTCTTTTACACCTATCGTATTGGATACTGAAGTCGTTTATATTTTAATTTCATATTAAAAGAAGCCTTGCAAGAAAATATTCCACTAAGCTACAACTATAAATGGATAACTTTCATCAGAGTTTGTAACAAATGATTTGGTGTAATGCTCAGTGCGATTGGCTATAGAGTTGATGTTATACGGTTCGAATCCCAAAAGTGCGGGACATTTTTCTTGGCTAATTTTTGAAAAGGGATGAAAGCATATATATATAATAATAATAATATATATATATATTAATATATGCTTTCATATGTATTAATATATGCTTTCTTCCCTTATATATATATATAGTAAGCAGGTTCATATAAAGGTTGTTAAAAATACTATCAAAGTGGAATGCGGCCACGCTCTATGAAAAATAACGATTTTAAAGCGCGATTTTCTCTCCTACAATTATTTACCTCGTATTTTCCTTCGGAAACGGTTGTAAATTACGCATTGCGATGAATCGAAGAATAGAACGCGAAACGAGTGTGTTTTTTATCGGTATCACGAAATACATATCTTCCAACCTTTGAAATGGCAATGTTGAACTGTTGATGAATTGCGCGAAATATTCCGAATGTCCGCGTGTAATTCGAATCCGTGAAGATCCGGGAAACGACGGGAACACGAGCTCGATTAACATTAATTTCACCGACCTACGGCATCTCGAATTCCGCATTCATTTGTTTTCCGCGCAGTAAAGCGGACGAGGCAGTTTTGCTGGTTCCTTTTATGATTTTTGCGCTCAAGAACAAAGAACTATCGAATTCCGATTCGCGACGGAAGGTCAATCTATCTTGGATAGCAATCCGTCACTAGAAAGATTTAACGCCACTGGATTCCGATAGAAGTGGATATCCGGGAGCCCAAACGTTGACTAGAACTGCATATTTTATGAAAACAAATAGAAATGGCCCTGATTCGGTGAAGATATGGCGTCCTTTATATGTGTAATGCCAGGAAAATTCTAAAAGTTTTCGAGAATTAATTTCCCAAAGTTCAAAGCGGATCAGAAAAGTATTTTTTGTATAAAAATGAAAGTTTTGAGCAAAATGTTCATCACATCAAAAAGGTTGACCTTAAAATTTTTGAAAAATGTAAATATGTACTCAGGGGCCCTGATGTGCGTTCAATTTTTTGAAATTTTTACTAATTTCAGCTTTAATGGAGTATAAAAACATTAATTCCTATTTTGTGAAAATTCGATTATTTTAAAAACCTATTCACCAAAAATAAATTTAACTTCAACAGCCAGAAACAGAAATTTTCAGCGAACTCTGATAGTTAAGCAAGAAGAGTGTTTCGAGGAAATAGCCCTTAAGTCCTAAAAGCGTCGAATACGTTGTACCATGCGTGAACATGATGGAAAATAATGATAAATATTCCAATATTTGGCAGGAATAAAAACTGTGACTTCCACTTTTCGGACTGATGTTCTACCATTGAGTCAGAAAGTCAGGCTACATTGTAATTCGGAAGGTAGTATTCATTTTAAAAGCATTGTGCAAAATGACCACGTGGTGCGGATCATTCCTCATCTTGGTGAATGTTAACTAATCAAGCTAAATATAAATCGGCGGTAGAGCATTATATCGTAAATTGGAAGACGTGACTTCAATTCCCACTCGGTATTTAAAATATTCCTACTCTCCAGCATCAGTTTATATTGATGTACATTTATTAATGCACAATAAGGCGATTACATCTTCCGTCTTCCATTTCTGGTTAACTTCGTATATTTATGGAAGCACGTGAAAGAAAAAAATCTTGAAATATTCAAAACATTTCGTCAAATTTTAATTTCGCCATTATATACCGGAAAAACTGCAGTAGAGGGAATTAAACATTTTTGATAGCCGGAGATATCATTTGGAAACTCTAATGAAACAAGTTATCCGATGAATAAAAGTGACAGAAGACAAACGCATACTGTCGTTAACAGACCATATTAATGACTCGCGATCAGCGAAGTCCGACGTAAAAATACAATTCTAAAAATAGTAATTTTCAGCGATTTCTCTAACGGAAATTACGCACAATGAAGATAAACGTGCAATTTAGTTAAACCGCCAAAATACGGAGTATAACACGTATTTTCTAAAACTAGTAAAATAAAAAGTGGAGCTGTAATATATAATTATTTCTGCAAAGAATCTCCTTAATTTAACGCACGTGCACAGCAGAGAAGCATCCTATAAAAAAAACGAGTGACAAGAAATAAAATTTCTCGGGAGGACGTTCTACGAGTTAAAGCGAAATGTTCACTTTCAATTTTTTTCATTACAAGCAGCGACACGGTTTGAGCCAACCGATCCAAAAACAAGAAGTCCAAGCCAAGACTAATGCAAGCTGGTTTTCCAAAGTTGACGTCCCGAATTGATTACTTATATTGACAGGAAATGTTTCAGTATGTGTTAGTCATTCCAAGGAATTCTCATACCATAAATTTGTAATTCATAGTTTATCAATAATAGAGAAAACTCTGAAAACAAATTAATAGAGCATTATCAGGCTCAAAATACTAAAATCAATGTCAAAATCTCTTTCTGACATAGTATTTTGCATGTATTTTTTTTAAATAAACGAATTCAATAAATGTTAGTCTATATGGTAATATGTATGGATCAACTGTCCATTGCTGAAGAGAATTCGAGCGGAAAAGAAAATAACGCAATTGTTCACTCGTCAATGCTCAAGCCGTGTTCGGTAATAATCGTCTCCATGGCAACAATCCGATAAAATGCGATTAAAACGCAAAAAAGCTATGTTTTAAGGGGAATTCAAGAAAATGCGATCTCTTATAAAAATTCTGTGATAAGAATTTGAATCTACATACATTCTTTTCCACTTAGGACAGTACAAGCCTCGCTCCGATATCACAATTTAAAGATATTTTAAAGTATTAAAGAAATCATCTCTGCACGATCGATTTGAGACTTCCTATGTACATATAACAAATAGGGAAAACATGTTCCTGGAATCGAACCCGGGACTTCAATCTTCATGAAATGAAATATAGTCCGGAGGTGGGCCCTGCAGCACGAGTCTCATACCAAGTTTAATGAAAATCGGACCATTTCAGCCTAAAAACGTCATTTTCCAAATGCGTTCTATGAGATCGACAAATTTTAGTAAAACTCCCCGATACCAAATTTCATCAAAATACGTTCCGCTGGACGTATTTTCTGAAATTCGGTATTGGGAAGTTTTACTAAAATTTGTCGACCGATTCTAATTTTAGTTAAAATCGGACGATAATTTCCACCACTTTACATGAAAATTCAATTAATGAATTTAAAGAGATTCTTGCGAAGTAAGTTGTAAAATACATGTAGGTCTTCATGTAAAGTGGTCTTAATTATTGTCCGATTTTAACCAAAATTGGTCGAGAAATGTTAGCAAAACTCCCAAATACCAAATTTCATCGAAGTACGTTCCCGAGTTTAAACCTTCGTGCAAAGAAAGCATAAAAACAACAAATCTGAGGAAAATGTCTTCCGCACCTAAATGGTATTAATTACAGGGTGGGGCAGCGTTGGCTCATCATTTTGAAAGTCACACTAGTCGGCCGAACTTAATTTCATTTTATCCAAACTAATGTGAATTGAACGATACATGTTTGCCATCATTAAATAACATTGTAACAAAGTTACTTCTTAAAAGCAACACCCGTCAGATGTCGCCCATCAAGATATGTTAAGAGCAAGAGATTGCGTGCTGATCGTTGTGCTACGACCGATAGCAGCTCTTTCGATGTTTTTCGGCGTCCGCACAGTTCTAACACTGCCTCCAGGTTTTTCGTTCGTTGCAGAAGCCGTGGTTCAAAACTTCTCAACACAGTTCTTGATGGTATTGCTATCTGGAACTTTTTCATATCTCCCGATGTTAAAATGCCGTTTGAATCGCTGCGTCACTATCACAGAATCACAATATTTGAAAAACGTTTCTATGGCGATCGCAGGGCGCACAGCCCAGCACTTATCCATGTTTACCAAATGGCGTCCAGAGCCTTAGACTATTGCGTACTTGGTTTTATCCCCTGTGGGGCCGCCACATTTCTACGCAACTTAAAATGATAAGTCAACGCTGCCCCACCCTGTATATTGATGATCTCATATATTTGAAATACAAACTTGATAAATAGCTACACAACACATAAATATGAAATATTACGTGTATTCTCGGAGATACACAGGCACAGAAGCATTATTGTTGAGAGAACGGGAGAGCTAGGCGGAAAAATAGTTATATTAAAATGTCACTGGACGCTATATAGTTACTTTCTGAGAAATATGGCTTACGCAATATTGTTTATGACATCAGACCCTATAATTGAATGAAATTTTACCAAAATCGTTATAGCCCTTTGTGCTTTTTTACTTTTTCCATACGTGCAGGGGAAAGTATTGTATTCATGAAATAAAATGATGTGGGCAACACATAACTTTCTCCATATTTATATGGCAAATTACATGTTGTTAGCTCTGGGATCGTTGTCAGTATTTACTTCCGGTTGACAATTAAGAAAAGAAAAAGGAGCGTTACTAAGACGTAACTAAGCGTCAATTTTAACAATAGTCTTCGGTAGGTGGCGTGGCGGTGGCAGCTAAAAATATAAGATATCTCTTAAACAATGCATTATATGGAAAAATGTATCAAACAAAGGTTGTAGGAACATAAATTTACTACAACTTTTATTCTGATACATTTTTGCAGTTATCAAATATTAAAGCAAATATTTCAAACTAACGGATAAGTGACAAGAGTAAACACCCACTTTCGGTTGACCGATTTTTACCAAAAACTAACCAGTTCTTCTGACTTTTATAAAAATGTTAAATATAAAATTTTGCATGACCTTATTAATAGTTTTTGAGTTAGAGCGCCCACAAAAATCTATCACATACAGACCGACAGACAGACATCATCGCGAAACTAGTCAGAACGTGTTCATGGAACCTTAAAACATGTATTACCGCTGAAATCTCGAGTTCGATTTTTTTCATGAAAACAATACTTTCTCATACTACGTATATGGTGAGAGTAAAAAATTGATTTCGAGTTTTCAACGGAAATATACGTTTTGAGGTCCTCTGAACACGTTTTGACCATTTTCTCGATGATGTCTCTGTGTGTATGTGATACCTTTTTGTGGGTGCTAACTCAAAAACTATTAATCACGTCATCGCGAAATTTTATATTTAAATTTTTATAAAAATCGGAAGTGGGTGTTTACTTTTGTCACTTATCCGTTATTTTGAAATATTTGCTTTAATATTTGATAACTGTAAAAAAGTATCAGAATAAAAGTTGTAGGAAATTTAAGTTCCTACAACCTTTGTTTGAAACAGTTTTCCATATGATGCATTGTTTAAGAGATATCTTATATTTTTAGCTACCACCACCACACCACCTGCCGGCGACTATTGTTAACAATTAACGCTTAGTTACGTCTTAGTAACGCTCCCTTTTCTTTTCTTAATTGATGGAGCTTTGTGGCTATATTCAATTTCAGAAGGCTATGGTTTGGGTTTATTTCTGTTCTTTGTAAAGTCTAAAATTATCTCGCAGTTCCTTAAAATATTTATTAGTATGTAACCTATTTGGAATTTTTAGAAATATTGCAGATATGGAGAAATTCACGTGGTGGCCACATCAGATTTTATTCTTAATTGTTGGCTATATAAAACATCAGAAGGCTACGGTATGAGTTTATGTCTGTTCTTTGTAAGGTCTTGGAATTTTTCTCGCAGTTCCTTAAATTATTTATTATCATTTAACCTATTCGGAATATTTAGAAATATTACAGGTACGGAGAAAGCCATATGGTGACCACATCAGAATTTTGAATAAATCGACATTTTGTGAAAATCAACAAGAATAAACTACCCTTATTTGTTGCGCTATATCGTTCATCTCTTCTCTATTCTGGTAATACGTAGTATGACTAAATACGAAATATCATTTGATTCTGTTGAAACGTCTAGGCGCTAGGATCTCAGACAGACAGACATACAAATGTCATGGCGAAAACCACGTTTTTGGACTCTGGGACAGATAAAACGTATACTTTCAAGTAGATTTTTTCTCGATCAAAATACTTTCTCTTTATACAACGAATATGAGAAAGTAAAAAACATCCATTCTTAATGCCCGTCGCCTGACTTTCCGACTCTCTCACTTGGAAAGTGAAGGACCTTTAGAACGCTCCCACTCTCGCTTTACTCGTCGAATACAAATTCGCGTACCTTCGTTCTTTACCTCCTCCCAACTTCTTTAAGGTCGAAATTCGACTCTAAACGGGTCATTGGAGCAGCGGATAAAGGAAAATTGGAGGCCATGTTGCCGTATTCGCGTAATGCCCTCACTCCTCTCCTACCCTTTGTATTCCGACCAACACTGACGTCCGCCTTCACGCAAAAAAAGGCTTTCCTCAGACGACTCGTATTCGTGTTGATTTATTCCACTGCGGAGTTCAATATTTAAAGGAAGGACGAAGAGAGGCTCCGCAGGCGCGTATATATTTCGAATGGCGTGACATTTTATTATTGACTCCTTCGTCACGTGTGCGAAAAAAACACGCGTCGGAGAATTAATACCTTTCGAGTAAACTTTATTGCCGCCGAGAAAAAACGTCCTAAGAGATGATAATGGACGGAATAAATTAAGGAAATAGATGACCTTGGAAATGTACGACCTTATCGAATTCGATAAGGCGTTTATGCCTCCTAATCTTGTACTAATCCCATGTATGCCGTTAGGCTTTCATTCAGATGATTTACGACTTTGAAGGGAAAAGTTGTCGTTTCGTCGTTTTTCATATGCATTGAACTACGAATGGAACAGATGGAAGCAAGTTTTTTTAATGCGGTATCCGGAAATTTCTGATTGAGAAGCATCCCAGACATGTTCGTCACAAACATGATTATCCGGGTCGAATCAGAACTACTTGATTATTTTTTCCTCTTCCGGCTATCCTCAATTGATAAAGTAAGCGCTTATTGGCATTTCCAACAGCCATAACAAAGTTACGAAGCTAGAGACACCAAAGCTAAGTATTTTTTCAATTTTTAGCGCGTTTTATTTTATAAACGCGCTTATGTTTTTGCTCTGTCCGTCCGTCTGTGGAATCAGTTAAATTAAAATAGCTAGTTAACTGTAAGAGATATGACTGTTTTTTGCAGGATTTATGTAATATATGATGTCATTTGTTAAGCTTCCAAAGAAGTTATTTTGAAGAAATGGGGTTTCATGAAAAAATCGATTTCGAGATTTCAACAGAAATACACGCTTTGAGGTCCCCTCCTCCTCAAATTTTCTCGGTGATGTTTGTGTGCGCGTGTGCATGCATGTGATAGGAATATTTTGGGTGCTCTAACTCCAAAACTATTAAACAAACCATCGCTAAAATTTATATTTGACCCTTTTATTAAAGGGACAAGAGTTGATTAGTTTTTGGTTAAAATCAGCCTACCGGAAGTGGGTGTTTACTCTTGTCACATCCGTTTTTTAGGTTGGATTCCAAAGGAAACAGCCCTATGAAATTGTCCGGTCTGTGTGTATGTGTGTGTCTGTCCCCTACTAACAACTTTTGCATCAATGGACCGATTTTCATGAAACTTGGAATGAGGCACGTGCTGCCAGGGCTCACCTCCGGGTTATATTTTATTTCATGAAGATTAAAGTCCTGGATTCGATTCAGGGAAAGTTTTTGTTTTACATAAGAAGTCTCAAATCCATCTTGCATAGATGTTTTTTTAATATTTTAAAATATCTTAAAATTGTGATATCGGAGCGAGGTTTGTACTGTCCTAAGGGGAAAAGACTGTATGTAGATTCTAACTCATCACATAATTTTGATAAGTGATCGTATTTTCTTGAATTTCTACTAAAACATAGCGGTTTTGCGTTTTAAAACGCATTTTATCGGATTGTTGCCATGGAGACGATTATTACCAAACACGGCTTGAGCATAGATGAGTGAACAAATGGGTTATTTTCTTTTCCGCTCGTCTACTGTTCAGCAATGGACAGTTGATCCATATATATTAGCGTATAAGCAGTAACATTTATTAAATTAGTTTATTTAAAAAATACATGCAAAATATAATGTCAGAAAGAGATTTTGACGTTGCTTTTAGTATTTTAAACCTGATAATGCTCTTTTAATTTGTTTTCAGAGTTTTCTCTATCATTGATAAACTATGAATTACAAATTTATGGTATGAGAATTCCTTGGAATGACTAACAAATACTGAAACATTTCCTGTCAATATAAGTAATCAATTCGGAACGTCAACTTCGGGAAACCAGCCTACATTAGTCCTGGTTTGGACATCTTGTTTTTAATATTTGCTTTAATACATGATTAATGCAAAAAATTACTGGAATAAAAGTAGTAGTTAATTTAATTTTCTTCAACCTTTATTCGAAACATTTTTCCATATTTATATTTTAGCTGCTACCACTACCCCACCTGGAGAGAACTTTTGTAAACACTTGAACCTTATTGATAGTTACGTCTTAGTAGCGCTTCTTTTTATGCCTAATTGTTGGAGCTTCGTGGCTATATCCAATATCAGAATTTTTATCGCAGTTCCTTAAATATTTTTTATCATTTAACCTATTTGGAATTTTTAGAAATATTACAGGTATGGAAAAATCATGTGGTGGCCAACTCAGATTTTTGATACTGAAATGTATATTCTTGAATTTGTTTTCAGCCATAAGGCGAGATCGATAATTCTCTAGTAAACTAACTATTCTCAAAGCTGAAAACTATATGAACTGGATTGTGGAGAACTCGTAACTTATCACGCCTCGTTACTATAATTATTTTGTTGTTTCGAGTCAGTTTTTAAGTTACGGTTAAAACTTTCTATTTCATTCCAAACAAGTGCCCGATTTTCATTTTCTCTTAATTATCTCCCAGTTTAGACGATCCAACATCCCTAATTTACTCCCACCTCTTAGCTTCTTTACCCAAAACCCTTCCTTCTATGGCTTCATTCAATAGTCCAGTGCCTCTCAAAATCCCAATCGCCCATTTTTTCGTGTTCTTGTCTAACTAATTCAACTAAGCTTTTTTCTTTACCTACGAGGAAAATATACACGGTAAGCTATTTTATTTTGCTCATATTACAAAATTTTTCACATTTAAGAAAATCCTTAGTCTATCCACAACAAACTCAAACTGAACGTGGAAACGAGAGTTCACCTGTGCCTCCTCCTCCATTAATCATCCGAAACGCTGAAAAATCTACACGGAAACCACTTCAGACTCAGTTAACCATTACAATTGCCATCTGAACTACGAACCAATTACCATGATATCAATGAACGTCCTAAGCTCGGTGGGAAATAAAGCCCAAAATACATCCGGCCGTTTAGCCTATTATAGTCCACAAAACCCTTCAAACTGACCGACCCTCAAAACCATGAATCCACTCACGCGAGCACCCCTCTATTGTCAACCCCGCATCCCTCTTGATATCCAACGTAACCCATGACCCTCTGCGCCCTAAACCCGCCCTTAGCTACCATCCTACAACCCACTAAACCACTTTTCAGCGGTAAGACCATTCAGTATTTTTTGTTGGCTTCCCTTTCAAGAAAATCCGGCGAGATATTCTAGAGGGTGTTATATAGTAGATGTTTCTAGCGCTTGTTTGAAAAAATATCGCTTATGTATTCGGTTTGCCTGTCCGTCTGGAATCCTGCAACTTGAAAAACCAAATTTTCAAGATAGAGTGGTCTACATTAAGGCTAAGCATGGTACAAATTTGGTGGATCTATGATAAGCTGCTGAGGAGTAATCGATGACTTTTTCCAACCCTTTTATTTGAATTCTACCCCCATAAGAAAAGCATGAAATCGGATTCGTTTGATCCGTCCGTCCGTCTGTCCGTTGTAACTTTCATCTCCTAAACCGCTGGACGGATTTTAATCAAATTAAGTATGAGTGGCCGTTATTAAAAATTATCACTCAATTGTGATTTTGAACTGAATCCGTCAATTAGAACTTCCACTTTACATAGTTATTTTAATAAACTTATACTCGTATCTCGCTAAATGGCTTCCGTCAAGCAACAATTAAAAACCATAAATTTCTCTCCCTAGCTCTTATATGATCTGTGAGGTAAAGATTAAAAAGATTTATTCGGATATATGACTTCATTTACTACAAGAAAGTCCACGAGACCACAGAGTTATAGCTTCGGAGACAGAAACTGTAGAAAATCCCGCGAAAAACATCACGTATTTTGTTTACATCGATCTCTCGAAAAACAACAATTAAAATCCGTTTTTCTATCTCACGCCCTTATATAATCTGCGAGGTATAGTTAAAAAAAATTTCGGACAGAGGGCAACATTTACTACAAGATAGTCTCCGAGACCACATAATTACGAATTATGGCTTCGGAGATAAAAATTCGAGAAAATCCCGAGCAAAACATCGCATATTTTGTTTACTTGGATCGCGAAGACGGTTCTCTCAGCAAAAACCATTTAAAAATCCATATATTTCTCTCCCATGCTCTTATATGATCTGTGAGGTGTAGATTAAAAAAATTATTTGGATAGGGAAAAACATTTACCAAAAGATAGTCCCCGAGACCATATAATTACGACTTATAGTTTCGGGGATAAAAATTCAAAAATCGCCCAATCTTTCGATACTGTTTCATACGTATTTCCCATTAAGGACGCCTTTGAAATCTCTGTGTATTCTATATATGGAGTATACTGTTCCATCTTGTTGACAATGGGAAATATCAACTGCCATGCCAATGAATCCAATGCTTTTAAAAGGAAAACATATTATTACATAGCATTGATGTAATGCTTTTAAAGGGAATTTCTAGACTATATTACGAGGCTGTCGGTCTCTACCAAAGATGTAATCTTATGATGACGTCATTATCCAAAAAACAAGAAAAAAGCGCCATATTTAATTTGCTGTGCAATTCTTCCCTCAGTTGTATTTTCTATTTTCGTCTCCCATCATTATTAGGTAAGGCATTCCGGATATCCTCCTTTTCTTTGTGTAGAAAATTCTTGATCTTAAGAAATTAATGACCACAACTCTTTATGTAAGGCAGTCCTCCACTTCTTCTTTGGAGCCAAGAGGTCGTTTGAAAACTAGCTTTCGGAGGTTCTGGTCTGAAGAGAATTTAAATGCCTGAGGAGCCTAATTATCAAGGACCTAGCAAATCTTTACGATGAGAAGCTCGACCTCACAGGGACTGGAAAATCCCAACTGAAATGTTTAAAACATACACTTTCTCAAATTTCTTCATGATTATACATTCCGGAGTATTAACAGCTGACGCATATTTTGGATGATACACAAAACATTAAAAAAAGATATTTCTTCTATGAATTCCATTTTAATTGCTAATATATTAGTCGAGAGTGCGATTTTAAATAGAGAAAGTGATACAACACGTAAACCACCATTATGCATATCAAGATGACCAATCTTACCACGAATACTTCAAACGTCGGGTTATCATTATTACGATTTCAGATCTCGGTGCCGCCAGCGTCGCGTTATCGCCGCCGGCGAGTGAATTTCGTAAGAATAGGCTGGGAAATGGAGGCGTCACTCGAGGTATAAAAAAAGACGAAATACAGAGAAGGCATTAAGGAAGTTCTGCTGGAGAAAATAGATGACAAGGCGACGAAGCAATATTTGGCTATCTGAAAAGACGCTCCCTTTTTTTTGCGACTTTCAAGCGTTAAGAAAACCTTTGGAGAACTCAACTCCCTCTGAAGGGAGACTTCCCCGCGTGAAAACTTCGCAAGTCAACGTAAGGTACACACAGACGGCCAAATGTACACGGTCCTCCTAGCTCAAATTTACAAGGTGGCTGGGTAAATTGAACGGAAGACAATATTGTGCGTCCGCACGCGCCAAGTGACTTTCATTTTTTTGTAATGCTCGTTTCGATCTATTTTTTCGTGTGATCGCCCATATAAATTTTTGCACGGGGTAACTTAATATTTCGGAAACTTTTATCGTTTCTTGATTCAAATAAGGAACTCTATGAGAATTAGCTCTACTAATTATGGTTCGTTATGAACAACTATGTGTTCAATCTTTTTTATGCTGACGCACTACTTTCAGCATTTTATTTATTCAATTGAAAAATTAGATTTATTAATAATACAGGAATGGAAAATTTTTTACTAAGCGTGCCACATTAGCAGTTGCGATTGTTCGACGGTCCGCATCACAGTTTACGTCGGAAATTACAGGAAAGATTGCGAGAGATACTATCAGAGAAAACCGACAGTCAATATTTTTAGCGTCATAACTTTACTGTAAAAGCTTTTACGGCTATTAATTCTAAGCAGAAAGTGTGAAATTAATCTTTTAAAATTTCATGACTCGCTTTTAAAATGGCTTCGCGGGCCACATTATATGTTCTTGTGAGTCTAATGCGGCCCGCGGGCCATGATCTGTCAATCTCAACCCTAGATAAAGTGGTGATGAAATTAACAACACTTGTATTAAAATATATAGCTTATATTTACAAATGTAAATAAGTAACAGTAATGCGATATACTACTTCTTTTTTATTATGTTTTCCACCAGGCTTAAAAGCAAACGTTGACACGGGTACGTAAAAAAACAATATGATCGGTTTATTGCACTCTCGTCTTTAATTTCGACCACATCCGATAATCCCTGCGCGCCTTTAGTCGCCTACACGATATGATCAGCCTCCATATTCCATTTACTCAAAAGTGTTATGACTTCTACCGACAACCTCAAAGATGCAAAAGGAAAGATTTTCCCGAACTGAATTAATACTGATCGCCATATTCCCTATAGCAGGTCTTGAAAGGATAAAGTACCCTGCTTGGCAAAATTCACTCGCCCATAATTCATTTCGTGGTTGGTTAGGTTAAAAATCTACTACTACGAGTAGGTATATTTATGGAGCCCTGCCATATAGTATTTTCAAAAACACATTCATAAAATTTCTATTTTTGGCAGCCATAACCACAATTCATTCTCCGATTGAGAGAGTCCTACGCAATGATGCCGTGGCATCGTTCAATGTTCGTACTAGGGACTTTTTTGTACACTCATCATCGTTTTTCACTCAACAAGATAAAATTTTTCTTCAAAATATATGTATTTGGTTGTGCATTACATTAACGTCACATTAATTTTGTTATCGAATGGTCTCGATTTCGTGAATAAGAGGCGCGATTTAACGAGTAAAATTTACTCTGGATTTGTCCCGAAAAAATAGCTGTCTGGGTTGGTGGGCGAAGCCAACAACAACACACTCACCAAAGTTTAGAGAGCAACAAAAATCCAGCATACGAGAAGTCTTATTTTTATATATAAAGTTTCAGCATAATTTAATTGGAAGAATCCAATTTATGTCATTTTTATTGATAAAATCTATACAATGTATTAAAATAAACATTGATATTCATCCTTGATTTTTAGGATAATAAACGATAATAGTGATCGCTTCTTAAGAAATATAAACGTCGAAAACTATCAAACCTAATTAAATGTATTAAAATAAACGCCGATATTGGTCGCTGATTTTTAGGAAAAACAAACGTCGATTTTAATCGTAGAATTTTAAGAAAAATAAACTTCGAAAACTACCAAGCCTAGTTAAAGGTAATATGCTTCTATATTTTTGGGTTGGGATTAATTCCGAAATCTGGCTAATGTCCATTTAACCATCTCTTCAGACTAACATTGTTTTTAGCTGGAAGTTCGACGAAATTCTCAATAAAAAATCTTCCAAATTTCAAATGAAACTTATTTAAAAACTATAAATAAACATGTTTGAAATAGTTGTTCCGGATAAAAGTAGCCAACCAAATCATGAGCCTTTATAACCAAAAGTTTCCAAGACAAAATTTGTATATCTTTTGAGTACACTCTTTTTGTTAGATATTTTCAAGGCCAAATTCTACGACTTCTGAAGAGAATGAGAATAAAAAACTTTTAGAAAAGACCCAATCTCTCGTTTTCTAGAGTCTTATATTGCAACGTCATGTTTCATGCTGCCTTTCGTGATCAACATACTGACACGAAACATTGGGTTTTATAAAAACAAGAAGTCCAAACCAGGACTAATGCAGGCTGGTTTCCCAAAGTTGACGTCTCGAATTGATTACATATCTTGACAGGAAATGTTTAAGTATGCGTTCATCATTCCAAGGAATTCTCATACCATAAATACTACTTGAAGTTAATTGTTTATTTATGATAGAGAAATTTGGAAAATAAATTAATAGAGCATTATCAGGTTTAAAATACTAAAAGCAATGTCAAAATCTCTTTCTGACATTATATTTTGCATGTATTTTAAAAAAATTAACGAATATAATAAATGTTACTGTTTATAAGCTAATATGTATGGATCAACTGTTCATTGCTGAAGAGAAGTCGAGCGGAAAAGAAAAGAATTCATTTGATCACGAGTCTATGCTCAAGCCTTGTTCAGTAATAATCGTCTCCGTGACAACAATCCGATAAAATGCGATTTTAAACTCTTATACGCTATGTTTAAATAGAAATTCAAGAAAATACGATCAATTAACAAAATTCGGCGATAAGAATTAGAATTTACATTCTTTTTCCCTTATAACACTACAAACCTCGCTCCGATATCACAATTTTAAGATATTTTAAAATATTAAAGAAATCATCTCTGCAGGATGGATTTGAGATTTCCTGTGTAAAACGAAAAGGGAAAACGTTCCTGGAATCAAACCTGAGACTTCAATCTTCGCCGAATAAAATATAACCCGAAGGCGGGCCCTGGCAACACGAGCCTCATACCAAGTTTCATGAAAATCGGTCTATTTATTAGTGCAAAAGTTGTTAAGAGGGGACACACACACAGACAGTACCATTTCATAAGGCTATGTTTCCTTTGGAAATCAGCCTAAAAGTGATTAGAGAGTGAAATCCCTAATATTTCTACGCCAAATCATCCATCTTCCTGGACGGCTAGATTTATATATATTCCGGGAAGCCTTTATTCTGTTTTCAGGGTTATTGTAAATGTAAAAAAATTTCTTCGGCTTCGCTTGGGCCGGCGTCCTCTCGAGATTTACGAGCCCTCGTGGACAATCGAGATAAAGCCGTTTGAGAAAGTGAGGGAATTTTCGGAACTCTCGGATCGATGGACGTAATTTAGGTCGGCGCTGGAAGAAGATTACGTTGGAGCCGCTTCGGTCGCGCAAAACGCGGATGGAAACGTTTTACGCGTCCCTTTACCAGAAGAAAATGATTTGTATCATTGTACAGTTAGACGCCGATTTAACGCCATCGTTTGTCCATCACTGACATTGGCGCTAAAGCGGGGGTGGTCGTAAATGCTTGCTCTATGTCAGGGGTCGGCAACTTACGGCCCGCGGGCCGGATGCGGTCTCCGAGGGGGCTTAATGCGGCTCGCGAAGCCATGATGAAAAAGTGACCGGTATAATTTAACGCAGAGAATTTCGTATTTTTTCAGTGAAGTTATGGTCTCAAAACTTTCTCTGGCGAATATTTAACGCTATTAAATTATTTAGACTCGATTTTTACTTTCGGATAGCTCTCGTGGCTTCCAATGCGGCCCTCCGAAGCATTCACAACTACGAATGTCGCCCAACATGCAGAAAAGATTGCCGACCCCTGCTCTTTGTAATCGTAAGATGGTAGTTCTGTTCACACAACGATTCATGGGCGGTATGCGGGGGTGGCACTATATAGAGAAGAGATAAATCGGGGTCTGGTTGTGATCTAGACTCGAGTAAGAGGAGGGAAACAAAATTGCAAGCCCTTTCCGGTGGTACTTAATATTCTTGTTAAAATGGCGAAATAAGCGTGGAAAATGCAGCTAACGGGGGGAAGGTGTGCGCCCAAATCAGTGACGACGGCAAAGGGACCAAGAAGATAATTGGGCTATATAAGGAAATATACGATAGATAAATGTCTTTGTCTGAGCGACGTTGAGGCTCTTGCACCTAAATCTATCCGTCATTTACAACAGAATAAAGCATGATACAGAGTAATAAAATTACGGTCCAGAAAAAAAAAACGCAAAACGACGAAAAATAAGACAAAATCTATTGCAAAGATAATTAAATTGAAAATAAAATCCTAATCACCATTTAGAATAGTGCAGGAATTTTATGAAAAGAGGAGAGCTGATGGCAAGGAGCTTGAGTGAATTTATTAAAAGGAGATAAACAAAAACTTTGATACGGGACGTATTAGTGCATGTATGCGAGGCAATCGCTTAGAAAAGAAGACGTGACCAGATTGCAAGCTTCTATTACAAAGGTATGGCCCATGGTCTTGACCTCGTTCGCAAATCTCATAAGATTCATGAGAGTATATAGCCCCCGTCAATACATTACAGAGGAAAATCACATCAGCGACTGCTCGCCTCGTCTTAATCTCTTACATAAAATGGGATAATCATTCTTATTAATAATGGGGAAAAGCCATTTAATGAAACGCATTAGCACTTTCTCAATGGCAAGGATATGAGTGGTATGATGGGGATTCCAAATCACGCTGCTAAATTCTAAAATAGGCCGCACAATGGAACAATAAGATCTTACAATCGTTTCCGTAGAAAAATTGCAAAAAGAATTACGCTTTAACAAAATCTTATGGGAAAAATCGAATGGATCAATTTATTTGCTTTTTGATAATCTTTTCAGCGCTCATTCGGTTTCTTTCACATTTTGGGGACATAGTTTAATCACATTATTGTAGGTGAGTGCAAAATGATTGTAGAAACTGCAGTTAATTGCACGCGTGCGAACAGAGAGGGAGATAAAGCTTAGGTACCGCTCTCCCCTGACGTTCTTGCATGCGTCACAGCGTCACTACTTTTGCAATAAGCATTTACTTTTTTATAGTATTTTCCATGTATTTTTTGCTGTCGAGAGTAAATCGCGCTGGATATCATGGGATTTAGCGAGCGAGCGGCGAGTGATGCGTTAGGCGGGTGCGAATAAGTGAGATTTACCTTCCGTGAACATTTAAAATCGGTGCAACACTTTCTGCGCGAATAAGTGAAACCGCGAACATGAAACCCGCAAATATCGGGGGACTAATGCATTTATGAAAAGGCAGAAAAACTAACAGGATCAGATTATAAGTGCCAGTAGAATGTTGAAGTGAATCTTAGAAGGCAGAATGATAGGGAAGAGGCAAGGAACCTGGAAAATTTATTGTGATGAAAAGATAGAGTTATGAGACGATAAACGGAAGCGCTTTGGATAGCACATACCTACTGAAACAAACAGATTGCTATACAACTTTAACTTAATCTCTAATTAGAAACGCTCGTGCGTCAGCACTTGTCACTTGTCTCTAATAAACGTGTTTTCCGAAGATCTCGTAGGATAAATGATTCGTCCATCTTTTAAGGTTTGAATCGCTTCTAATATTCGATTTGAATCTAAATATTTACCTTTATATTCTTAAACCCATCATCATCAAATGCCAGGAACGTGCTTCCCTCTTTCCACTGAAACTCTTTCCTTCCGCATACATTTTCCTTCTCTAAACCATTTCTTCTATTTCCACCACCTCGATTACTGTTACCTCTTTTCGTATTAAAGTTTAACGTCTATCGGGAGAATTTTCATAAAATACATCAATCGATAAAATCAATCTATTGGTCGAACATCCATGTCTTTCGCGCGAAACGGGAGTAACCGTGTTTTTACGTTTAAAAATTTCGAGTTCACAAGGTAGACTCGGCGAGGCTTAGCTGTAATTCCTCAGTGAAAACGGATATTTATTAGGGTCAACCCTGAAAACGCCGACGTTCCCTAAGTTCGCGTATTCTCTTTTGGCCGCACAGATTAAAATTCGCGACCTATGACATCATTAACCGATTTACGGGGATTGCCTTTTTCCGCAATGTGCAGAAATTTTCTCCCAAATCCTTTAGCGAGCATGATCCAGAAAGGCGTTAATAAGGCTTCGCCCAGGTGAATAAAGGATTCTGGGAGGGTATGGAATCGTGCTATTTTACGGAAATCTCTTATTTTCCACCTGTGAGCGTAGGATAATAACATTCATTCCGATTGATTTGTGGCGTTAAATCTTTAGAAAGCCATGTTATTATGCAATTTATTAACAAGATATAATATTAGATAAGTGACGGATAAAATCATCGATAAACAGGAGAGGGTGAATACGACAACGTAATATGTTCTCATAATAAATATGTTGCTGAATTGCGTTTACTTTGTGGTATTGTTACGTTGCGACCTTATCTTTCACATAAATCTCCAAATTTATGCCACTGTATTTACATTATTTTAATTTATCAATTTTTCAAAATGAAAATGTTCTGGACCTCTTAAAACAAACAGCTACATCGACAAAAAACTAAATTGTGATGTATGGAAGGGTGCGGAGATATACACAGCTTTATCTACGAGACAATGTTTAAGATTCAATCGACTGTTTAACTTAACTCATAGAATAGTATTCCTCTTTCCAATGTATATTCTTTAATGGAGATTCTATAACTTGGTCTTTCGATTAGATTCGAATTACAGAGTAACTGCTGTAATCTTTTTTGTTTAACATTCACAATATTTAAAAAAATAGCAAATTAATGGAAGGTCGTTTTCTGCTTGGAGTTTTTGTTGGATAATACGTCTTTAAAACGTATTAAATTATTCCCTCATAGTTTAATTCAATTTTCCGGAAAAAAATTTCGTTTTTTAGGCCAATAAATCATTGCAAAATATTTTAAAACTCAGTGGTTCCTGAAATAATATATAGGTATTCTGGTCAAGTCTATATTGACTAATATTAAGGAAGTTGACCTTTTGGCCATATTTGATCTGTAACTGACATATTTATGTGAATATTGGGAGTTTTTTCGACGGAGGTAGAAGGGGGATGGGTAGTAATTTTTGAATTTATTTGTACCCAATGGGCACAAATAAATTCTAGAATTCACAAGAGATGGGCGCGCGAGAGTGAAAACTGAATGAATCTGAGGAATGCCTTCGTCATAAAATGAATAGTCAATGGTCGATGATGACTTAGACAACGATAGAGTCTAATAATTATCTATTTTACTCTAAAATTAAAGCTGAAATGTTGGAAATTATGGTTTTGATCGGATTGGTAAATATTTCATTACATATTATTCGTTAAAATATTTTTCTATTACAGTTAAAGGTGTCAAACGCGTATTCCACGCAAAAATGAAAGGGAAAAGTTTACCTAGCTCTTTGTTAGATGAGAGAAATTTCACAACTTCGCGCAGCTGGTATAGAAGCAATACCTGTTGCAAGCGGCGCCGAGTTTGTCATGAGCCAATAAGAGTTCTGACCTAAAAGAAAAATGGATTTCCTTCATTCCTTCCACCGTGTGACAGACTGGATGGCTGATATCACTAACTAAGACCAACCGGTCAAGAATTTTACGAAAAGTAAACTACGCAAATCCGCTAGATAAATTCTTCGATCGATTAAACAAAAGTTGTTTTTCCGCAAGATAATGCATTTAACTACACCAATGACTTAAGTCGTCAGTTTTGCTGCGTTGGCTTAAAATAATTTCCACATGGAAATTAATTTATATAAATTATATAAAAATCTACTATTTCCGCATTTATCTTATTATTAACTGAAGAAATACTGTTATACTTACTTATGGTAGCTACATGAACATTATAATAGCAACCGTTTTTTATACTTACAGTGATTATGAAGAGTCTTGATGTCGCAGACAGACGGACACGACCTGACCATAAGGCGTTCTTTGTTTACTTTTTGTAAAGAACGCCTACAAAATTTCATAGTCATTATTCTATTTATATATTTTCCATATGCTCCAGAAACAGTGACCTAAAACTTCTCAGCAAAACGTGAAAAGAAACATCTTTCGAACACATAAAATCGATTCAGTATCGTCGTGAATTGTTCGAGAAACGCCATGCCCGGATGAGTATTTTTTATGTTGATACTTCCAGCATTATTTTGGATTTCACACTCAAGATAGTAATTGCAAACTATGGAGATAAGCTGAAACTGCAATATAACGTCGATTATCCACAATAATTGAAAGCGGACCTAAATATTATAACCGATTTCTACAGATAATTAAACGATAACGGATTCTAATAATGAATTAAATTAACGCGCAAATATAATTTTATAGAATTCTTTTCTATGAAAATATTGTTAGTTAGTTAATTTGTTTTTAAGTGCGTCGACTGCCATGGTTATTTTGCAATATCATCAACTGGACATACACAGAGACGGGAGGAGGGAAACCCGGTGCCAGCATTAGCCTACTCTTTACGTAAAGCACAAAGAACTGCTTAACGTCCCTGAAAATATTGTTACCTAATCCGGTAAATTAGAATAAATAAATTTTAAAAATTAAATTCAAATTAAAAGTTGAATTTAGCATGCATTAAACTTGGTCGTTGTTTGTGTTGCTGCTGAATCTCAAAGCCCCGTAAAACGAAATGATAGTTAACTTTTAGGATGAATGACATTCTGGTAATTTAAGTTCTATTGTAATTGTAGTTGGTGTTTCAATCTCTATTTTTAAGTCATAAATGTCATAACTGAACATCAGTGACGTCACCATTGACGGATATTAAAAGAGGTCAATAACTACGTACGTATTAAAACAGAACTGAGAAACATTTCACATAAAAATGAAAAAACATCTAAAAAAGTGGGCATAAAAGTATACGGGGTTATTGTTTTGTTGTAATTAATTAATTTTAAATTATTCTAATGTAATTCTAAATGTGTGAAAATGATTTTAATTTAAAAGTTTTGCTTCAATGGTATAAACAAAGTGGAAGGAATTAGAAAAAAGTTAAACCCGTATAATACACCTAGCTACTTCTTGCAAGAAAAATGTCATCAGTATGGTCTGTTTCATGCATAACAGGGATTACATACGTTCGAAGGATAAGAAAAAGTGGATGATAGCGTTAATCATATTAATTAAAAGATACATTAATGCTTTCCGTAACATTGCATGTCAGGATAATTAGTTGGCAAACAAGGATTATTATGCACAAAGGCTAATTACAGAGTGGATTTTTTAAAAACTCTAATAAAAATTATCTTGGTGAAATAATATGGCTATTATTTAATGAGTAAAATTACAATTTTTCGCTCACTCACGGCCTTCATAATTTATGTTAAAATTAAACAACGTATAAAAACGCAAGCCAAGAAGGCTATAACATTTTTAAATTTTAAACAGCGAAACGGATTTCAAGTTAGTCTATAGCTTTTTTGTTAAACTCGAACATCTATGATGCGGATTTAGCCAATGTCTTATCATAACATCTCAATGTATAATTTACTGCATAAATGGAAATGCAATAATCTAACATCAGTGACATACCTATAATTGGTCCTTTTCAACTATCCAAGTTAATAAACTAAGAAAAACGAGCTGCATTACTCAACACAACAACACATATTATCCAGTACTGAATTGCTTTTTTGCTTAAAGCAGTTTATTGACTCAAAAATAACTTAATAAGACGATCATCTAAGTTATTATCAACCTCGAGGGCAATGCGATAATAGCCTACTAAATCGAAACTTCCGTATTACTAAACAAAGACATAGCGGGTTTTATTGTACCTTTGTAAATTTATATTTCGATTATTTTTTGATTTGATTTCTAGCGGGCAACGAATGCATAAAATGAAGCCAACAAAGGCTAATCATAAGTTTTTACAAAAAATCTTAAAAAGATCGTTACTTCGCGTGGTCGCTGCCCTTCTACGCTGAAAACTTTTCAGAACTTAAATATAAAATACTTTGCGGGAGTTTTTGAGGAACTTTTTGCTTTCACGTCAACATGTGAACTAAGACAACTTGTTGATATAACGAGTGGAAGAGAATTAAGAGATTACTCCAATTTCGGAGAGCGCCGGATTCGGAGATTCTGGGGCCCATTCCGACCTTCTTATTAAGAGGCTCTATAAAGGTGTTCCTTTTTTATTGAACTCTTTCACACGGAAAGTGATACATACCCCATGTCACATTTTTAACGACACGATGAAAAAATTTGATGATATGAGTATTATTTTCATGCAAATTACAATGGAATTCGCGAGATAGATGCAAAAAACAGATTTAATGGACTGTCAAGATGAGTCCCAAGGGGCAATATTAAGCTGGAGCCAGGGAATGTCTTAGGCTACTAATAGGCTATGTCCCATCTAGTGCCTCTAATGGATAAATCGTGAAGTTCTTATACTAGATATTACAGCATCTCCATTAAATTAATCACAAAGATAACACCTTAAGCAATTATAACGATCGGAATCAATGATTGGTAACTTTCCAACGAGGTCGGCTGCTCTGCAATTACGTATTTATTTAGAATAAGGTTTTCAGCCGAAATTTGGCCCTGGTTTAAACAATCGTTTACGGTTAAAAAAGATATGTTGGTCATTTATGGATTCCAACTATAGCTTGAGATCGATAATTTATTTTTGGGACGAATCCCTATTAATTAGCTACAACTCCATTATATTTACCGTATATACTCGTGTATAACGCGCACCCATACTTTTTGTCAAAAAATCCCTACTTTTTTGTTTACCGTGTGTATAACGCGCACCCTACATTTTGAGGGGTATAAGAACAAAATTTTAAATTATATTATTATGTTAGGTAATAACTAGAGTACTGCAAACAAATAAATACAGACCCGTCCCGGGTAACGAAAGCCTCGATTTACGCAAATCCGTCTTTACGTAAAAACTACGAAAATTAATTTTTTAAATACGAAAATTCCGAGTTGCGGATATTTGCTTATAGGGAAAAACGCTTCAGGCTAAAAGGTCAAATGTTGAATGAAGTTTAAAAAATTCAATTTATTTTACATTTATCAAAGTACACGTAACACTTATTTACGGAATATTAAATGGTTAGAGATATTTAATGACACTATTTAATACGAAATCTTAAATTTCGTTGCTTATAGCGGTCGCCTTCCTCGCATTGTTATTTGGTGCTGAAGATGATGAGGAAAATGAATTATATGGGTTTTCAATTACTTACATCGTTAACATATTAACTAAAAAAAAATATTTCAATTTGCTTATATACTGTTTTTTATTTTCGATACGTTTTTTGCAAGAAGTCCACCTGACGATTTTGCGGGTGAAATGTGAAATATTTTGAGAGGATGAAAATACAATTGGAAGTAATTAGGTGCTTCATACGTTTAATTTATATATGTATTAGCTGGATTATCGATAACTAACGTGGTTTTCGCCTCAATTTACCCAAAAAGTGAGAATCTGGGGCGAGTTAGGTACACTTCAATTTTTTATTTTAACTGCACAAAAGTGTTACCCGTGTATAACGCGCATCCCTACTTTATGACCTAAAAATTTGGTCTTCAAATTGCGCGTTATACACAAGTATATACGGTAATTTACATCCTGGGAAATTTTAATGGAGACACACGATTCGATGGCGTTCGGTGTTATACATTTACTTGCGGGTATTCAGCTAATTTGAAACGTTATTTTCGTCCATCAGTAATAATCATTAGTTTTACTACGTCGACAAACGTTTGATTTTCGTTTTTGTTACATGAGCAGTTAATTACGAACAATACGCGGTTCGAATTTTCATCACCTGCCTTTTTTCTCTCATTTTATTTTTGAAAGAAACTTCTATTCCTGCCCCGACAAAGAATCGTTTTGTTCTTTTTTCACCCAAGGGCTTTATGGTTTCGCAGAGATAAAGGTCCGCATAATTACGGCAAAAGCATTAGCTCATATATCTCCCTCGAAAGACTTTCCGCACGCACAAATCCTTTTCCCCGATAAAAAGAAAATATTGCGAAGGGATCAGCGACAGCGTAGTAGTAGATCTATAGGAAGAAGATTTGTAGTCAAGAGTTCTCCAGATCTTCTAAAGCGATAACCTTAAACGCAACAGATGAAAGAGAGAGGGGAAAGAGCTATGCTTCCGGTTCTGATCGATTTAACTGATTGTTTTATGACTTCGGGACTCCTCATTTCTTCGGTAAGGATAGTCCTCGAGGCTTACCCTGACGACTGGAGTGGTTCGTGGTTTCCACGACGGAGAAACTCGTCTTTTTTTTTTCGACTCGAGTGCCTCCTGCGGAAAACGTTTTTCTTATTATGCCCCCTATCTTGATGCGAAAAAATAAAACGTCGCGGAATATTTTACTCTCGCAGAATCTCCGCGTTGAAAATTGTTACCATCTTGTGTTTTTTCTCTTCGCAGTGTTTATAATTTCCGTTTGAATGCCTCTAATCTAATCGAAGTAGACATTTTTTGACCTCATTAAAATGTACACCTGCTGAACATTGTGTTGCTTAAATAACCTAATGTAGTGCTGCTCAGAGCCAGATTGCTCCTGAAAAAACGCATTAAGTTTATCGTAGAAATACAAGATAAAGTCATTTCTATTTTATTTTTTATTTTTTATTCATGAAAAATGGCATTTATCGTGCGTTAATGTTGTTTCCGTTTTCCTAAAGATCAATTATTAATTATCCATTTAAATGTCATGAAATTATTTTTACCAACTAGCCAAGCTAGCTTCTTATAAAGGTTTGACAGAAATCGACTTTTCATAACTCAAAGAAGACCGCGTGAAGCTAATTTCTTGTTTTAACTAAAAGGGAAAGTTTCCTATGAGATCCTTATGAGATTTTCGTGATAAATACGGATAAATGACTGAAAAACACACTATATAGTTACTCGTATTCCACGGTCTCTTTATATTCGCTGAAAGCTTGACCGAATTTTCAAGAAAGCAGAACCTAAATTTATTCGAAACAATATAACGAACAAGTCACCATAAATCGTGTGCATAGGAAATTTTTATTTCGACGACGATTAAATATGTCACCGATCTCTTTTTCGGGTTTTTACTATATACGTAATGACATAAGAATTGTAAGACTTGTTAATATTAGGTATTCATTTTTGCGAACTTATTTACTTGAATTGAGGGTTGAAAACTCATGGAGGCAATGCGAAACCTTTACTTTCGTCAAATTAAAAGATATTTTTGAGAGCTCTGATCAGATGTGACCGCTTGAATTGTTCATAGAAGCATTTTTTCCGAGAGAAAAGGTTGTGTTGAGATCGTAATGACGTAATGAAAAGATTAAACCACGGGGATATTCTGCTTGAACGAAATTCCAACCATTATGCAAGTCACGTGAAATTGAGTAGTATTTGCGCGTGATGCAACGATCACGACAAGCGCGACGAAAAAAACTAAAAAACTGGCTCAAATCAGAAAAATTACCGCATTGAAATATTACTGAAAATTTTATGCAAATGATCGCCTTAGGTTTCGCTCCTAGATTTGCCAATAATATTATCCTCTTTGTCTTTATCGTCATAGTTTAATGCGTTTCTTTCAATGCTCACCATATGGCTAAAATAAAATTTATAATCTCTCTTATAATTGCTATGAGAAAGTTGATTTATATCATAGGTATCTCCAATAGCCATAAAAAGGTTATAAAGAGCAGATGCGTATTTCGATTACAAAGAAACCGCCATTGGTGTTGATTCACCGACGATAGACTAGATTTATGCCAGATTTCATAGACTTTACTACCTTTGAATCACCACTGATGATCACTGCTTAGTGGCCGAAGTGCGCGTCTGGATTTCACAAACTGCTTTTGTGATCAGTGTAAAGACACAGTTGGCCGAAAAAACTCTTTGATTAAGAAAAGCAGTTTATAAATTAATTTACTAAAAAGGTCCCTCTTTTAAGTCCAACACTTGCACATTTCTGGTCCGAGCCATTCCGAAGTATTTTATATATTGTAAATCATTGAGCGATCATAAAATACCTAATAACCTTACCTTACGTTGACGTAATTAAAAAGGGGTTTTCAGGAAAACGGTCTCTTGTAAGATACTTGAGGCAATGTACCCTATGTGGATCACGTTTATAACAGTTTAAATCAGATGCGTAGTACAAGTAAGCGATTGCGCAAAATGAGAGGCATATTTTACTTGAAGTAAAATGAGATTTGCGTGATATATCTTCATATTTAACGATCTTTCTGCTTGGTTTGGGTTCATTCGAGTTCATGATGGAGGATAATCCTTTACTGAAGCCTTTCAAAGAACTTTCAGCTCGAACTATTACCGGATTAAGAAACATCTGCCATTTTATTCCACTTTATTTGTAATTTTTATATGATACGACGTCATTTTCAAAAGATTATAATGTTGCTAAGGTGATATACGCACCAAATCGTCGTCGTTGACTGCTATATAAAATAGCAGTTGAAATGAAAGAGTTATATTTATTTTTTTAATGATAAAAGGGACGAATAATTCTACAGAGGAACATTTTATAGGAGTAGGAACATTCTTAAGGCATAAAAAGTAAGCTGTGACATCGGACCCGGTTTCGTAATTAAAATTCAGCGGAAATACATAAAAAAGAAGCATGATCGATCCAGTTTGAAATATCCATCGCCTGCGGCTCACTAAGCGAGAATCTCTTCTCGAATAAATCGAAAGTTATAGATCGGGAAGAAGAGAATGATTGCTTCGGTCTTCGTTCTACGAAAGGGTTTGAACGTTTTTATGGACGCGATTACTTTTTTATCGAGTTTCTTCGAGTTTTTTTGCGTTCTCACTTACCCTTGAC
Organism: Tanypteryx hageni; assembly: GCA_028673005.1. Taxonomy (NCBI): domain Eukaryota; kingdom Metazoa; phylum Arthropoda; class Insecta; order Odonata; family Petaluridae; genus Tanypteryx; species Tanypteryx hageni. The sequence goes on along the minus strand of CM054115.1, from coordinate 179,735,792 downwards.
GTGGATGGTGTCCTCCAAACTGATCTGGACTTCACCTGACACGCTGTCCCCGGAGAAGTACAATGCTTCAGGTCGATCAAATGCGATTTCAAAGCGGCGAATTTCCGACACTGACGATCCATTAGAAAACTGGAAAGATATTAAGCGATTAAAGCTGGTAAAAGGATTAGTGCGTATGCATGTGTATACAAATACACACACGCCCTTTGTATTTCTTTCAACATTCCTCTCCCATCTTGATTGGAGATGAAGAAAATGAGAGAGAAAAACAAAGCAGGTAATATAACGAACATTTCAAGAAAATGGAAAAATTAAGTCAACTTTCCTCCCAAAAATTGAAGCCCCAAAATTGTATTACAATAGAATCGTAATTTACAAAAGGAGTTTTACCACCTAACCGAGGAATTAACCGGCTAACTTATCACTCGAGAAAGGCGAAATTAATATAGGTCTGAGAGCGAGAAAAAGAAATACCACTACCGAAGATGATGGACGCATCGATGACATCTCACGACGATCGACTGATTCTTAACGAACGAACCTTCGGAAGAACTAATACTTGCGATATAAAACGACCTTTTTTGGGGCTGTGCTTGTTATAAGGCTCGAGGCGTCGAAGACTCGAGCGGACGAGCCGCCGTAAAGGGGTTAAAAAGATGTGTTGAAGTGTCCACGACCCGGCTATAATCCGACGTATCCAGGTCCGACACCCAGGTTTCACTGACAGACACTTGTTTACCAACGAGAGGAGGTGTTTCTGTCCCCTCCTACACCCACCCCACGCGTTAGGGTGTGGGCTCATAATGTAGCGAGACATCGCCCCTTTTTCAAAGGGGTAGGGGGAGGAACGCGTGAATAGGAAGGGGATGGGTTGGGGAAAAACAACAAAAGAGAAACCGAAGGAAAAAAAGAAACGTCGCCCCTGCGTCCGCGTCGTATGAGGAGAAGAGTCACGCAATTGACTGCAAAACGTTTCGCCCGTTTTTTTACGCTCGTGACGTCATGCGATTGTCGGGCGCGATACTAAATCCCAGTTGCGGGAACTGTGCACGCGAAGAGGCTCTTCAAACTGGCTGAAAAACATTGCTAGGTACGTTTTAGTATGGACGCGAAGCGGAAAGAGGGACGGGACGCAATCCTATTTAAGCAACGAGAATCCTTCGCAGCAACCACAAACGAAGAAACTGCCACATTGGAGTCCTAGATGCGGTTTTATAAAAACGGTGAGATTCAGACGTATTATTATTTTAATTAACCTTCAAATTTTCTTATTCTGCTGAATGATTCTAGAGAATCGTAAACTAATTCCATAATGTTTTTCCAAAAAATAATCGTGAATAGCTGAGTGAAACGAGGATTAATTTCTTTCGCATTTACCGTTAGCATTTTTACGAATTATCTAGCTTAGTAACAATACTTCATGCTTTGATCATCCAAAAAACACAATTGTGCAACAGAAGTTGTATGGTACAAGGATTATAACCATCAAGCAGACAGAGAAATTTATTATTTAAATATACCGACCTGTATTCTTGTTGATCTTTCCTCAATTCAGGAAAGAATTATTATTGATAATTTATCTGTCTCATTTTCCAATTATTTTATTTGCTTAGCCAATGGCGACGACTGTTCTAATCATTAATGTATATATTAGAATGATTATAATTGGCGAGTCTCATGCTTTTAGCGACGCGGTGTAATTTCTCACGGAATCAATTCTTTTCGTGTCATCTACTTCTTTCAGTGATTTTGAATTACATTATTAAAACGCGTGCTATTGTGCTTCTCTCAATATGCGAGTGAATGGCCTTAGTAGCGTGATGTATGCTTACTTATATTTGTGAGAAAAGGACTTGGTAGCAGTTCTTTTTATATCCTTTGTAGTTAGTGGTACATGAAGGACTAGGGCTTGAGTGATTTTCATTTATACTATTTCGTGCAAGTGAACACGCATCCGTTCGAAGTAATATTCCACAAAACAGAGGCGGTATTTCTTGACTTAATTTTACCAACACTCCGTAATTTTTCACCCAGTATATGATAATAGGTGCATATCTATTTGATATAAGGAAATTTCATATACTATATCATATCATTTTTTCCCACCTGGAGTTGATCCCTCTCTTCATCCTCGGCTTCATCTTCGTCATCCTTCTCCCTCCGAACACTGTTTATATCGGTCATACCCATGGCGGAGCCGCCCTCAACTGCCTGCCGGCTGTATCGGGGTCGGAATCCGCTTAATACTGGACGCGGCAGCTTTGTGTCTTATGGTCCACCTTTCGATAAACAACCTTCCCTCCACCACCGTCACCTTGGTCGACGATTCGGGATCCAAAAAGTCGAGCATCGCCCCCTTAAAACTTTGGCATTGTCCTGCAGCAGGCCAACTCCTTTGCCGCCGCGCACCCCGTACTGGCGGTGCAGTCAGACGAATGTCTTAACCTTCACAACGCGGTTTTTCACCTGCGCGCATGCTCAGTCGAAACTTCTCCTAAGAATTAATGATCACAGTGAATTTTCGAAATGCTTACTTCAGGGTGTCCTTCATCCTATTCTGGATTCCTTACGCTTTCTGGCGCCTGTGAAATAAGAAGAAAATCATATTTGCTCGCGATATTGCTTTACTTCGACATGAGCTCAAAAATCAATGCTTTGAATGGTTTTCGTAGTCTAAGTGAAATACTATGGAAGTAATAACTGTTGAAAAACTGTTTTATACCCACATTCTATCACTAGTTAAGTTTCGATCAAGCGGAATAATTATAGCATAATAAATTTATCTATATACAAAATCAATGTCTATACATATATAAAAAGAAGAGCAATTATTAAAACAAAGTAAGAAGTCTAATGAGTAAGATCTACACAAAAGTGTAGGAACTTACTTCCAGTGAAGGTATATGTGTTGATATCCACTTGTTTATTCTATCCAAAGATTTGAATAGAAGAGGATTAAAATATTTGCGAGTAATTATTCTTGAATTAGATATATTGGATAAAATTCCCTTCATTTCATATTGCTTTTTAAAAAGAAAGTTTTTAACGTTCAAAATCCAGTTTCAATCTCAAATTAAATGTTCTCTCTTTCAAAATTAAAATCTTAGCTACAGGCGCCATAACGTTACGCTACTAAAAAAATGAATGCCGAAAAGAGATAGTTGCATGTTTCGCCGGCAGATGACCATATCCCTTGAAACTTCGAGAAGAAAATCCAAAGATGTTCGGTCCCGGAGCTGCGCCTATTTTGGTTTTAAGTTTGTATTGAATTTTCGTATTGAATTTATTTTCCATTAAACGTTTTGAAAATTTTTTAACCGATATTGTTTAATTTTTATATCCAGGTCAAAATACAAAGAGGGAGTCCGGCAGGAAAGTCCAATTAGAAAACATAAATGCCGGAAAGGTAAGACTCATCCAAAATGGCAGCACCTACTGTCAACCCACGAGGTCGCATTATAAGAGAGTTTCTATTGATTTATTATGATAACAGAACAAACTGCATATATTCAACATCACAATAAATATTATATATCTAATCATAATAATTAGGGGAGTCGTGTATTTAATCAGGGATTTTTCTTCAATTCTTAGGCTATCGCAGATGTGATTCGTACGTGCCTTGGCCCTCAGGCCATGCTTAAAATGTTAATGGACCCGATGGGAGGCATTGTAATGACAAATGATGGCAATGCAATTTTAAGGGAAATCACCGTACAACACCCTGCTGCGAAATCGATGATTGAAATAGCAAGAACTCAAGACGAGGAGGTGGGTGTTAAGCCAGACTTGCAGTTGATACTTGTAAACTGTGTCGTTTTCTTACCAGAATTGCCTAATATTTTAGGTTGGTGATGGTACGACGTCTGTAATTGTGTTAGCTGGGGAAATGCTTGGTATTGCCGAGCAGTTTCTGCAGGAGCAGATGCATCCTACCGTAATAATTCGTGCATATCGACAAGCCCTTGAAGATATGGTCTCCGTTCTTCAAGAAATCAGGTGACTGCCTTATTTGTTGTATTTTAGCCACATATATTAAATTATTCATAATTTAAATGATTAAGTGGAATATTTTTGTTAATAAAACATTAGTAACCTACAGGTGTGCATTATCATATACCATTCTTAAGGAAATGGATGTGAAAAATCTTATATGCAAATGCCTCCACCGTATATAAATTGCTTTTTTTGTAGTAGTGCATGAAATTACACAATTTATGCAGAAACAAATGTTAACGAACTTTTTTTAAGTATTGTTAAAATTTTAAGGATTATGCATCTTTCAAGATTGAAGCTAAATGATAATTTAAAAATTTCTAAATACTTGAACATTTTTTATCATTTTACTTGCCACAGGTCACTCCAATTTAATATGCAATTTTTATTTAGCATTTATTTAAATCAATGTAATTCTAACATTTTGCAATTACAACGCAATATTTAGCAATTTTGTCGTTGCTATTCTTTGTCTATTTTTAAAAGGCATTTTAAAAATTGTTCAGCGTTTGTTACTGAATAATGTTTTTGAAATTCTTGATCAATGTTGGATATTCAGTCTTTCTTAGCGAGAATTTTATCAAGTTGGAGGACCTGTAGGAGAATTTACTTGTTATTTATTTTTATTAATTATTCATCGTATTTGTAGCATTCCATTGGATCCAAACAATAAGGAGAAAATGATCGAGGTTCTGAATTCCTGCATAGGGACTAAATTTATTGGTAAATGGTCCAAAATTGCTTGCAATATTGCCTTGGATGCCGTGAAAACCGTTATGCTGGAGGAAAATGGTAGGCGAGAGATTGACATCAAGAGATATGCAAAAGTTGAAAAGGCAAGTTAATCAGGTTTAGATTTTCAATCTCAAGTTCTTGTTAATTACTCTAAATAATTATGCCATCATATTTGATGCCATTATGCAGTTATTGTTATCATGGTTTTTTAAAGAAATATAGGTTAAGATGCACAAACATTCCATTGAATTTGCTGCTAAGGAATGAATTATCAATTATTTCCAATGTGTGCCTATCTCAGACTATTGTGAAGGTTATATGAACCGTAAAATTCAAGTGACTATGAATTTAAAAGCCAAATCGTGAATAAGAGAAAATTTTCATTTTTTAGTAATTAAGTTATGTTTATGTTCATAATTTTTAATTTAACTTGGAATTAAGATACACATGATTTTATTTTTTATTTCTCCATCTAGTCCTAAATTTAATGTTTCAGGCATAATGTGATTCTGTTTGAATTTCTTTTGTTTTGTGTCAAAAGTGAAAATGGGATTATTAATTTCTCTCTGCCTGCCTATGGTAATAAGATAGCTGTCAGAAGTAGTTTTAGTTTTCTGTTAACTCAACATAAAATATTTAACCAGCTATCTATGCATTTGCAACATTTGAGAAGTTTTAATATTATCGGTGTGACATGAACCATCAGAATGAGATTTGTTTCTTGTGATGGAAGTATAAATTATGGAACATAAGAAATAGCACGTTCATTTTCATTGTCATACTTCCCATAGCTAGATTTATGCTCATAATGGCTATCTTCAAACTTGATCATATTATAGAATATTTATTTGTTGAAATTGGTAGATTTCAAGTAACTAACTCTGTTTCTTTTAATTTTTGTAAGACATGCTGCTACTTGAAAAAGAATATGCAAGCCCTAATGTGTGTCCATTAAATGTAAAGTAGTTTTTATGGCAGCATATATGTCGACCTGTAACACATGTGCTGGTGAAGTTTACCAGTTAAAATTTTTGTGGCCTGATTTTAGTGCATAGTCAGAACTTATTACATTGGATGTCTAATCCTCCTATAAGAATACCCTGGTAACAAGGACAGACCCAGAAGTAAAAGGGGTAATTACCTCTCTGAAGATTTCAACAAACCAAAAAATTAATAAAATCAGGCTAAGGTTTTCTCAGCATTGTGGTGAAAACCGATGCCAGTTTTTTAAATTAATAAAATACTAAAAAATTACATTGAAGAAATGTTACTTTTTACATAATTTTTTCCTAGTACAAAATATAATATCCGTTTCCTTTTTATCAGTTTTTTTCTAAATTCATGTATGCGTTTGGTTTGTCCTGTCCGACCCATTAACTCCTTTAACACTTGGACGCCATATCTAATAGTAATAACATGGGCTCCGGAGCTGGGTCCTGAAGAACCCAACCATTTTTAAGTATCAAATATTTACAGTTTAACAAAATAATACAAATAATGTTTTATGAACATTTTATTATTAAACCTAAGGAATTCCACTATGTATAATATATGTTATTCAAAATTCAAATAATGGTTTAATGCAAATAATGCCATACAGTTAAAATTCAATCATTAAAATATGGACCTAGTATTAATATTTGGAAACAGTTAAAGCAAAATCATAAAAGTAATAACATTGGGAGGTATAATTATAACAATGCCATTCTAAATCAACTGATTTGATGACATACCTTTCACATTTTATTTTGACATCTCTTTCCGAACAACAGCTGTGTCTTTCATGACCCAAGCGGGAATAAATGTTTGATACAAAGTAAGTTTCTTACAATGTTGCTTGAAAATACCATAAAAATGAAGCTTACTTTCTTATGAAAGAATAGCTTAAAAATCAAATTGTAGATAAAAGTGATACTTATAAACAAATAAAATTATGAGAACAGGGTCCTTTGTGACCTGAGGTCCAGCGTCTTGAGTGTTAAAAAAAGCAGCTTGGGATTTAGTTTTTTGCCAGTTGATTCAGTATTCTGTCTTGTTGTGCACATTTTCTTTTGGAGGTTCTAGTGGCCAGCAGAATGAGAGCAAAATATTTCATTTAAATTTCCTTTTTTGATATACATTCGTTTTAAAAATTCTAAAATCCATTAGTCCATTAATTCCCTTTAAAAGCACTATATAAATGCTCTTTAAGTATGGAAATATTTCTCGAAAACCTACGAAACACAACATTAAAATACTTTTGACTTTTTTATAAATTTCGTGTTAGTATAATGACATGATCATAAGTTTACGCCGTAGTTTAAAATCAATGGCATAATATATAAATATGACAATTTTAATTTACCATGAAATTAAGGCATCTATCCAGAATTTCTAATTCTCTGGCAATCGGCACGCGTCCAAGTTTTAGAATTTTTGGTTTCATGGCTTAGATCACCATTTCAGCAATAGCTATAATCATCATTAAGAAAATAGCCTTTATATAACGCTAAAATTTATGTAAAGATTAGGATATTTTTGTGTTAGGATAATGGCGTCATCGTCGGAGCCTTATAGTACGTATCCGGATAAAAAAATTACAGTAGAAACCCGATTATCCAGATTAAATGGGGGTGTAGTTAATCCGGACAATGAAAAATCTGGATAATCGATTTTAAATAAAATGTTATATTTTAATAACAATTGAACAAATATTACAAAAGGCACCACAATAGCTGATTCAAGTGCCAGATGTACCATTTCTGGCCCGTCACGATGTATACTAAGAACTACAACATTTTTCTTTAATGTATACAAGTGTCACGGTACATGGAGCTAACAATTATTGAAATAATCGCAGCTGTTCTGTGCAATCCAGATAATGAGTCTGGATAATCGGGGTTTCTACTGTAATTTAAAATTATCAGGTCATCATATGTATACATCGTTGGCTGAAATCAAATGGATTATAATGCAGTCTAAGCATTAAATCAATGCTCTTGATGTATGAAAAATAAATTTCCATTGAAAGGCATTGGAGTTGTTGCTATGGTAGTTTATACTTTTCATTGTTGAAAACCAAAAAACTTTTCTTAATTTTATGATTAAAATCAATTTTTATGCAAATTCAGCATGGATTTGAATTGTGTCTTCAAGACAAATGATCTTCCTTCTTTCATCCACAGTATGGTGCATGTCCTGACTTTGTATTTTAATTGTAAATAATTTGAAAAAGCAATTTCATATAGGCCTGCACAGTTTTCAATGCTTTTCTTAAGGGTGTTTAAAATTGGACTTGGGGGTCAAAAACGCTTGTTAAATATAACTTTTTCTTAAATTTCGGATTTCTTCCATAGGTTGTACCCAATGACCTATATTCATGCCAAATTTCCACTCTGTAACACTTCTAGAATTACCTTAGGTTTTATATGATATATGTATCCTATATATGTAAGAAGCAGCTATTTATCTTACAATTAGTTTTCCAGTTCTTCCATTCTGTGTGAGGCGCTTTGATTTTTCAAGCTGCAAGATTCATTCATTAAAATACATAAACATGGACCGAATTGTTCTGTTTTGTGTTATTTGGTGGCTAAAACTAAAAATATCTTATTCTTGTGATGCTTAGATGTTGCACGGAAGAATTTGACAGAAATACTCATCTTTTCGAAATTTTATGATCTTTTCGTACTCTTTCAGGATGTTGCCAAGGCGACCCACATTGTTGTCTCCGATTGAATTAGCATCGATTAAGCCTTCAAATAGACAAAAAATTACGGTGTTCGCTTTGCAGTTTTTATGAAGCATCGAATTTATAGTTGTAGCAACGTCAAACTTAATAGATTGCAACGTTAATAATTGCAGATAATAATTATGTAATTGTTCAGTAAACTGCGTGTGGACTGTGGGCATTTTAAATGATCAACCAAAAGAAAAAATCTTTTATTTCAATGCAGGAATATTACCTTTTTCGTAAGGGAGAAGCAATTAAAAGTGCACGTATAAATTATTAAAAAAAACATGAAATGGAAAATGATGGAAGAAATTTTACATGCAATGTAGTTTATGAGGAAATTTTTAAAAATAAACGAGAATATTTATGGTGTTATTTATTATTGTTGTTTAAAATTTGTTTACAATATATGTGTACGTGATTAGATTTGAAGTAGCTACCTTTAAAATTAGCTGTTTCATTGAAAGAAAGATAAGCGAAATTACTTGGTGATAAAACTTGATTTAATGGAAAAATACAATAATTATAATTGATTTTGAGCCAAGTTACTTCCATCATATTTGATGGGCAAATCGGCTAGTAATGATAGTAAAAGGTGCTTGCATTCTACAAGCATTTCATCTCACCTTGAGAGATATTTCATCATTAAGGCATCAGTGAAATGTATGTCCCAAACTGATGACAAGATTGAGTTACGAGCTGCTGCAGAAAATATTTTATGCTTTGCATTTGACGTTGTTATTGATTTTTTAATTATAACAGAAAATCAGTTGAAAATGGGAAGAAAATGAACTATGAAAAAAGTCATTACGGGTATCCTTTGAGATATGCTTTTTTGCTAATACATCATGACAAATTAAGGACAAAAAATTTGAGATATGTGGTCTTCCCTCGCTAATATGGCCATTTAAATATTTCATTGTTGTGACTTGTTTCTTTTGACTCGCATTAATGTTCTCAGCAACAAAGATTAGCCCCTCAACTGATTTTTCCATGGCATTTAACGCCCTTAGCTTGGTTTTTGGCTGTTGATTTTTTTGTATGACCTGCTGATTCCCTCGGGCCTACGTGCAACAGTTATCTGAGAGGTAGTGCAATGAATAGCTGGTCAGTTAAACATTTTAGGAAGAAAGGTGACTTCCCAATTACATAATGTAATAAGTATATATCGATTTCCAAGCACTTATATTCACTTAGTACATTGTCCCCATCAAATGCACATGGGCTAAATCCATTTTGAACTGATAAAGGGTTGTAGTAAGGGGTAGACTGGAGGAAGAAAAAAGAAATGACTAACAAGGAAAGGCTACAATCTTCAGGTCACTGATTTTGATGAAACGTGACCAGGCGAAAATAAGGAGACCCATGTCTATGGGTTTTTGTGAATTAACCCTTGACTTAAAGAAATCAGAGTCAAAAACGTGCAAAAACATTGTATGCAACTTAATAGGTTTCATTGTCGAATTGTTGATAAAAAAATAGAATGGCTGAGGGGATAAGCATGGCTAGTTTCTATGGCGTGGGCCTGGATTTGATCCCGAAAGTTCTTTTTTTTTCAAATTATCCAAGCGTTGTTTGAAAAGTAATATTCTCCGGTAAAAATATGCTGTTTGATTTTTATTTTGAGGTAATGAACATATAGTAACATATAGTAATGGACAGTTTCAATTCTCTATTAATGGCTTTCATGTTTTTTTTTCACGTTAACGTATGCAAAATATTGAAGGAAATTCACAATATTCATTATTTTCTTTTCCTATTGCTGTCTGCCAAGGCAAGGTTAATAATATCAACAACATATAATTAATATAACAATAATATGTAATTATAGATGACCATTCTTGCACGACGGCATTGTTTCATTGACTGCAATATTTAAAATGCCCATTAATGTTTCTGCATTCATTACCTCCAAATAAAAATTATACAGCATATTTTTACTGGAGATTATTACTTTTCAAATAACACTTGGATAATTTGAAAAAAAAAACGTTTGGGATCAAAAAATGTCTCCCGAGATATGCTTTTTTGAGATACGCTCAGGTTCCTAGGAATGCATCCTAGACGTATCTCAAGGGAAACCTGTACTAAAAATTTGATAGGCAAATACAAATCCACTGTTGAGTTTTATTTACACTAGTGAGTACTGTGCACTTTATTTGTTAAAAATAACTAATTCTCATCTTTACCAGAGGTTTTTTATTAATTGTATATTGTTTGAAATTTTTAGATACCTGGTGGCAGTATGGATGATTCCTGCATTCTTCCCGGTGTAATGATAAATAAGGATGTTACACATCCTAAAATGAAAAGATATATCAAGAACCCTAGGATAATTTTGTTGGATTGCCCTATTGAGTATAAGAAGGGAGAAAGCCAGGTAATTTACCTCTGCTATATATTGGTTTTTGTTTTTATTGTGATTTTGAATGTTCTCAAATTTGCTTGAATGCTATATACCAATTCAAAATTTTCAGTAGCATGAATGCAGTATTTTTCCTTAATCTCGATATTCATTTCTGTTCCTCAGTAAAATAGTTTTGCTTTTCTAAAAATCTCCAAATTTTGAGTTAATCCATTATGAAAGACAGTTACAATGAATGCTGGATTATAGCAAAGTCATTGTCTTAACCCATTTAATAAAAGTTGTCCTGACAATCATCAGTTGAGGTTGCCAGTATGTAGTCCACTTAATTATGTATAGAATTTGTTTTTTACATGTTTATTTAGCTTTGGGCAGAACTTGAAAGTTTGAAACTGAATATTTATTTTCTGATAGGAAAATTTGACTTAACTTTTCTTTCGCACAATATCATCAAATGTCACAAATCAGATAAATTTATCTGATTATTTTAATGAGCTTGATTCGGTTGAAAACTTGAGAAGATTCATATTCATGCATGCTTAGTAGCTTAAATATGGACTTGTTGAGAAAAATTATTTTGCAACTGTGAATATCTCATTTACTCACCTTAAATCCTTTTTGAATGATTCAAATCGCGCAGAATTGGAGAATCTTCCTACTAATTTTGCTTTCAATTTCATGTACAGAAAGGCCATTCTCATTGAACTGCTGTCCTTATTCCAATAACATGAGATTACTTTTTCATGATCAATTATTACTCTCTCCACGTAGAGGAAAGTATTGTTTTCATGAAAAAAATCGATTTCAAGATTTCAACGTAAATACACGTTTTGAGGCCCCCTGAACAAGTTTGACCATTTTCTTGATGTCTGTGTGTGTGTGCAAGTGTATATGTGATTGAAGTTTTGTGAGTGCTTAACTCGAAACTTATTAATCAGATCAGCATGAAATTTTATATTTGACATTTTTGTTTAAGGGAAAAGACTGAATAGTTTTTGGTAAAAATCAGTCAACTGGATGTGTGTTTACTCTTGTCACATCCGTTTTTTAAATATTTCCTTTAATATTTGCTTAATCTAAAAAGGTATTGGAATAAATGCAGGAAATTAAATTTTCTACAACCATTGTTTTAAACGTTTTCCCATATAATGCATTGTTTGAGATTTTAAAAATTATATTTTTTAGCTGCCACCACCACACCAACTTCAGGAGACTCTTGTAAACACCTGACAGTTATGTCTTAGTAACACTCCTTTTTATTTTCTTAATTGTTGGAGCTTCGTGGCTATATCCAATATCAGAAAGCTATGGTTTGAGTTTATTTCTGTTCTTTGTAAAGTCAGAAATTTTCTTGCAGTTCCTTAAATAATTTATTATAATTTAACGTATTTGGAATTCTTAGAAATGTTACAGGTATGAAGAAAGTCAAGTGGTGGCCACACCAGATGTTTTTTTTTCAAATTTTTGCTTTAACCCCTTTTCACTCAGATTTTTTTTCTTTATTCCATTAGTCTACTCAGAATTTATTTTTTAAATACCCCCTTATTTTAAAAATGGCGGCACTCTAATGAAAAGCAGTATTTTATTTGCATTAAACTTATTTATTTGCATTTTTTACATTAAAAATAATGTTTCAACTCGGACATTAATTTTAAACTATATTTTTTCATTGTGATACTTTTTGAAACATTCACCCGCGTGAAGACCTGGTTTACATTTACATGTCTCACAGATGTAAACTCTCTCTTCTTCCACCTGGGACTATGTCAGGTCACACTCAACATACGAGTGGAAAAGGTTAATATTTGATCAATGTAAAAAAAGGAATGTAGTAAAAGTTGTAGGAAATTTATTTTTCTGCAATGTTTGTTCAAAACATTATCTCACGTAATGCATTGTTTAAGACGTATTTTACAAAGTAATTTTTTAGCTTCCACCAACTGGCGACTACTGTAAATACTTTACGCTTAGTCACATCTTAGTAACGCTCCTTTTTATTTTCTTAATTGTTGGAGCTTCATGGCTTTATCCAATATCAGAAAGCTATGGTTTGAGTTTATTGTTGTTCTTTGTAGTCTTTTAATTTTCTCACAGCTCCTTAAAATATTTATTATCATTTAATCTATTTAGGATGTTTAGAAATATTACAATTATGGAGGAAGTCATGTGGTGGCCACATTGGATTTTTTAATTTGATTATTGTCCTACAGATGTATAATGTAAAAAAGGAAGAATGTTTTCCTCATCATATCTGTCACTTCAAAGGAGATTACTTGCATAAACAGCCTCTTGCAGAAAATTTTGCTGGTAGATTTGATCAACACTAAAAGTAAAGCCGGGAATATAAAACAACAAAAAGATTTGTGTGGCATTTATGGTGGATTAGATTTTTCCAGAGTCATGAAGGTAATAGGATTGTTTATTGCTGGCAATTACCTGATACATACATTATTAGTCCGAATATAGTCCCTCCCCTATTTCTGAAGCCTTAGTTTTGGAAGAAAAAGTTTGAACCCCATTACAGACCTCGCTTTTTAGCCTACTTTCCAGACTGGAAACAGTTTTGTCGTTGTGTCTGTCTGTCTGTCCATCCCCCACTATTAACTTTTGCACCAATAGACCGATTGTCATGAAACTTGATGGAAATCTCTTGCTACATGGTCCGAGCTCCTGAGGAGAGTTTTTGTTGCGAATATCGAAGTCTCGAGTTTGATTCCAGGAACTATCCTTCCCATTGGATTTACATGGGAAATCTGAAATCCACCATGCAGGGTAATCTTCTCTTGCACGTTAAAATATCTTAGAATTGTAATATCGGAGTGGGATTTGTACTGTTCTCTGAGGAAAGGAATGAAGATTGTAATTTTTATCATAGAATTTTGCATATTGATTGAATTTCTTAGAATTTTGCGTAAATACTGGTGATTTTGCAATTTTTATCACTCATTACAAGAGTGTTGCCATAGCAAAAACTATTGTTGGACTGAGATTCTGTATATTCTAATATGTACACGTGTAATTTTGCTGCACAAATACGTGTGATCAATTTATTATTGCGTTTGAATGTATTTGTAGTATTTTATAATGCTAAATTATGAAATTTGGGAACACAAGGAACTACATATCTGTGATGACTTTACAGCTATTAAAGCCAATATAAGTATTAGATAAATGATTAAATGGAAAATAGGCATCATAAGTTCTGTTTGGATCATCTTGTAATATTCTAAAGAACGAGTTTTAATATGTATGAGCAATTTAGTTACAGCTATCAATTTACAATGAAATGGCGACATCACGTTTTCCGTGTTATAGTTGCAGGCGTAATTTAAATATGTATCAAGTGTGGACTGAATTAGAAAATTTTGATTTATGAATGTTATTTAAATTCCATTAGTGTCATTCAGATGCTGTTGACAATGGCTACTTGAATCGTGCCTATATAAAAAAGTAATTATCACCAGATTTCCAGTTAACATTCTTGTCATAATTTAGTTTACCCATATTTTTGTTACTTCCAATATTTATGCCTCGGAATATCATATCAAGAAATACATTCTGTAGATAGTTGAAACACCTTCAACACCTCAGTTTGATTTACGTAAGTAATACTTTTATAATGTGATTGCATTATATACAATCAAAAGCTGCGCAAACTGGAGTCTGATATTTGCCTATTTATGATTCAGGGAAGGGAGGAAGTTGGCCAATCAAAATGTTCAAAGCGAAAACCTCTGCAATTCCCACTATTATGAAAATAGGAACGTTAAGACAAGGATTTCAAAGATTGAACAAAAAGAATTGAGTTACTGAGGCATATGTATCAAGAAATTCTCCGTAAAACAATCAAATCAAGTGAGGGCATTAATTGTTACCTATACTTACTGCCGGCGGTGATATTTTCGTTTGCTAATTTTTTGGGCGCGAAAATAGTTCCCCCCTTACTTTTCTTCTAATATTTTGGCCAAAAAGGGGGGGGGGCTATAATTAGACTAATGCGGTAAATGGAATAAGACACTCAAAAGTGACAAGATGTAATATCCTTAACCCCCCAAATTTGGAGCAATGTACTGAGTACAACAGAGGAAACTTCATGTGCTGTCGACCGATGTACTCATTATGTCACAGTCATCGCTCACTTTTTAATTTTTTTGACAAGGTGAATTTTCTTAAATTGGGAGAACCTTGATATATTTAAAAAGAGGAACCTTTTGCTTACCTATTAATCATCATTTTCCAATTTTTATTCTTTCTTATAACATTTAATATGGATTAAGTTTTGTGATTGATTTTTCATGTAGCTACATGAATTGGGGAATCGTGTCTTCTAAAAAAACCCCATCCAATGCTGAGACGAACCATATCTTGACACGAACATTACTGCAAAGTGAAAGGAGATTTTTGCTCTACTTATCTGCCCACAGACTTGTCTTTCTCTTGGGTTTTCCTTATGTGTCAGCACTTGAGAGCTATAAGATGAAGAGAGCCAAACCATTGTTCAGCTCTCAGAGCCATGTTCTTGTTTTAGCATTTCTTGAGAGCAATATAGTATGAGAGAGAGAAACATCTGCATGTGGAAGAAGGAGGGGAGGTTACATTTAAATCTGGATCCAGAGGAAGATGATTGGGTGATGAGTAGGAGTCATTGGGATTCATTAGGAAACTAGTGGGAGAGAGCATATATAGTGGATATTAAGGAGCCCCCCCTCCTTGATGGGAAGGGTACAAATAGCCGTTAACAACATTGTGGCCACTTTTAACAGCAGAAACAATTTCAAGAATTTCCAATGCCTTAAGCCTGTGTGTGTGTGTGTGTGTACTCACATGCATACACACACACACATCACATTTTTTACTGGGAGTCACACGGTCTTTATTGTTACACAACATATGGCTCAAGTTCGCTTTACTAAGGAAAGCTATCCTGTGGGTATCACTAGGGAATAACTTGTTCAGTCTGTGGGATAAGGGTCCAAGAAAGGTCAAAATGCACCATTTTTTGGGGGTGGATCTATCGGGAAGCTGTTGCGGGAAAATCTTGTTGAGAGTGATGCTCTTTTGTTTTTTTCTGATGAATGTATTCATTAATTTTTCTGGATATCCATTATTTAAGGCTATTGTTTTTATGGTTTGTAATTCGGCAATAAAGGCATTCTTTTTTAAAGGCAGTTTAATAAGTCTATGTACTAATGGATGGAACACGGTGTGCTTATGAGAGATTGGATGGCTGGATGAATAATGTTGTCCGTGTATGTAGGTTTTCTAAAAACAGCAAGATGGTGATTATTGTTTTATGGGTAATAGTTAAATCAAGGAAGTTGAGGTGGGAATTCACTTGTAATTCATGCGTGAATGTGATCGAGGCATGCAAAGATATAAAAAACTTTATTGTAAAAACTCATCGTTTTCTATAGTTTGTACAACTACATTTCGCCGGATTGATATTAAGTAGTTCCTTTTTCTTATTACTAGATGTACTATTCTGAAATGTAGCCTTTTTCGATTTTGGGCACCTTAAAAAGTTAAGGATTAATAATGGTAATTTTAGTTTTTATGCAATATTTGCAAAATTGAACTGTTTAAACAATATCTGGTCTTGAAAACTCAGTTTATGTAAAACTTGACAGGATGAAGATTGATATGTAATCATAGTTTGTTAAATAATTCATCAGTCATATAATGCCTTTTTATTTTGCTGCAAAATAAATAATATTTGGGAGAAGGCAATAATTTTATTCAATGTGCTGAGAGAGTATCTTTTATTTAGTTATCTGTCATGAGATCAAGTGATTTGGTGCAATGCCACACCCAGAAAAGTGCCGCTTGAGGAGGTTGCCTTTTGAACTCACTTTATGCCATGGATCATGGATTTTCAATGCTTAAGCACGAGAATTAAATCAATCAGAGGATGGGGCATTAGTGAACTCGTACAAATTACAGAATTTATGCAATTATCACAAATGATGGGTGTATTCTGTTTGATGCTTTAGCAGCATTTGAAAACATGTTTTATGGTTAGTCTTGAGTATTGTTTTTTCACATCAAGAAATATGTTGTATTAGCTTATTTTGAACCTGAATTGTGTAATGTATGTAAATTACCTCATTAATAATGTAGTAAACATTAACTAATGTTTTTTATGAATTAATGTTTTTTATGCCTATAAGAATCAAGATGTCAACGATATATATTTCTTTAAAAATAAACATTTTGTTCTCACATTTCTCAGCTTTGATTGAGGGGCGAGTTGTCTAGCTGATGAGATTAAGGTATCTGTCTCAACTCCTTTTATGGTCTTGGATGTCATTTATTATTACTGTTTGTAAGCTTATTGTAAAAGATGATGAGCTGTTGAAGGGCTAATGAAAAATGAAGTAAATTAGTATAGTTTTCATTACAGAGAGAACTTATTTTAGAATAGCTGGAGAATTCTTATGAAACCTTGATTCTTATAGTGACTGTGGTGTTCTATTTTTCTTCCAGACTAATGTCGAAATCATGAAAGATGACGATTTCACCCGTATGCTACAGATAGAAGAAGAGCATGTTCAAAAGCTGTGCGAAGATATAATTAGAATGAAGCCTGACGTTGTATTTACCGAGAAGGGAATATCGGATCTTGCTCAGCATTATTTTATTAAGGTAATTAAATAATCATAAGAAATTATACTTAGAATATAAATGAGATACTTTGTTACATTGTTACATTTTATTATAGGCTGGCATTACTGCTCTCCGAAGAGTAAGGAAGTCTGACAACAATAGGATTGCTCGTGCTTGTGGGGCAACTGTTGTGAATAGGACTGATGAACTTAAGGAAGAGGATGTAGGAACAGGTGCTGGACTGTTTGAAATTAAGAAGGTATTGCATGCTGTCATAGGCACTCCTTCAATGCCATGTTATTTTTTTGTGATTGCATTAAAAATTTTCTTCTTTGTCTATTGAAAGCTGAAGATTATAGCATTACTTTACAATTTTATTTTCATAATTCTATAACTGGATTTTAATAGAAAATTAAAGATTCAATATTGACCTCTTTTCAACTCAACCTGTTTTTTTCTTTCTTTTGCAGTTGGGAGATGAGTACTTCTGCTTTGTTACCGAATGCCAAGATCCTAAGGCTTGTACGATACTACTTCGTGGCGCTAGTAAAGATGTTCTAAATGAAACTGAGAGGAACTTGCAAGATGCTTTGCATGTAGCTAGGAATATCCTACTTGATCCAAGGCTATTGCCAGGTGGAGGTGCTGTAGAAATGGCTGTTGCACAGGTTTGGATATTATTGAATCTGCTACCAATCAGATAAATAAGCATCAGGTGTTAATATGCGTGTCTGACTCTATGATCAGTATGAGTCTAGTGGTTGACAAGGTTGTTATTAAGTTAGTTATTGTGGAAAATTGAGGGAAAAGGGGTCCTGTATATTACAGATACGTTAAAAAATGGGTTAGCTATTCGTCTACCATTCATAGAATCGCGATGGACCATTTTAAATGCATTATAGTTTTACTAAAGTTATCTGGTTAAGCTTGTAATTGAAGCAGCAATTTCTGGTATTGCAGAGGTTTGTATGAAAGCTAACACCTAATTTTACCGCTTACATTTATATTGTACATTTATTTATTGGCAGTGATGGCTGCATTCTTTGCATTCCTTTGATATAAATGGCAAATTTACATGTAGTTCTTAGTTTATTGTAAGTACACAGAAGAACATCATCAGTTTACATTGATAATGATTTTTATCAGTTGGATCTTCTTATCTGGTTTGTATCTACCTCTCCATAAATGATAATATTAAGTAATGAAGGTAAGTTGTCAATAAGTACTTATAAGAATACTTGTTTTCAGTTTATGTAACTTAAAACTCCACTTGGTAAGGTTCGACTTTGTGGAAAGATTCCATAATAGAAGTAAATAACAATTAACGTCACTTTTAGTCAGTGATGGGAAGAGTACCAAAAAAAAGTAACTGGGCTCAGTTACAATTATTTTATCTGCATTGTACTCAATTACAAGTACCAATTACATTCTTAAAAATGTAATTAATTACAAGTACAAGTGAGTTACAATTACACTTCCATATGAATTAAAAATGTTGTCACTGTTAGGTTAATGCATGGGTCTAAATCAGCCACGGGCAACCCGTGGCCAGTGGACACTTTCCATGTGCCCCATGGAATTTTCTCTGCGGATAACACTTTTTATTTATTTTTCTTGAACTAATTTTGGAATATCACTTTTTGTATAAGTACGCTATCGAATTAACAAACAATAATTTGCATTCTGAGTTATCACCCTACTAGTTTCTGAACCCTGGTTCTCTTATGATTTGCATGGTGCACAGTGCGCTTGTTGTCACCCGCGCGCATGCGCGCCCGTGGGTGTATTGTGTATCACATTATTTTGTCAATCTCTTTCCAGCGTTCGTTTTTTTGTGCATCGTATTTTGTTGGTGAAATTTATTGTTTTATTCCTATTACATTTTTATCCCTAAAATGGCATCAATGGAAAGAAAAATAGATGATGATCATCGAGTGTTTTAAGAAAGGTGGAATACGCAATGTTTTTTATACTCTAGAAGGATAAACCAGTGTATAATTTGTTCGGAGTCAGTTTCTGTCATTAAAGAATATAATCTTAAAAGACATTATATCAGTAAACATTCTAATTATGGAAGTTATCAAGGCCAACAGACAAGACAAGAAAAATTCGAGAAACTTGAAGGTGCATTGAACATGCAGCAAAATTTGTTTACAAAGAAATACGCGGATGCCATTGTGCATTCAAGTTTTGTTATTAGTGAAAAAATTGCAAAATATTCGAAAAATTATTCTGATGGTGAATTTGTAAAAGTGTATACAAGAGGTATTCGGTATCTTGTGTCCTGAGAAGAAAACTGATATTCTTAAAAATGAAAATCTGGCCCTCAGATGGGAAAAGGTTGCCCATGCCTGGTCTAAATCAACCATTGTCTTATCTTTATTGTTTTGATGCATATCAGTCAGAATTATCGTATTATTGTCAGAAACAATTAAAATATCATTTATGTAAAACATTAGTTCTATCCAGCTAATGGTCATAAGTTCCTTGATTAATATAAAAAAGTAGCTAGTTTAGAAGAAAAACAAATATTTATTCATGGGTTTAATTTTTACAACAAAATATTTGCATCAGTACATGAATCTTAAATTTCGCTATTCATCTTGCATAAATGCTGTATATTTAACCCATCGTCTCCTAATTTTGCTCTCCTTGGACCTCTTTTTTGCATGTTTCTATTACCAACAAGTGTGGAAAGGTGTACTCCATGTCGGAGTAGAGTTTCCAAATCTGTTCTTTGAGAACGACAACTTTTACTAAAATTCCCCAATGCCATATTTCAGTAAAATACATCCTGCAGTTCCTGAGTTGGAACAAAGGTATATTGTAAACTACATGTAGGTCTTCATGTAAAATGGTCATAATTTTCTTCTGATTTTACCCAAAATTGGAATCGGCCGACAAATTTTAGTAAAACTGCCCAATACCAAATTTCATTAAAATATGTCCAGCGGTTCCTGAGTTATAAAATTTATAATTAATATTTTTTTTGAATGAACAAAAAACATCGAAAATAATATAATTACATAAATGCTTTAATTTTCTTTTCTTTAAATTTATCATAAACCTTACGTTTTACGGGAAAAATAATTTGACAAAAATGTGTATTTAATTATTTTATGTAATTTTTGTTCTCAATATTTTCTCAGATGAGTATTTAACAAGATTCTTGCGAAGTACGTTGTAAAATACACGTAGATCTTCATGTAAAGTGGTCTTAATTATTATTCGATTGGAATCATTGGTCAAATTTTAGCAAAACTCCCAAATACCAAATTTCATCGAAGTATGTCCAGCAGTTCCCGAGTTGAAACATATGGACGGATGGATGGAAGGACAAACAGAAACGACCTGCCCTATATGCATTCACTTCATGCAAAGAACACATTATTAGTAAATGCTCAATGAAGGATGCTTGAAAAATATCTAATCGTTAATAATCGATGCCAGCATTTCCAGTCGAATTACATATTGAGCGAATTAGATATCGTGCTACCATTGACTGACATCACACTGCATGCCGATTGTGAATCATGTCAATAGCTATATTGAACCCATACCTTTTCACAAAAAAATGAATAATAAGAATAACAAGTAACGATTACTGAAATGTAACGATTACTTGTCTGCAATAAAAGTAGATTACAATTATTAATTACATTTTTTTAAAGTAACGATTACAGTAAAAAATACTCAAAAAGTAATCGTTACCAGTAACTCGGTTACTTATTCTCAATTACTCTCCATCACTACTTTTAGTGGAAATTACAATAATTATTTATTTCTTTTATGTAACTAGTGTCTTTTCAAGCATAACATGCGAGAGTATAAAGGTGCATTATTGTGAAATGTAATGTTTGATTGAAAGCTAGTGATTTATTAACTTGTAACATGTACTTATATCATGAATTGTACAGAGGTATCGGAGGATTAACCCTTTCTGGTCTGTTTTCTTAAGCGTGATACTACCTCTTCCGGTCCAATTTTAAATGTCCATTATAACAGAAAATGGGGTTAGTCTTAAGATATTTCTTTTACAAAAAAAAAAATTATTTATCAATGCATAATTTCATTTTGATTATAAAACATTTACCTTACTTTGCACAATCTAAGGAAAATGTTCAAAATCTTCTTGATTATTTAGATATTTCATCCAATCCATGCTCATACTGTCACACATACAGTCCCCTACTTCACCAATGTTTTCATCCAATTCTTCATTACTACAGCCACTTTTGACACTAATTAGAACCATTATCATTCAACAAATCACCAACTTCAATATCATCATCTGTTTCTTCCAATAACTGAAAGATAAGATATATAGATAAGATTGATTACACATCAACTACTGATGATAAGAGCATTGCTCTCGAAATACGTATTCAGTACGTTTACCTCATCTTTTGAGATCTTGTGTGCATGTATTCGAGTGCTTGTGTGCATGATTGTTTCGTCTGTTAGGTCCCTATTGTTGCTGGAAGGCACATAAACCTACAGGCCGCTGTGTGCGATACTATGTCCCTGGCGTGGTTTAATCTCCCGTAAACCTAGTATCATTTCCCCCTTTCCTTCCTCCTTTATTTTTTCCCTTTACCTCTTGGCATGTACGTGTGTTTGTGGTTGCTTAGTAGGTCCCTGTCGCGGTTGTACTGACTTCACAAACCTAGCAACGGTGTGATTTTTTGGGTCCCTGGCGCAGAGTAATTTCTCGCAAACTTGGTCCCGTTTCCTTTCAACCTTTAGGATTAGTGCTTGTGGGATTGAGTGAGTGAATGTGTGAGTGACATCAGGTCCCTGGCGTGGAGTAACAACCCCTAAACCTGTAAGTTTATAATTTTTAGTGTCTTTCGCCTTTTCCTGCCTTTCCTCCCCCTTTTTCATTGTCTCTAATTTTGAATTTTACAGTTAAGGTGTTAATTCTATTTAACAACATATATCACATTAAAATAGCTTGCATTAAATTTTCATCTCTAGGCAAGCATTAATAAGGCTTATATTTACTACATTAATCATCACTGAAGCACTAGAAAGAATTTCATTTCTGAAAAGTAATGGCCAACAGGAGAAAAATGAGTTCTTTGATATTAATAATGTGTGTTTTGCATTGACATTTGAATTTGCTCAATGATAATAAAAAAATTTACTCTGCTACTTGTAGAACAGTACAAATCCAGACTAGGCTGCTCAGTTATATTTTAATAATAAAAGCGTAGATGTGTTTGTGTGTAACACTAACGTCATCAATGGCACTTTTAAATGAATTTTTAACAAACTTCCCGATTAGGTGGAAGGTTGAAATTTTGTAGGAATGTTTCATTCAGATATAAAAATTAAATGATGAAAAAGATCTGGGTCTGGGGTGATATCCATTTCCCGTAAGATAACACGTAAAAAGCAACTTTTTAAAGTGCAGGCTTTTATTCTTTTGGAACTTCAAATTAGAAAGAATTGATGTATGATCTTTGGATTTGAATTATGTTTTAGGAAAATTAATGAAGTTTCTTATTCTATTCATATTTTTCTGCCTACCATTTGAAATCTCTCATAATAAACATTTAAATAACATATTTAGGGAAAATATCGATTTTTATATGGGATGTTGCCTTGCCGACCACGTCATTGTTAAACTTCGAGAATCAATTATTGTCTCAACCTGCATACGTGTAATATATACGAGTGCATAAATTGCCTTAAATTATTGTAGGATTTTTCACGAAATTACATAATCCTAATGGGACTGGTATTTGGAAGGAGTTAGGAAGGAAAGGATATAGAATGGAAGGTACATAGAGAGTAAGGGAGGTATAGAATTAGAAAAGGACAGGAGGAATGAGATAGAGGGAGGGAGTCAGGTACGGCGAAAGGGAGGGAGGGAATATTATTATTTATTTATTATTATTACTTAATTTTTGACAAGGGGCTCATCATTGGAGAAAACAAGAATGAGAAAGAAATTCTCCTGAATCTTTATTTTGGCAAATTTTATACCAGCTCGTACTCAATAATTACAACTGTTATTATTCATTTGTAAGTTCCCCGTTGAATATCCATGGGCAATTACACTAGAAAAATGAACTAATTTTGTGATTGTCCATAATAATGAGTTATGATTACTTAAGATGTATGGTTTCAGTAGGATTACCAGTCTTATGGTGGGTTTTTCCACCATATAGTAACTGACACCCGTCATATGATGGACAATACACTAGTTATATTATAAAATCCTATTGAAAAAAGCTTGCAAGCAAGATTTCTACTTTGTAAAATAAATTGCTTCGTTTCTAGGCATAATGTTAAGAGGTGATTTGGAATATGGTGGAAGATAACTGACTCAACCACCAAGATTTCGGAGTAAATTATTTTATATTTGTTTATGTTTAACCCTTTGATTAATGAGTTTTAATTGGATACTTATGCATGTTTGAGCAAGAACTTTTCTGAATTTATTTAGGGAGGAATTCTAAGACTGAATTATTGAGCTCAATTCATGGTTCGAGTCGATTTAAAAATTAGTATCTGCAACCTGTAAATTACCTCTGAATATGTCTGATTTGTAGCTGAAATGCACATCTGGTTATTGTGCTTATTGGTGTTTCCTGGATTTACAGTATATAAAATTTTTTGCTGTTCATGAATGCCTAAAGCAGAGGTAGAACAAATTTAATGGACACGACTATACTCAGTTGGCAACATTTTCACTGCAGACGTGTATTCTATACAAAGGATTGAGTTTTTCTTAAATGTTGGATGAGAAAAATTGTTGTATTATGATAAATCTGCATCAATGCTTTTTCTATAAATGCAGATTGGCCTGTACAACATGTATGTCATTTTCTCATGGTCTGATAACTATAACTTGATTGAACGAAAATCTAACATCAAGAATATTTCATCTGCCTAAAATATCATCCACTCTTCTCATTAACATCAATTTTGGTCCTACTATTTGGTAACTTTTTAATATCAATGTATAAGTGAACATGCAGAACATAGGTTTTAAGTTATTAAAATGACCCAAGATGCACAGCTGTGCTATTGCCTTGGGGCTAAGTTAGTATTTTTAAAACATATACTTAAGGTAAGAAAGCTATTTAAAAAAATGTATTAATAAACATAATGTCTTGGTTTCAAAACTGACATGCTACACTAGTATGTTGCAGCAGATTGCCCTGTGAGGAAAAATTGCACATCTTTGTCAATCTTACATAACGTGGGTTATGCACAAATTAGATGAGTTCATGTGTTACCTGTCGAAAAAAATCGAAGCTAATGATCTAACTGCTCACTGTACTTTGATTAAAATATGTTTCTTAAATATTTTGTCTGTTTCTGTTCTAAACAATGCTTCAGTTATCAGTTCGTGAAGTAAATAAACACCCAAATGGCTTCAAATATGTATTATTTTGCCTCGTGAAAAATTTTCAAAACAAAGCTTACTGTTAATTTTGAACTTATTTGCACAATTATTTAGGTTTATCTTGAAATTTTCTGGAGAATTTAAGAGCCTGATGTGCCAACAGTAATCTTAAAGAAACTGCTTTTGTTCTAATCCAGCTGTTACAATTTGGCTAATTATTGAGTGGGGAAATTTAATTTTACAATACTGTCATGATTTAGTATAAATTTGGTTTTTAAAGTTATTTTTAAAGTGCTTATCTCATTTTTATAAAAGATGGTGTAAAACCAATGAACATGATTTGTAGTTTCTTTTTTAAACAGTAAAGGGTGTGACTTTGTCTCATGGATATTAAATCGGCATTGACTGCTTGTTAAGTATTTCCTCTGTGTTCAAACAAAGTTTGATTATTTATCCTTGGATTTGGGCTTATTTTGCATAATGTTGTTATTAATTTTAAATGTAACATTATGCCCCAAGGCATTAATGCTTTTAAAAAATTAAATTTCAAGTACCACATAGGAAAACAGTGAAACCATTCAATTAATATTTTTGATGTTTGTGCCTATCACCATGAATCACTTGGCAATTTCTCTTCAAGATTTGAAAAATTAATGCATTAACCTTAATTTACTTTATGGCATAGTATGAATCTTAACATCTAATCATATGGTAGATAACAGTTAACCAGCTGATGCAAATCAAAGGAAGCAGAGCTATCATGGCGCCTATACAAGTATGTAGTTGTTAAAAACAGGAGGTAACTCATACAAATGAGCAAGAATTGTCGACCATGACTCCATCTAAATAAGTGATTCTAGCCAAAAAGCAGCCTGGATGCACTTCAGTGATGGTATAAATAGATTGAAGTCACAACACCTTCCCCTCTCAAGATTTTTGATCACACTCCCAGTGATTATATCCTGCATCCTAAAATGGGTGTCCCTGGTCTTGTGCTTATTCTGCAATGTTAATGCAAAATCATTTCTGATTTTTATAATGGAATTTCAAGCTGTTTGTAATTTTTTTAGATTTTAATGTTAAACTAATTAATTAGAATATTAAATCAACAGTTACTTGATTTGTTTCTTAAGGCTTATTATGAAAAATATGGCATTTTTAATACCTGTAGTCTTTGGATTGGTTTCTTAATTTTGAATTTACTGCTGTTTCTAGAGCATGTGAAGTTTGTACAGTGGCGGCTCATGTATAGGCACTGCGGAACTGCAGCACCCCCTATTTCCACTTGATATTATCGATAACATTTAATATAATGAGTCCTTTTTTCTTTAATTCTTTCTTTATTTTTGTAGTACAATATATATTCCTTAAGCTTAATGTCAGTACTTCAGTAGCCTTCCCCCTGTTTATGAAAAAGATACAAAAATCTTTGTATGGAACTGTGCGCTTCACAGTGCCAGCGACATGGTGTTTGACTGTTGTGCGCATGCGCACATAGGAGGGGGGGGTGGGGAGGAAGGCGGGGCTGCCAGGTAGAGAGAGCACTGTTGCTCTCTCAGTGCCGGCTCTGGCGTGATGGTGGAAGGAAGTTTTTTTTTACTCAGCGTGTGTTGTGCTTAAAAACCGTGTACCATATTCTTGAATGTGATAAAGTGTAGAAGAGTGTAGAATTAGATTATTATTCTGCTTCCAGCTATTCTATTTGATTCATTTTTTTTCGGTTCTTTTATGGATTTCATTTTTAAATGAATAGATCAAGCTTGAACTGGAACAATTTAAGTTAAAGCAAGTAAAAAATGTTTGGTTTTTTTTGTTAAGATTTTATCAAGTTCCTGAATAAATTTTCTTTTTATACATGTTTTTTTCCTTTTACACAATTTTAAAACAAAGGCTAAAAATTTTCTGGAGCAGCACCCCCACTAATTTTAGCTACGAGCTGCCACTGAGTTTGTAATATGATTGGCGGACCATACAAATATTAAGTGTTAATTTCTTTTATTTAAAAAAATGTTTTAGTTAATGGAATGCCGTCTTTTCAGTATTATCTGTATTGTTGAGGGATTTAGTTTTTTTCCCAAATGATTACAGGCATGCCTCGCTTAGCGCAAGAGAGGCATTCCGAGACATCTGTGTGCTAACAGAATTTGTGCTAAACGAATAGTTTGTAACATAGCACTTAACCCAGTTGACTTTTACTTTTCAGAAATTTTACTATTTTTATCTTGCAACTTATAGAATAATAGGCCATTTTTATATACTAGCGTATATACTCGTATATAACACAGTTTGAAGACCAAATTTTTAGGTCATAAAGTAGTGCACGTTATACTCGAGTAATACTTCTGTGCAGTTAAAATAAAAAATTCAAGTGTACCTGCCTCACACCAATATCTCGCTTTTTGGGGTAATTGAGGGGAAAAACACGGTAATTATTGATTATCCAGCTTATACATGTATTAATTAGACATATCAAATACCTAATTACTTCCTTACAATTATATTTTTATCCTCCAAATATTCCACATTTCACTAGCTCATCAGCGGATTGCTGAAATCGCCTTCAAAATCACCAGGTAGACTTCCCACAAAACATGCATCGAAAACTAAAAACAGTATAAGAAAATTAAAATAATTTTATTTAGTTAATGAATGTTATTTTTAATTAATGATGTAAGTAATTTAAAACCCACAGAATTTATCTTCCTCATTATCTTCAGCACCAAATAACTATGTGAGGAAGGCGACCGTGATTCACAACGAAATATAAGATTTTATATTAAATATGGTCATTAAATTTCTCTAGCCATTTAATATTTGTAAAATAACTGTTACATATGTTTTGATAAATATAAATTGATGTGTTTAAAGTTCATTCCAAATTTGGCATTTTGCATTGTAAGCAAAATTCCGCAACTTGGAATTTTCGGATTAAAAAAATTATTTCCAGAAGTTTTTATGTAAAGTCGTATTTGCATAAGTCGAGTCTTGTGTAACCCGCTGAGGGTCTGTATTTATTTATGGTACTCCATTTAATACCTAACATGACAATACAATTCAAAAATTTTGTTCTTATATCTCTCAAAATCTAGTGCGCGTTATACAAAGGGTTTATGAAAAAGTTGGAATTTTTTGGCACAGTGTGTGGGTGCACATTATACATGAGAGCATGTTATGCACGAGTATGTATATACGGTAATTTAAAGTCAAGAAAATGAAGTATATGAGGATTATTTTTAAATAATTAATTATTATGAACATATTAGTGTACAACAGCTTCAAAAAACCAATTCTTTATGATGGAAAATAACAATTTTCTAATAACATTTGCTAAGAGATTTTTTTCATCTCACCCAATCCCAAGCAAAAACCCATCCAAAGTGAACCCAACTCTGCACATCTCTACAGTAACGTTAACATGTTTAGACTTCCAATGTTAGCATCACTCCAAAAGACTGGAATTGCGGCAAACCAATATAAAAAACAATAAAAGTGAATGAGAGAAATAGAAATAAAGTATATGTATAAACATATAAATAACAACAATTTGTCTTTAGTTAGAGTGGAATGACTATCACTGAACAGAGAATGAAGTATGAATGAAGGTGAGAAAAATGCTGGGACCATAATAAAGGACCGTAGCATTTAGGAGCATTATTTTCAAAAGTTGCAAAAATTAAAATTTTAGTCCCTAGATACCAACTGCACTATATCGAAAATGCAGTAAATGAGGCATACCTGTACATGAATTTATTACTGAAGGTATTAAATTTCATTCTTAATTCATTTCAATGGTAGGCTTTTAACACACTACATGGTATGGCATGAATTTGCAAACCAAGTTTGGTTCATTTCTTGCTCCCTATGTTATGGTTGGAAGTTTGAATTCTGTGAGGGGCTTGGTCATATTTGTTACTGTTTTCAGTACATCTGTTATATCACATTTAATCAGGGAAACGTTTTTTTATAAATTATTTGTGTTTTGTAAATGATGAGGTAAATTGATTCCTGCTTAGTGCTACTGCAGCAATTTTTAAACATGGTAGTGTACATAAGTTGGTTTTGGTAGAGGTGCGAGTCATCTGCTCGTAAATACCAAGTTCTTGGTTTCAAATCCTGTTGGTGAGGATTTTTATATTAAAGATGTTTTTGTTATTGTGTGTTGGAATTTTCTAAGTAAGATTATACATCTAGTTAAAAACATGGCTTTGTGACTTCGCACTTGGTAGTTGTTGTATTGGTATGTTTACTTTGTTTATGGTGGGCCTATAATTGTATGTTATGGATGATATTCATGCATTGATGCTAGAGCACTGTATTTTCAGGTGGATCATCCCCTCGGGCTATTATCGGGTGCTAGGATACTTTACTTCCCTTTTGTCTTGCTGTTTACATGGTATCACACTGAATTTTTTCTTTGGGGAGTGTCCTAAGCACTCGATTTTTTCAAAGTGTTTTGATTGTGGGCTTTCTCAAACATTCTCAGATTTTTAAGGGAGATGGGATTATGCTTTTGTCACATTTTTGTGACCCTAGGGCCTCTAAGCTCTTTTACTTTGTCTCATATTTACTCATTATTTATGTTCTGTGCAGTTTCATGCTTTTGGGATTGATGACTTGTGTTTTGCAAATTGGATAACATTTGGGCAAAGCTATACTTCTTGCAGAGAAAGATGCTATCTGCTGTATTTCTTTGGCATTAACTTGTTCTTTTACCACTAACATCATGTTTTTTTGGACAGTACTTATTAGTCCATACCATTTTCGTCAAATTGAAACATCACAATTTAAATTGGAGTAATGTAGTATTTATGTAATATTTCAATCTATGCCAGATGTTTACATTGTTTTTCAGAAGGAATATTTCATGTGCAGATAAAATGGAATTATCCAGCATAACTAAAAAGGTTAAAATGAACAATTGCTTAAAAAAACTCAACATTATTCTCTGCTAGATCATCAGTTCAAGTATTCTCTTATTCAAAACCAGGAAAATATTAACAAAATTGAAATAGAAATAATTTTAAGAGCATTATTTTCTTTAAAAATATGCCAAACTGTGGTTTTTAACAAGTTGCATTCCATTCTTAAACAGATTACTAAAATGATTAAGTTTCTGATAATTATTTTGCTAGCGAGAACTCTAGTTAATGAAACATTTTTCTTTAGAATATCTCCAATTAAGGAGACTGAGCCAATTGTCCAGTCTTATATAAAAGGAAGAAAATGCTTTTGTAAACTTACTGGAATTTAAGATAGATTTTATGCTTTAAAAGCTTGTTTTTCAACTTCTTTGACTATCAACTGATTGAAACAATTTGAATGATTGGTTACATAATGGCTCTGACATTGCACTTGATGGCTTACAATGTAGTTTACTTAGTCTATTTTCTGACCTACTAAATTTCAGTTCAGGTTTAAATTGGTCATTATCTTACTCGGCATATCGCTGAGAAAAGCAAAATTGTTATAATGATATGTAGTATTTTTGAGAATTGTTTCTTTAACACTTTTGTGGACAAGATGGCTATAGCCATCATCAATCTTTTCTTGCAAGGAGTGAGGTGGGCCATATTAGCATGATTTCTATTTTGAACTATTACTCATAAAGCCATAACATCCAGTTATTTTGCTATAAAATTTCAAAATTTGTATAACCACTTGGATAAATGATTTGTGTTTCTATAAAGCGATGTTATCTCCTGAATTTGCATTTGAAAATAAGCTCCCTTGTTATATTTGAAGACTAGTGATTTTAATAAGAGGGGTGACTGAAAAGTTCTCAGTTTATATAGGAAGGAGTTGATTTTGAACATTCATATTCATACTCCTCCTGATGTTGATGTACTATTTTGAAACTAGTATGCATTGCCACAATATAGGGCAAGTTTCTGATTTTTTTTACATTTGCAGTTTTTCTTGATAATCCTTCCAAAATCTTGGAGTTGTGTTATATTTGAGGCTAATACTATATTCAGCGAAAATTTGCTGTCTATGAATGTGTTAAAGTGAGGTAATTCAATATTACTTTTGGCCATTAGTAGATTCACTGTAATTACCCAACTTTCAAATACCAATTCTTGGATTTTCACAAGCAAAAACTGCTTAGTCATACATGTTGATTAAATGTTAATACATGATTTTAGAATTTCATATAGTTGTAGCATTTGCTTTTTAAGAAACACTTGTATTTTGTTTGAAAATGATGAGATATACCATTCAAAAATATATTGTAGTATTATACAGAATAAATTGACGATTCTAGCCAGTTACAGTATATGAGAAAATACGCAAAAGTATTTAAGTAAGATGAGCATAATATATATTCCAACATAATTACTGATTTGTGAAATAAATTGTACAAGTTTGAAATAGTGCTTAGAAAAGGTTTGCAGAAGTGCTAACTAATGTAATAGATTTAATGTTTTGGTGTGGACACAAGATGGGTTTATTGTACAATCTATACTAGTTCATTTCATAAGTTGTGGGTATGATCATGGGTATTGATTTATCATCTATCTTGTTTGGATTAAAATATTTTATATCTTTAACAACCAAAGTTGTGTTGAAGGAGACCATCAAAATGGATAAACTTGATGCCAAAGGAGAAGATGTAATTGTAACAAAATTTTATGGCGAAGGAAACTTAATTTATATGTTGTAAATTTCAAAATGATTCTTGTTATAATCCTTATGTTGTTAAGCTGATGCAGAAATGGTTGAGCATAGTAGGTACATAGATTATTTGAAGAATTTTTCAAGTTCATAATATGGAACAGCAAGTGTTACTGTTGAGCTCAACATTTTCTTGCTTTGGAAAGATGTTGATTTTCTCGGCTGTGCAGAATTTTGTTAATAATGAAAGTTTTCGTTATATAATTCTAACTAGTGACACTAAGTACCTATTCTCAAGGTAAAATTTTTAATTAGTCATACTGTACAACAGGTTTTAGAAATTTATATGTATTGAAAAATTGAATTATTAGGAACAATTTTGTTTGCTGATTTGGATTTCTGCGCTTTTTCTATTAGATCGTTACGGAGAAGGGGAAGTCTGTGCAAGGCGTGGCACAATGGCCCTACCGAGCTGTGGCCCAGGCACTGGAGGTCATACCCAGGACTTTGGCACAAAATTGTGGGGCTAACACAATACGCACTCTTACTGCTCTTCGTGCAAAGCATGCCACCGGTAATAGTATACGCGGGAATAATACATGTCCATAGTTGTTCGTTGAACTTTATACTAAATGGTAATTTCGTTTCAGGGGATACATTTTGGGGCATAAACGGAGAAACAGGGCAGCTTGCTAACATGAAAGAGTTGGGCATTTGGGAGCCACTCTCTGTGAAGATGCAAGTTTACAAAACGGCTGTTGAGGTAATTACAGCTTCCTGATTCACAATGTTAGTAGTTTAAACGCTCTTCTCATGCGGTGTTTTCTTTTCTAGACCGCCATTCTCCTGCTGAGAATTGATGACATCGTGTCAGGATCTAAGAAGAAGGATAAGGATCAAGAAGTCGGTGGTGCAGTAAAGCCAACGGAGGAGGCTATGAGGGAATAATGCTTGCATATTTTATAACAGAATTAATCATTGCTGAATTTTCACCTTGTAATGCTTTCGAGAGATTTACCCAACGTGCACACGTCAATAAAGAAACGATGCCTATCGTTGATATTTATAAGTCGGCATTTATAACATTGTAATAATTCAGTTACTTCTCATTTCAATATTAATTCCATTTTGTGCTGATTTGTTTAAAATAAAACTTATTATCGTACTGCCAATATTGAGTTTTAATTTTCAGCCAAATTCCGATTTAAACTTGGTGTGAGCAGAAGAATGTTTTAAGAATATGTAATAAGAGATTCGTTTATCCAGTAACATTACTAGCATTTTTCAATGACAAATCGGCGTTCAGCGAAGGTGTTACTCCAGTCTTAATGATTGAAATACCGGTCCACCACGAGAATGCAGACTTGATTACGTAAATTATAGAGTCTTTTATTTAGTAAATAATGAATTTATGAAAACGCTACAGTAACTTTAATAACTTGTTAATAATTAATATTTGTATGCGGTATGGAAGAAATAAAGACATGCGGACGATAAGCGGAAGTGGGGTTCGTGGTGGGGGAAAAGCCAATAGGAATCTTGGTTACATTTCCACGAAATTTGGTGGAAGGGGGAACGAGCCAATAGGGGAAGACATTTTAAATCGGCCGCCGTCCGAGGGTAGCGCTAGATTCTGTGACGTTCAGTGAGCACATGCCTTATCCTAAACAGGCAAAAGCGACCGTTTCACTGCAGTCGCGTTGCCGGCCACACTGCTCGGCACACGAGCCGGTCCCGGTACAGCAGCATAAGAAGCTTTATTTTTGTACAGTGGTCTTTTTTTATTGTATATCGTAATTCCTTTCCTGTGATGCCTGCTAGTCTGTTTCCAGATATGGATCGAAATAACAGCGGTCTTGAAGACCAAAGAGCACTGCAACTAGCGTTTGAATTATCCATGTTAGGATTGAGTGATGCTTCGACAACGACTGAACATGAGACACTCAATACTACATTCACGGATGAAGCTAGAGGAAAGAAGAGCCAGAACATGACGGAGTGTGTGCCTGTACCTAGTTCTGAACATGTGGCGGAAATTGTTGGGCGACAAGGTAAATTTTACTAAGTTCTCTGTGTTGCTTATTTCTCGTGCTTCCCGGACCGGTGTAGATAAGGGTGTCAGAACCGACCTGTCATGGCGGCAAAGGCGAGGCGAAGCATTCGGCTACCATGTGCTCGGAAATGTTAAGTTAAACGACACTACAGGACGTTTAGTTGGACATTTCGGCTTTTATGAAACTTGTGTAATAATTTATAACTTATTTAGAAGTGGTTAGTGTTACCTGAAGTTAGTACTGTTAATATTATCTGGGGCAACTGGGCAAGTAATCGATATTGCCGTACCCTTTTTTCTGAAAAAATGCGTTTTATTTTATTTAGTGATGTGACGAATTTCGTAGAAGAATATTCGTTAAGTCACGTTCTGCTGTTCGTTCCCAATTTTAGAAAACTTTAAAATTCTCATTGATTGCGTTATAGAACGTTTGCTATTGTTTACAAAGTTAAATATAAGTAACCATGACGACACGTTATCAGTAAGCTCTAACAGCTCTAATTTTGCCAGTAATTGTTTGGTAAC